>RPFO01000225.1:1252089-1289589 GCA_009746045.1 Mesostigma viride | reverse complement strand
AGACACCCGCTAATTCCCAATGGTCGTATGGCAGGAGTCCTCACAGTTGTGTGGCCACTCAACAGCCACCCGGACAACCTCAAATGCGCGCGAAAACAGGCGAGATCCCCCTCAGTGCCGCGATGGCGCCGTCTTCATCATCTTCAGCTTTGTCCCGCGAAAAGGCGTTTAATATTTCTGCTCTCATGCAGCTGGTTGTCTCTTTGATACATTCTGATCAGACACTCCGCAAAGGTGAAAACCTTTGCGTTCAGTGCCGGGCCGCGGAAAACGCGGAAAACGCGATCTGCAAATGAATCCGACCGGAATCGAACTGGGGACCTCTCGCACCAATTTTGCTGACTATAGGACGGACGTCTCCGGTTACCATGGCATCGCCAACTTACACCTACAGTTATCCGCAAAAGTTCTCCTGTCCGGGGAGTGATGCAAGCCTTTCGGATTTGGTACTAGATAAATCACTCGAGATCTGTGTGTAGGAGTACTACACACGTGTCTGCACGCGAGACTTGTTCAGTCTCGCACCGTGAGACGGGCTGAACACGGCTGAATCCTTCTTTAGAAGGGGGCGTAGCCGGTACTATCGAAATCAGCCATTGATACATTGTTCATGCATGTTCTCGATCCGCTGTCAAGTGGTAAAAAGTGGTGATGTTTAGGATGTAAATCGAAGGCCCACCGGTGTGCAAAACAAAACTTCGGTCTACTAGGTCTGCCATGCCCTTGTCAGATTTCGATCAACGCAATATATCACATTAAAGTATTGCAGGTTGCATGCAATGTAGTTGGGACATGCCAAGGCATGACGGGAGTACTTGAGGCTACTTGGAAGAGTGTTTTGCAGGAAGCTATTGCATGTCTCGGTGGAGTTAGTGTAACATATGCAATGTTCATTTAATTGTGCATGCAGTCAATCCATGCTCGTGCAGCTAGTACGCATGTCATACAGGGCGGCATATCCTGACCTGGCCTGCATGGCCCCAAGGACATTCCTAAAAGGGTAGGTAAACATGTCATTCATGACCTACCCACAGCAGTTGTTGGCTGACCTAGTGGTCCCAGCCGGCCCGTTTGATCATCGCATTCACTCCCTCTCTCTCGCTTGGGCTGCTATGCAGAACAAGAAGAGGTGGATCGAAGACGATTGTCCAGGCTCACACGCCAGCCCCTGTGGGCAAGCCCCCCCCCACCAGGCGGAAGGGGCGCTTTGCTGAGTAGAATAGTTAGGTTTTTCCTAGATCAGATTATCTTATAGAGTTAGACTAGTTCGGTTTCGCGGCTTCTCCCACCTCCATCCATCCAGCAAGGGAATATGTGCTACATGATCTCCCAACGGAGTCATGTTATAATTTAATTTAACTTAATTTAATTTAATGTCATACGTATTTGCGTTGTGCACGTTTAAAACCCAGCTTATACTTTTTCTCATGATATAAGCACAATCCTCGTACAATCAGTCCTTGTACAGCCATGCTACGTCCTAGCTATGCTCAGATTTTTACTTGCCCACGCACCTTGTTATGATATGCTCACATGGGTCTTATTGCACCCACAGACCTTGCTGAATCCTTTACCGAGTCCGATTGCAGCTGTGGGAACCACCAGAGTGGGGAGATTTGGCATGAAGGAGAAAGGGGGTCTCTGCCCTTTCTACCTGTTGTGCACACACAGGTAGAAAGGGAAAAGCGAAGCACTTCGGTGCATGCTCCGTGACTCCCCAACGGGAGCACGAGTTTAATTCATGAATTAATTAATAAGCACAATCTGGATAAGATAACAGCATGCTCGAGCTACCATGGTCCGGATACCGCTCCAGATTTCTGGCCTGCGCTGGTTGTCTCATTGACATAAACGACACATGTGACGCCACTCCTTCCCACCGGCCTCCTTAATTAATTAATTAATTAATAATTAATTAATTAATTAATTAAGTAAGTCAGTAAGTAAGCCAGTAAGTAAGTAACTAAGTAAGTAAGTAAGTAAGTAAGTAAGTAAGTAAGTAAGTAAGTAAGTAAGTAAGTAAGTAAGTAAGTAAGTAAGTAAGTAAGTAAGTAAGTACTTGCGTGTCATGCGCAAAGGCATGCCACGGAGTACTATGCTAATCTCATTAGAAAATATCTATTTAAGTAAGTAAGTAAGTAAGTAAGTAAGTAAGTAAGTAAGTAAGTAAGTAAGTAAGTAAGTAAGTAAGTAAGTAAGTAAGTAAGTAAGTAAGTAAGTAAGTAAGTAAGTAAGTAAGTAAGTAAGTAAGTAAGTAAGTAAGTAAGTAAGTAAGTAAGTAAGTAAGTAAGTAAGTAAGTAAGTAAGTAAGTAAGTATAAGCAAGTAAGTAAGTAAGTAAGTAAGTAAGTAAGTAAGTAAGTAAGTAAGTAAGTAAGTAAGTAAGTAAGTAAGTAAGTAAGTAAGTAAGTAAGTAAGTAAGTAAGTAAGTAAGTAAGTAAATTAGTAAGTATAAGTACTTGCATGCGTGCATGTCGATCATGTGCATGGGCATGCCACGGAGTACTATGCTAATCCCATGAATCCAGACAGCTGGGCGAGAACAATTGCGAGTGGGTTGGGCTGGGCCGGAGCCGGAAAGCTCCTTTTCGAGATCGACCGCGTTTAGCTTTGGGGTCGTCATAGCCTGAATCCTGTCACAAGCCTAACTTTTTCGATATTGCGTTTCAGCCGTAACCGATATACTGGTGGGTGCGTCTTGAAAAGACGCATCGAATGCAAAATGATCTGACTGAATCCGGGGCTCAGACGCAAAAGTTCTGAGCGCCGCCGACAGCCATACCGCCACCAGCAGTATGAATACTCCCCGGCCTCCTTAGACCCCCCACCGACATGACCTCTTGGAAAAGGTCGGTAATGTGGATGTGTAAAGAGGCAGGCCTTACCAAATCTATTCATGGCAAGAATCCTAGCAATGTCAAGCTGTGCTGGTTGCCTCATTGACATCATGATGAGACAGTCAGGCATACTATCCACGAGCGCATTCCACTCATATATACAGGCCCTTCCCACAAACACTGTGGACATCCCGGGCATTCAAAGATACCGGGGCTCATTAACCAGTGCCTACATATGGCAACTGTATATTCCTCAGCCCAACTTGGCTACTACCAAACAGCATGGCTGCAGCAAGCCAGCTGGAACCACGTCTGTCTACCCAAGCTACATCAATAAGCAATAAATCTCAAAATTGCAAGAATGGCCCGCCAACCAGCAATGTTGCCATCCAGGTGCTACAAACCTCAATTTGTGTGCATTGTCGCTGGCGTGGTGTCTGCATGCTGCTCAGACAGCAGGCGCAAACCCAACATAGGTACCACTCTGGGGTTCCTTGTAAGAAAGGAAATCATCCTTGTGCAGGGAGAGCTGGCACCTTCGTTATTGCAGCGGACCCTGCAATGAGTTGCATACTAGGGAATGGGATGCCAGCTCCCATGGGCAACACACCTCCTGCGCAACACACGACGTTACAGCAGTCCAAAAGGCAGGAAGCATGGGCGGAAGCAGACCAGCATGGACTTGGTATGGTGATCGCCATAATAGGCAATATATTAAATTTAGGTAAGGAAATTGAAGCAACTGGGAATGCTAGACGGCTCCCCCACGATCACATTCAAAGTCACCTCTTACATAGACATAATGCCAGCAACCTAAGATAGGGTACTCGATGTAAACGAACGTGAGTGAGAACAGCAACCCCTGACCATTATTTAATTAATTTTGAGCATATCTCCGTGGGGGGTATACATGTAACACATTTCCCTGAGAAGGGGCATATAGTTTTTATTACAATGTTGAATGTGAGCTACAGCCTGCAGGTTGGGGATGTCAACTGCCACCTACTCTGGGTGCACAAAGTGCACCTGCACCAGCATGCATTCCAGCAGCTAAGGTGTGGACATGGGGTGGAAGATGATCATGGCTAAGCAACGGCTAGGGCATGATGGCGTCTCAGCAGAGAGTGGCTCTCTGCATGGGCAAAGCCCGGCTACCTTGTTAAGGCTGAGACATAACAAGGTGTGGTTCCCATCCAGTGTTTTTTTTAAGGTTTTCGTTACTAGTGGCGCTAGGCCACTTGTGGCGTTTCGAACTATGAAAACTTCAGTTTACTCGGCCAATGTGTGGCTTTAAGCCAATTAAAATTGGGCTTGGCACGGCCACGTGTGGCGGGCTGGCTTTTTGGTGCAGCAAATGACCCTACCGGCAGCGGGGTCAGCGCGGCGCGGCGCCGTACTGGCATTCCAAGTTCAAAGTAGTTCAGAACAGTATGTTTAATTATCTTAAGTTCAAACTAGTAGAATTTATTAGAATCATTCACGCCTTAAGTTGGGTTCACGCCTGAAGTTGGGTTGACCAAAAACCTCGAACCCAACTTAAGGCGTGAATGCCTGTACACAAGGCGGGCGAGCGTCTCCGTCTCAGGCATCGGCGCCGGGCGTACTTGGTAAATTAACAACAACGATTACCACTACAGCCACTGCTTAACAAAACGATTACTGAAGTGCCGAAAGTCGAAACACATAGTCAATGCAATGCAGTACAGTACTGTATGGCTGGCGAGTGACTGGAACTGAGGCGCCAGCCGCCAGGCCGCCAGCCAGCTGAAGCCAGAAAATGCACACAAGCTGCAGTCTGCACAGTGCACTCTGGTCTCTGGCAGCGGGCCACTTGCCACTTGGCACTTGGCCGGGCTCTACGTACATGCACTATGCAGTCAGTAAGTCAGTCAGTCATAGTAATACTCATAGTAGTTCTAGTACTAGGGAGGCTTGTGGCGGAACGCCGGCCGGAAGACCGGCTGACACCGCCAATTGTGGCGTAGCCTGTACTAGAGTGAACTTCAGGCACGGCCACCCTGTGGCGAAACGAAACTACAAAGTAGAACAGCACGGCCAAATTGTGGCTTCTTGGGTGCCCTGTCCAAGTGGGTGGCACCGCCACATTTTGCCAAAAAAAGTGCCACACCGCCACATTTGGCGGTGTATCGCCACTAAAAAAAACACTGTTCCCATCATAGGCATACAGACACATGGGCATGAGCCCCTGACCATGTGCAGTCATACAGTGCCTTGCCTTGCTCAGTCGAGAATGCGGCACAGCAGGCCCTCTTGCCGCCGTGTCGCTACTGCCAGATCAAGTACCACTTCCGTCCGTCAACCTTTTGTTCTTCAAACGCGAAGATGGACAAGACTGCCCCTGGCAACACTATGACGCTACCTCAGCTGGCCACACGCCCGCGGATGGCTGTGTCCCTCACCGATTGATGCTGTGGCGATGAGGTGTGCGGCCACCCTGCATGATCACCTTACAGAGGCCCTGTGTCGTCCAAGCCCCCTGAGCCGTCCCACATGCTGCGAAAGTCGCCACGCACCCATGCCAGGAGCAGCACTTGCCCTGCGTGGAGGTAAACAGTAGGTTATACTCCCACACAGAGTCAGTTAGCCAATGCTTCTCCCCCAAGGCCCCTCACACCACTTCAGCTGCCAATGAAAGTACCGCTAATCGCCAAGGATCTCGATGGAGAGTGCTGCATAGTAGGAACTTCAACTCTAATGTATCGCAAGTCCAGCACGATTGGATGCATATAAGCAGTCAGACCAGCATTAGCAAAGCAAAGCTGGTGGGAAGTTGCCACCACTGGAAAAAGCCCAAGGCTCAGCAGCATGAGCGGAGGGAGCCGAGAAAGTTTAGGACTGGCAGCAGGAGGACAGTTGGTCTAGTGGGCTGCACGATTGCCCCCCTAGGTATGCCTGGAAGCCAGCCAGCACGCTTTAGTGCCTAGCCATGCCTGGGCGCATGCGTGGTGGGGTGGCGGATGCCCCTATAAGGCGCATTACCTGGCACCAACGAGGCAGAGCTCATCCAACAAATTTTGCATAGCGACAATGTCTTGCATAGCATGCATGCAGCTTTACACAGAAAGCATGGGAGAGTGCATCCCCTATCGAGTGCGCATGGGAGAGTGCATCCCCTATCGAGTGTGCATGGGAGAGTGCATCCCCTATCGAGTGTGCATGGGAGAGTGCATCCCCTATCGAGTGTGCATGGTTGAGTGCATCGCCTATCTAGTGTGCATGGGAGAGTGCATCCCCTATCGAGTGCGCATGGGAGAGTGCATCCCCTATCGAGTGCGCATGGGAGAGTGCATCCCCTATCGAGTGTGCATGGGAGAGTGCATCCCCTATCGAGTGTGCATGGTTGAGTGCATCGCCTATCTAGTGTGCATGGGAGAGTGCATCCCCTATCGAGTGTGCATGGGAGAGTGCATCCCCTATCGAGTGCGCATGGGAGAGTGCATCCCCTATCGAGTGTGCATGGGAGAGTGCATCCCCTATCGAGTGTGCATGGGAGAGTGCATCCCCTATCGAGTGTGCATGGTTGAGTGCATCGCCTATCTAGTGTGCATGGGAGAGTGCATCCCCTATCGAGTGTGCATGGGAGAGTGCATCGCCTATCTAGTGTGCATGAGAGGGTGCATCCCCTATCGAGTGCGCATGGGAGAGTGCATCACGTATCTAGTGTGAATGGGAGAGTGCATCCCCTATCGAGTGTGCATGGGAGAGTGCATCCCCTATCGAGTGTGCATGGGAGAGTGCATCCCCTATCGAGTGTGCATGGGAGAGTGCATCCCCTATCGAGTGTGCATGAGAGAGTGCATCCCCTATTGAGTGTGCATGGGAGAGTGCATCCCCTATTGAGTGTGCATGGGAGAGTGCATCACCTATCGAGTGTGCATGGGGCAAGGATTTACATAGCAAGGATGGGCGGCAATTTCCACAGTTGAAAAGCTTTCCATGTCGAAATGCGAGGTTAACCACCTATTACATAGCGTGCATAGGACAGTTATTTATGTACTACTGCCCATGGGGCAGCGCCCCACCTAGCGTGCAGGGGACGATGTACAGCAGGGCCGGCTGGCCCCTCCCATCCATCAGTGCGAGGCCGATGTAGCAGAGGATGAGGCCTGCAGGGTGGGCAAGGTGCGGGGCAACCGTGTGCAGGGTGGGGGGGGCGGGAATACAGCAGCAAAAACACAACGCCGTTGAGGCTGATGTAGCAGAGGACCGGGCCTGGGGATGGGCCCCGGTGCGGGAGAGCACGGTGCAGAGCAGTATGGTACGTGCACATTGGGAGGAGCATTATCCGTGCGCATGTGCGGCAGCAACACACACAGACAGAGACACAGACACCACCAACATAGGCACGCACACCCACCCACCCACCCACCCACCCACCCACCCACCCACCCACCCACCCACCCACCCACCCACCCACCCACCCACCCACCCACCCACCCACCACCCACCCACCCACCCACCCACCCACCCACCCACCCACCCACCCACCCACCCATAACCAACACACGCGCACAAACAAGCGAGAAGGGAGAGCATACGCGCACAAACAAGCAAGAAGGGAGGGGAAGGGGCAGATATGACTCATCATGCTGCCATTCCCCTTCAACAGAGCTGCCTCCCCTATGGCTAGATGAGGATCCACAGAGCCCACAGATGGAGATGTAAGCCAGTGGTTGATGCGGCCACATGTAATGAATTGAACGAGAACACCTATGAGCCAGATCACGCATGCCACCAAATACTGGGGGCTGCTGGTCATGGAAGACAGACTGCATGCACAGGCGCCGGCACCAACTACGTACGCCCACTATCAGGCAACATGGAGACAACATGCTTTGCAGCCAGCGTTTCTGTGCAAGGGATGGCCGGACGGGGCCCCGCAGGCAGGTGACGATCTGGTTCTGTGCGGGGAAGCCGCCTAGGGAAGCATGCCCCCTTTCGAGCACCGGCGGCCCCAACAGTGGGGCGCGAGATGAGAAACGGCGCCCACCAGAACAGGGCCAAATGGCAAAACAGCAACGCGGTGCGTCATGCGAACGCAAGAATTAGCCATGGCCGATGGCAGCCTCCCTCCCACACAGCACACGCAGGCACGCGGGCCGCAGGCCCACCCATGAAGGTTCAAAAATAACGCCCAACGTTATCTTGCAAAGCACTTGACACACACATACGATAGCAAGCACACATGAGCCAATACAGTGAGGACGACTATTGCCTAACGGTGTGTAGCCAAAACTAATGCCAAAACGAGGTATTTACGACTGGTATTGGAGTCCGAGCGCTCACCAATGGCATAGCCTGCAGCCGCGCCGGGAAAGTAGGCGCGCGAGCCGGAGCGCATGTTGGTGATGTCGAAGCTGCCCGACGTCACGACAGACACATGGTCAGGGGCCACGCCACCACAAGGGACATGGCACAGAGGACACAACTGAGACATGGCACATCGGACACGAGTGAGGTCGCGACCACCAGGGACATGGGAGGCCAAGAGCAGACGCGGCAGCGAGGTGGATTTCCTACCGGCGAGGTCATCCTCTCTGACGTTCGATGGCAAAGGAGCGAGTGTGGGCACGAAGCAAAGGAAACGAGGCAGGACTTAGCGCAGACACCGCCGGACGGAGAGCGACGCAAACACATCCACGGTCAGCACGTCCACGGCCAAGCACGTCCAAGCGACTTGTGCAAATGCCCTTGCCACATATGTGTCCAAACCAGGCCTTGAATGGCCCGTCTCTCGTCAACCAATCCCATGTCTGTCCCGACTTCAAACTATGCAAATGAAGGCCACTTCAATCCCACACATCACATGGTCTCTGGTGGCCTACACCCCCCCCCCCACGTTTAAGATTCTCAGGTTTAAGATCATGAGCCCCTGGATTTTGAAATTTTAGGTTTAAGATCGCAGGGCTGGTTTTGGGCAAAAAGATCTTAAAGTTGGTACAAAAAGCTGCCAAGTTCCGGCCAGTGCCCAGTGTACAGACCACGAGCAACGGTATTGATTTTTTTTCGGTTTTCTCTGAATATAGTTTAATTAACGCATGCGGGAAAGATAAGGCCGCCATGCCTTGGCCTGGATGTGGAAGGCTGTCTGCGACATGGGCTGACTAATTCGATTTGTACAAAGGGTTTCCTGCTCGCCCGAATTTTCCTTGGATGACCCGGTTGTTTATAAGGGTCGGTGGCTATTAATTAGCGGTCCGAGAAAATTAATTGTAGGTTTTATACGACTTCACTTGCAAAGATTCGTGTTTGGTTGCACCAGCTGAGGTTAGGTGGGGACCTGTAGGGTCGGCTGGTTGCTTACCGAATCTTTGGCTGATTTAGGTTATTTAGTGAGTCGTGATTAATTATTGTAAAGTGGATTCGGACCGGCCCAAGGGGTCGATGGGCGCGTTTTATGTTTGTCAGTCTTGGGAACCTTGTACAACTACCTGTACGGTTAACGCACTAGCCTGGGGGTGCGTGGCCACGCTGTTTGTAGTGGCGTTTTCAGCACTGTTCAGGCCGGTGTGTGACGCATGCCGGTGTTAATTAATTTAGGATGATGTCAGCTTGTGTGTCGGCGGGCCATGCCTTAAGCAAGCTAGGCAGGCAATGATCCGCAATTGTTTCTTTCACAATGGCGGCAATGGCCGCCTGTGCAAAATTGCACATTCTAGCGCGGGTTGCATCTGTCTTGTAGCCGAGGCAGATGGTGGCACAACCGCTAAGTTGTTCGACCAAGCATAGTATAGTTGGTCGTGCAACGGAAAGAAAATTTAAATTTACCCCCATGTCGTTTTCCCCGGCTGCGGGTCTTTTTGACATGGGCGAAGGATGGGGCGCTACTCCGGCGGTTTGGCCAGCTTCGGCGGAGCTGTTTATAAGTTTCTAAAACAGCTCTAGTGTCACATCGCAGGCTTGCCACCTTGCGATGGTGCGTGGGACGTGACCTGGACTCAAAAGGTCCCGAACCAGGATCCTGTCAGCAACGACTTTTTTTGTCATAAAATATTTTTTGTGGCGGCAGGTCAGTTGTCCAGCTGCCCCTGCCGAGGAGGGGTGGTTGGGGACAATAGGAGCCGCGCGAGAGTTGCGCTCCGAAGCTAGAAATTTCCCTATTGCGAGACTCGAGTTGGGGAGGGCGTCTCAGGGAGGCGAGGCTACGCCAGACCTTTGTCGTTCCTTTTCGTCTCAGCACCTGCTGCGCGGCTCAGTCTATTATGGTGTCGTAAAACCTCTTTCCTTTTTGGACGGTTCCGGAATTGCGAAATGCTGGCTCTTTTTGAGGGCTTGCTTTTGGGGTGGTCACCGGCTTGTGTCGCATTGTAACCAGCGGGCCCCTGCGGGGGTTAATATAGCCTAGCGCGGGCTGAGTCGCCATTTAAGATGTTGCGACACGCTCTTTCGCGCACGGTGGTCATGAGTTTAATCGGCGCAATGGGGTTGGCGCCAGGGGGGGTAATTGGGTGGAGGCTTCTTGCTTCCGCGTGCGGATTGAGAAACCTTAAGGCCACTGTTAACTGCTGCATTTGTGGCAGGGCTCCACTTATTGTATTCAATCAAATGCTGGTCTTCTTGGGAGCTGAGTGATCTTAATCGGTTTTCTCTGAATATAGTTTAATTAACGCATGCGGGAAAGATAAGGCCGCCATGCCTTGGCCTGGATGTGGAAGGCTGTCTGCGACATGGGCTGACTAATTCGATTTGTACAAAGGGTTTCCTGCTCGCCCGAATTTTCCTTGGATGACCCGGTTGTTTATAAGGGTCGGTGGCTATTAATTAGCGGTCCGAGAAAATTAATTGTAGGTTTTATACGACTTCACTTGCAAAGATTCGTGTTTGGTTGCACCAGCTGAGGTTAGGTGGGGACCTGTAGGGTCGGCTGGTTGCTTACCGAATCTTTGGCTGATTTGGGTTATTTAGTGAGTCGTGATTAATTATTGTAAAGTGGATTCGGACCGGCCCAAGGGGTCGATGGGCGCGTTTTATGTTTGTCAGTCTTGGGAACCTTGTACAACTACCTGTACGGTTAACGCACTAGCCTGGGGGTGCGTGGCCACGCTGTTTGTAGTGGCGTTTTCAGCACTGTTCAGGCCGGTGTGTGACGCATGCCGGTGTTAATTAATTTAGGATGATGTCAGCTTGTGTGTCGGCGGGCCATGGCTTAAGCAAGCTAGGCAGGCAATGATCCGCAATTGTTTCTTTCCCCTCCCTCCCACCCTGGAGGCTTCTTGCTTCCGCGTGCGTTATTATTTATTGGCGGTGTTGTTATTAATGTCAAAAACTTCCAATCATGGCTTACACTGCAGGACTCATGCATCAATTATTGGCGGGCTCCGGCGGGGCGCGCCGCGCCGCGCCCCCTCAGGTTTAAGATCTTCTCAGGTTTAAGATCGTCAACCCTGGATTTGATTTTAGGTTTAAGATCGCAGCCCTGGGTTGGCCGGACCCCAATCTTAAACGTGGGGGGGGGGGTGTAGGGTTTAACCCGTGATGTGCCAGATGCCAGCAACAAGCCGTGTGTGCCAGATGCCAGCAAAAAATTGTGGTGTGCCAGATGCCAGCAACAAAGCGTTGTTTGCCAGATGCCAGCAACAAACCGTGTGTGCCAGATGCCAGCAACAAACCGTGGTTTGCCAGATGCCAGCAACAAAACGTGGTGTGCCAGATGCCAGCAACACACCGTGGTGTGGCAGATGCCAGCAACAAAACGTGGTGTGGTGCCCCACCAACGCCTGGTACGCACTCGCAGGCGTGCACTCGGCAATGGGCGCGCTTGCGCGAGATGGGGAAAGGCATCCAAGTGCAGAATGAATCCCCCCCTTAGGGACGAGGTGGGCAAAATATTTCCACACGTCCCTGTGCCTCTATCAAGAGGCAAACCACCGACAAACACAACAACGTGACATTCCTGTGCGGTAGGCGGGCCTGCGAGTAAACTGTTTATGATGCTTACACAAGCAAGCAAAATCCCCCTCACCCCTGCGCATAAACTACCCCCCTCACCCCTGCGCATAAACCAACCCCCTCACCCCTGCACATAAACCATCCCCCTCACCCCTGCGCATAAACCATCCCCCTCACCCCTGCGCACAAACCATCCCCCTCACCCCTGCGCATAAACCATCCCCCTCACCCCTGCGCATAAACCATCCCCCTCACCCCTGCGCATAAACCATCCCCCTCACCCCTGCGCATAAACCATCCCCCTCACCCCTGCGCATAAACTATCCCCCTCACCCCTGCGCATAAACCATCCCCCTCACCCCTGCACATAAACTACCCCCTCACCCCTGCGCATAAACCATCCCCCTCACCCCTGCGCATAAACCATCCCCCTCACCCCTGCGCATAAACCATCCCCCTCACCCCTGCGCATAAACCATCCCCCTCACCCCTGCGCATAAACCATCCCCCTCACCCCTGCGCATAAACCATCCCCCTCACCCCTGCGCATAAACCATCCCCCTCACCCCTGCGCATAAACCATCCCCCTCACCCCTGCACACAAACCATCCCCCTCACCCCTGCGCACAAACCATCCCCCTCACCCCTGCGCACAAACCATCCCCCTCACCCCTGCGCACAAACCATCCCCCTCACCCCTGCGCATAAACCATCCCCCTCACCCCTGCGCATAAACCATCCCCCTCACCCCTGCGCATAAACCATCCCCCTCACCCCTGCGCACAAACCATCCCCCTCACCCCTGCGCATAAACCATCCCCCTCACCCCTGCGCACAAACCATCCCCCTCACCCCTGCGCATAAACCATCCCCCTCACCCCTGCGCATAAACCATCCCCCTCACCCCTGCGCATAAACTACCCCCCTCACCCCTGCGCATAAACCATCCCCCTCACCCCTGCGCATAAACCATCCCCCTCACCCCTGCGCACAAACCATCCCCCTCACCCCTGCGCATAAACCATCCCCTCACCCCTGCGCATAAACCATCCCCCTCACCCCTGCGCATAAACCATCCCCCTCACCCCTGCACACAAACCATCCCCCTCACCCCTGCGCATAAACCATCCCCCTCACCCCTGCGCATAAACCATCCCCCTCACCCCTGCGCATAAACCATCCCCCTCACCCCTGCGCATAAACCATCCCCCTCACCCCTGCGCATAAACTACCCCCTCACCCCTGCGCATAAACCATCCCCCTCACCCCTGCGCACAAACCATCCCCCTCACCCCTGCACATAAACCATCCCCCTCACCCCTGCGCATAAACCATCCCCCTCACCCCTGCGCATAAACCATCCCCCTCACCCCTGCGCATAAACTACCCCCCTCACCCCTGCGCATAAACCATCCCCCTCACTCCTGCGCATAAACCATCCCCCTCACCCCTGCGCACAAACCATCCCCCTCACCCCTGCGCATAAACCATCCCCTCACCCCTGCGCATAAACCATCCCCCTCACCCCTGCGCACAAACCATCCCCCTGCGCACAAACCATCCCCCTCACCCCTGCGCATAAACCATCCCCCTCACCCCTGCGCACAAACCATCCCCCTCACCCCTGCGCATAAACCATCCCCCTCACCCCTGCGCATAAACCATCCCCCTCACCCCTGCGCATAAACCATCCCCCTCACCCCTGCGCATAAACTACCCCCTCACCCCTGCGCATAAACCATCCCCCTCACCCCTGCGCACAAACCATCCCCCTCACCCCTGCACATAAACCATCCCCCGCACCCCTGCGCATAAACCATCCCCCTCACCCCTGCGCATAAACCATCCCCCTCACCCCTGCGCATAAACTACCCCCTCACCCCTGCGCATAAACCATCCCCCTCACCCCTGCGCATAAACCATCCCCCTCACCCCTGCGCATAAACCATCCCCCTCACCCTGCGCATAAACCATCCCCCTCACCCCTGCACATAAACCATCCCCCTCACCCCTGCGCATAAACCATCCCCCTCACCCCTGCGCATAAACCATCCCCCTCACCCCTGCGCATAAACCATCCCCCTCACCCTGCGCATAAACCATCCCCCTCACCCCTGCGCACAAACCATCCCCCTCACCCCTGCGCATAAACCATCCCCCTCACCCCTGCGCATAAACCATCCCCCTCACCCCTGCGCACAAACCATCCCCCTCACCCCTGCGCATAAACCATCCCCCTCACCCCTGCGCATAAACCATCCCCCTCACCCTGCGCATAAACCATCCCCCTCACCCCTGCGCATAAACCATCCCCTCACCCCTGCGCATAAACCATCCCCCTCACCCTGCGCATAAACCATCCCCCTCACCCCTGCGCATAAACCATCCCCCTCACCCCTGCGCATAAACCATCCCCCTCACCCCTGCGCATAAACCATCCCCCTCACCCCTGCGCATAAACCATCCCCCTCACCCCTGCGCATAAACCATCCCCCTCACCCCTGCGCACAAACCATCCCCCTCACCCCTGCGCATAAACCATCCCCCTCACCCCTGCGCATAAACCATCCCCCTCACCCCTGCGCATAAACCATCCCCCTCACCCCTGCGCATAAACCATCCCCCTCACCCCTGCGCATAAACCATCCCCCTCACCCCTGCGCATAAACCATCCCCCTCACCCCTGCGCACAAACCATCCCCCTCACCCCTGCACATAAACCATCCCCCTCACCCCTGCGCATAAACCATCCCCCTCACCCCTGCGCATAAACCATCCCCCTCACCCCTGCGCACAAACCATCCCCTCACCCCTGCGCATAAACCATCCCCCTCACCCCTGCGCATAAACTATCCCCCTCACCCCTGCGCATAAACCATCCCCCTCACCCCTGCGCATAAACCATCCCCCTCACCCCTGCGCATAAACCATCCCCCTGCGCATAAACCATCCCCCTCACCCCTGCGCATAAACCATCCCCCTCACCCCTGCGCATAAACCATCCCCTCACCCCTGCGCACAAACCATCCCCCTCACCCCTGCGCATAAACCATCCCCCTCACCCCTGCACATAAACTACCCCCCTCACCCCTGCGCATAAACCATCCCCCTCACCCCTGCGCATAAACCATCCCCTCACCCCTGCGCATAAACCATCCCCCTCACCCCTGCGCATAAACCATCCCCCTCACCCCTGCGCATAAACTATCCCCCTCACCCCTGCGCATAAACCATCCCCCTCACCCCTGCACATAAACTACCCCCTCACCCCTGCGCATAAACCATCCCCCTCACCCCTGCGCACAAACCATCCCCCTCACCCCTGCGCATAAACCATCCCCTCACCCCTGCGCATAAACCATCCCCCTCACCCCTGCGCATAAACCATCCCCCTCACCCCTGCGCATAAACCATCCCCCTCACCCCTGCGCATAAACCATCCCCTCACCCCTGCGCATAAACCATCCCCCTCACCCCTGCGCATAAACCATCCCCCTCACCCCTGCGCACAAACCATCCCCCTCACCCCTGCGCATAAACCATCCCCCTCACCCCTGCGCATAAACCATCCCCCTCACCCCTGCGCATAAACCATCCCCCTCACCCCTGCACATAAACCATCCCCCTCACCCCTGCGCACAAACCATCCCCCTCACCCCTGCGCATAAACCATCCCCCTCACCCCTGCGCATAAACCATCCCCCTCACCCCTGCGCATAAACCATCCCCCTCACCCCTGCGCACAAACCATCCCCTCACCCCGGCACACAAACCATCCCCCTCACCCCTGCGCATAAACCATCCCCTCACCCCTGCGCATAAACCATCCCCCTCACCCCTGCGCATAAACTATCCCCCTCACCCCTGCGCATAAACCATCCCCCTCACCCCTGCGCATAAACCATCCCCCTCACCCCTGCGCATAAACCATCCCCCTCACCCCTGCGCATAAACCATCCCCCTCACCCCTGCGCATAAACCATCCCCCTCACCCCTGCGCATAAACCATCCCCCTCACCCCTGCGCATAAACCATCCCCCTCACCCCTGCGCATAAACCATCCCCCTCACCCCTGCGCATAAACCATCCCCCTCACCCCTGCGCATAAACCATCCCCCTCACCCCTGCGCATAAACCATCCCCCTCACCCCTGCGCATAAACCATCCCCCTCACCCCTGCGCACAAACCATCCCCCTCACCCCTGCACATAAACCATCCCCCTCACCCCTGCGCATAAACCATCCCCCTCACCCCTGCGCATAAACCATCCCCCTCACCCCTGCGCACAAACCATCCCCCTCACCCCTGCGCATAAACCATCCTCCTCACCCCTGCGCATAAACCATCCCCCTGCGCATAAACCATCCCCCTCACCCCTGCGCATAAACCATCCCCCTCACCCCTGCGCATAAACCATCCCCCTCACCCCTGCGCATAAACCATCCCCCTCACCCCTGCGCACAAACCATCCCCCTCACCCCTGCGCATAAACCAACCCCCTCACCCCTGCGCATAAACCAACCCCCTCACCCCTGCGCACAAACCATCCCCCTCACCCCTGCACATAAACCATCCCCCTCACCCCTGCGCACAAACCATCCCCTCACCCCTGCGCATAAACCATCCCCCTCACCCCTGCGCACAAACCATCCCCCTCACCCCTGCGCATAAACTATCCCTCCCGCCGGCTTACCGCAGCATAGACACGACGAACAGTCCAGGCAGCACCACGTCGCCATAGCCCAGCACGCTGTACCCCCCCCACTCGTCCATCAGGCGGGGCACGCGCAGTAGCATGGGCATCGCGTGGCCGGGGAAGTTGCCGGCCGCGTCCTTGGCAACCTGGCGACCAGGCATGCACACACGCACGGCCAGCATGGACACGCAGGGCGACCGGGCAGCAAGTGAGGCCAGCATGAAGTGAAGACAAAAGGGCCGACAGGCAGAACAAGGCACGGAGGGCAGCACGAGCACATGGTGTTGGTGGGGACGAGACCGTGTTTCCCTGATACAAGCAGTGGCGGGCGCCAGCATGCACCCAAGCAAGCGGACACGACTGGTGGGGCATGCTGATTAGGCCTGGCGACACATCCACCAAGACGTCGGTCCATAATCACCGATGCGATGTCCACCAAGATGTGTCGCCCCAATGGCCAGTGCGCACGTGGCAACCGATTGTGCAACACCCATGGGTGCGCGATGGACAACACAGGGCTAAGTGCACTGCACTTGGTGAATGTGGGGGCACCTGCCCGGGTGCCCGCTTCCTATGCGTGACGGGCATGCATTGATCCATGATGGTCGCCACACCGCCCAAGCTCCCGCCAAGGAGGCAATTCCACCGCTTATGAATGGCCCATGAACCCAGCGCCCCACCCTCGCCACGTCACCCCCCCATGTGCGACTACAGGCACTGCCACATTTCCGTTTCAAGGCAGCCTGTAAGGCAAGCGGTAGGGCAAGCAAGAGGCAAGCAAGAGGCAAGCAAGAGGCCATCCCTGCCGGTGGGGCTCGCTCACCGCAACCATGACGCTCTTGCCCCCAAACAGGAAGGGCGAGAGGAACACCCAGAAGATGTCGTAGGCAAAGGACAGGCCGAGCAGCACCGAGGAGACCTGCGGGGCGGCGAAGAAAAATGCAAGGTGTGTGTGGGGGGGGGGGAGGACAGAGGGGGCGGGCCAAGAGAACGGGCAAAGGAGGGGGAGGGCATGAGGGCGTTGGCAGTTGTTAGCCACAAAGCCAGTTGCCACACGTGCAGGCACGTGCCACCGGGACATTATTGCGGTTACGAGGAGGGCCGCCAGGGGCCAATGCCATGGATGCCGATGCCATCAGCAAGGTCGCCGGCAGCAGAAAAGCAAGTAGCATGGTCTTCTAATCGGTCAGGTTGAGCAGAGATCCTGTCCATAAGAAATGCTGTCACAAGCTCATACACGCCCATGCCTAATGAGAAATGTGGAGCACATGACTGCAGATCAAGGACACGGGATTTCGACTAGCTTCCGCCACCCAAGTGACGCTATCGCGTACGGATGCAAAGGACAATGAGGATACGCGACCAGAATGGCGCACACCCACCTTCACATTGGGCAGCCGCAGGATGCAGAGCAGCATAAGGTTGAGGCAGATCCCCTGAGGAGGCGGTCGGCCAAGCACCAGGGACGCAACGTCAGGGGGCGGGAAATGGGAGGGCGCAACGTCAGGGGGCAGGAAATGGGAGGGCGCAACGTCAGGGGGCAGGAAATGGGAGGGCGCAACGTCAGGGGGCGGGAAATGGGAGGACGTCATGAGATAGGCGACTCCGATCGACCGTTTCGTAGGTGATAAAGGCATCCCGGAAGCATGCACGCGATTCCATGCTTGCTACACGTCTTGGGGCCAATGTCTAGAGATGAGCGCAACATGCCACCACGTCCACTGGCCAGCCACATGGCTGCACTCCTGCTGCTACAGCACCCGAGCCAGGGCGTGGTTGTGTAAGCAGTACTTAACACACAGAGCTCCCCAGGGACAGCGGGTGGGTAAGAACTACCAGTAGAACCATCCACTGATGCGTCACCGTGCGGCCATAGCCGCAGGTCCCAACCCACGAAAGAAAACCGGTCGCTGGTTCACCACCGTTCCCCCCCCCCATGACGGAACATACCACTGCCCACACAGCCATTGTTCCACATCGTTCCACATCCACTAGAACATCCCGCGCTGCCACCTGGCCACGCCCCCCCACGCCTTACCATCGCGTCCTGCAGCACCCACGCCCAGTTAGCGGTGATGTTCAGCAGCCACACCGCCACGGTGGCAGCAGCCAGCATCAACGCCAGGAGGGGAAATGGCCGCACTGAGCCGACCAGCGGCAGCGACAGCGGGTCGTCGGCCGAGGAGGGAAGGCACCTGGGGGGCGCGCCGCAAGGGGGAAGAGATGGCAGGAGGAAACAGTGAGAAAGAGATAGTTCTGTGAGAAAGCTCAAGAGACAAGCATGAAGGTGCCACAACACAAGTTCAAGAATGACAAGACGAGGGTGACCAAACGGTTGTTCCAAAGAGGGGAGGGGGAAAAAGAAGGTCAATCCAATCATTGTGCGCGTGAAGGCATCGAGCCGCCCCGAGCCGAGCAACCGCCCTGGTCTACACCGCGGTGGTCTACCCTTGGCCATCTGCCATATGGGTCCCAGCGCCATGACGTGATCATCCCATCAAGCGGTGACCATCCCATCAAGCGCTGACCATCCCATCTTCGAGCATGCACGTATGGTCCCGCACGATGACCCCTGCATGGCGTGAGACTCTCGAGCATGCATGCAGCATCCCTCTGGTGAGCCCACGGACGGTCAGTGAGCGCACAACCAAGAGAGGCCCAGTTGATGCTGGCCCACGCACCTCCGTAGCAGCGCCGTCACCACCATCGTGACACCCTGGAGTGATGATGCGGGCCGATGACATCAGAGAGCAGTGGCACAGCACGCAGGAGGAATTACATTAGGAGGGGTCATGTCCAACGGTCTAGTTATCAGCGGGGACCGGGGCAATCATGTCTCTGGATCCCACCGTGCAGCACACATGCAGCCGGGGATGTGGGGCACGGCGCAGCCGTCGCGTTTGTACAAGCAGGCCCCCAATCCATGCACTGATCTGTCGAGTTGTCACCAACGAGGGAACCATTAAGTGGCCATCGACGAGCCCAGCGGCAGGAAACATGCCTCGGCAGCAATGTCTGCACCGTTAACCTGTTCCACCACGCCGCTGGCATTACTCCTCACGCCGGGAGATCGAGGATCGAAACCTACGCGTGTGCGGCAGGTTTGCGCGTCTGAGAACCACAGCCACCATCCAGCCTCACTGCCGTCCGTCACACCCGCTTCATTTCATCCAGGTCCTTATGCACGGCAGGTTTGCCTAGTACGCCATCCATTATGTTGAGCCTATATCACGTCGCCATCAGAGGGGCAGCAGCTTGGGAACCAACGAGCACAAGACCATTCAGGTTGGGGACCCACCTGCACGCCAGCGAAACAGAAGAATCCCAGAACGATGCGCATGAGCCAATCTGAGTGCCAGTAGAAGAGAATCAGCAGCATGGCCGACGCGGCGACGATGAACAGACCCGCGGCGAGCAGGGTCATCTCCACCACGTCCTTGTCGGTGCTGCCGTGTGCGTTCTGGCAGGGTTAGCAGGGAGCCGCCACGCACGCGGGCCAAGGGGACGATGGCGGTGGGCGGGGGATGAGGAGTCAGTGAAAGTGTAGTACACATCCGTCGTCACACGACAGTACATGCACATCGTCACACGAGGGTACACACACATCGGCACATGATGCCGGCGCCCGCAGGCTCCATGCTGGCAGCGAGCACGAGCACGCAGGGGCAGGAAACACCCTGCAGATCTCTTTACGTTTAGTCGGGCGGTCAGACCCTGGCGTGATGGGTGGCGTGATGGGTGCCCTTGTCGTCCACCGCATAAAGGACCGACCTCCGTTCTGCTTGCACATGGCTACATGCAAGCCAAGCGTCCAGGGCGTGTTTGCCAGACGCTCTGGGAATGGTCACCGCCCTTTGTCATGGGGGCCACGACGAACGCTCCATGGTCACAGACAGGCCATGCAGCCAGGCAGAGCAAGCCGCAACCGTCCCTAGTACCCCCCTAGGTCTGACCCCTGCCGCTGACTGTTCGCGCGTCACGAGGCCAGCATGGCTGAAACAACCTGCCGACAGGGACTGCACGGCACGAGAACACAATCAGAATAAAACCTTGCCGACATGGACAACCATTGTCCAGCACACGCTGTGCACGCACCGCTTCCATGTCCACCAATGGGTGGTGCCCATCCCGCGACCCTCTCAGCCCGCTGGTGGCCCACCACGCGCCACCCACCACGGTGCCCACAGCCATCAGCCACAGCAGCACCGCACTGACGTCAAACACAGCGTAGGGCGGCGCGTAGGCCACCACGTGCGCTGGGCAAGGGATGGGGGGGGACAAGAGAGATGCAGTGACAGACGATAGCAGATGCTCACCCGGTTAGTCCACTGCGGGGTTGCCAGCAAAAACATGGGCCATGGCACTTCACGCGCAGGCCTTAGATGCTCAAGTGAGGGAAAGACGTGGGTGTGTGCAACATGCCATGTGCACAGCTATTATTTTTACCACTTCCAGTACACAATACATCACGTCCGTTCTACTGGGCATCACCAGGCATCCCCAGGATCCACAAGAACCATGACTACCAACCACGACAACAACAGCGCGCCCACCATGACAAGCAACCAACCACGACAACAACAGCGCGCCCACCATGACAAGCAACCAACCACGACAACAACAGCACGCCCACCATGACAACCAACCAACCACGACAACAACAGCACGCCCACCATGACAACCAACCAACCACGACAACAACAGCACGCCCACCATGACAACCAACCAACCACGACAACAACAGCACGCCCACCGTGACTACCAACCAACCATGACAACAACAGCACGCCCACCATGACAAGCAACCAACCACGACAACAACAGCACGCCCACCGTGACTACCAACCAACCACGACAACAACAGCACGCCCACCATGACAAGCAACCAACCACGACAACAACAGCACGCCCACCATGACAACCAACCAACCACGACAACAACAGCACGCCCACCATGACAACCAACCAACCACGACAACAACAGCACGCCCACCGTGACTACCAACCAACCATGACAACAACAGCACGCCCACCATGACAAGCAACCAACCACGACAACAACAGCACGCCCACCGTGACTACCAACCAACCACGACAACAACAGCGCGCCCACCATGACAAGCAACCAACCACGACAACAACAGCACGCCCACCATGACAACCAACCAACCACGACAACAACAGCACGCCCACCATGACAACCAACCAACCACGACAACAACAGCACGCCCACCATGACAACCAACCAACCACGACAACAACAGCACGCCCACCATGACAAGCAACCAACCACGACAACAACAGCATGCCCACCATGACAACCAACCAACCACGACAACAACAGCACGCCCACCATGACAACCAACCAACCACGACAACAACAGCACGCCCACCATGACAACCAACCAACCACGACAACAACAGCACGCCCACCATGACAACCAACCAACCACGACAACAACAGCACGCCCACCATGACAACCAACCAACCACGACAACAACAGCACGCCCACCATGACAAGCAACCAACCACGACAACAACAGCATGCCCACCATGACAACCAACCACACAAGCCACAAGCACGTGTGTGGCACTATTCAAGGCCAGCTGCCGTGACATGCCCCCGTGTGCACTCTTCCTCCTCACCCTGGCTCGCGCTGAGGAGGATCGCGGCCAGCGACGTGGCATCGGAGCTGGACAACATGACCGCCGGGAGGCGGAGTGTTGCGAGGGCGCGCGCGTCCGTAGTGGCGTTGCACGCCATGGGGAACGCGCCAGAGTCTGCCAGGTGGCGCGCGCACGTTGCATGAAAGGAGCGCAATGAAATAGCAAGTGCATCAGCGAGGTGCACACATGGAGGGGGGGGGGGTGGCGACAGTGGGCAGCCAAACCCACGTACATACACGACACACGTGCACGTGGGCCACACACTTTCACGAGAATGCTCCGTACGGTGCTCACCCGTCGCCGTCTCGTTGTTCAGCACCAGCAGCAACTGCGCGCCGTCACGCTGTGCCGCCACCGCCTTGTCCACAAAGGAACAACCGCCGCGGCGTGCGACCAGCGCCGAACCGTTGACCTGGGGGGGGGCGGGAGGAGTGGGGAGGAAAGGGAAGGGAAGGGAGCTACACGACGGTTTAGGTGTCAAGGGGGCGAGGGCGCCCACAAGGCATGGGCCACCGTGGCCATGACATGATTGCCAAGGCCCACAGGAAGGATGCTGATGCATGCATACACGGCGTCTCATGAAAACACGGCAGTGCGGTGCAATGTGCACCGCGGCCAACGGCAACAACTGCTGCACATGACACCCTTCCGTGGACGGGGCCAACGAACATAGGCAAAACGGATGCCTTCCGGAGGAACACAGACAGGGAATGCCAGGCAGGCTGGCCGTGGAGGAAGGGGACTGGCAGGGTGGAGCCCAGGGTCGCAGGGAGGGTCATCACAGGCGCAGCTGATGCAGACACTCAGGAGAGGCTCCCTTACTTCCGTGACACAGGCGGTGACGCCAGGCCAAGGCCACGCACATGCACGACTGCTCTCCGCTCAGCGCTGAAACATATACCCTGTACAATCATGTAGCCACGGTGGGAGCGTCCACGACAAGGGGGCAGAAGAGTTCACCTTTGCAGGAGCATGCAGCGTAGAGCATGCATCTGTCGGCGCTGCCTGGACAAGTGGCAGGGGCTTTGCGGCCGCCTTGGAGGAGGGCACGTCGCCTCCAAATTGCGCCAAGACACCTACAAACTTCTTGCCCCTCGGTGACTGGTTTTCCGCGTCTGAGTAAACGCGAAGTATGACCTGCAGCACACATTTAAAGCGTGGACATCCCATAAACAGGAACATCAGCACCGACTATTACATGGCGCGAGATAGAGACTCGGCGTGCGGAAATGGACTATCTGCTAGATAGTGAAAATGGCCACAGACAGGCGAGGAGAACCTCAGCATGGCAGCAGGGAGACATAGCCCCGTGACCCATTTAACTTACCGCCTTCGAGTGGTCGAGAGAACATAAGGCAGGATCATCAGCAGATGCCTCTGCATGGATGAAATTCAGCAGACTAAGACATGCTATCGCAAGCACACCCAGGTAGATGCCATGCAATTGGCATCTCCCTCGGGTATGCATGGCACGAACCCGCAAAGCTCCCGCACAATACCTGTTGCCTTTCGTCCTAACCGATCTAGAATAGAAAGGACGAGAACGGTTAGAGCAGCAAAAAGAGCAGGATACCCTGCCAATCTACCGCTCCCGCCTTCTATTGGCAGCGAATGTATGCTGGGCGTTGGGCTAATTACGATGCTGCTAACGTGCTAAAGACACGTGTCTGTCACGGTGATGCCAGACATGGCGCCCCCGGAGATTAAACACGGTGGCCCTGCCCTTTTGATAATTTCCAAACTTTTCCTGCAAACTTTTCCTGCCCACGTTCAATGGCAGGAGGCTGGCAGTAGATGTAAGCGATGGTCAATTGTTGAATTTTGGCTGGCATGTCACACGCGGTCGGTCGCCTCGACAGCGGAATAATGGACAGGAGACAGGACGTACCAATTTCCATGTATTGGAAGCGATGGACAACGAAACCAATTGGCACGCGGAGAGCCGCACGCGGGCTTGATTTCATACTAGCGTCCAGTACGGCCTCGTATCCCGAGGTGACACTCAATAAAATATTTGTCCTATCCTGGTCCTATCCCAATTCCCAACTGCCTGTTCCAGAAGCTGTTCCAGACCTCTTGGCGGTTTGGTTCTCCAGATACGTCGTCGGTCCGTCACATAAATTTGCTCGCCACGTCCCCTCAAGAATCTGCCCGGCACAATAGATATAGTTGGAGTTAATATAGGTGGATATGCATGGAATCGTGTCGCACTGTATAATCCAGGGGCTCACAGGCCGTGGCCGGCCGGACAGGTTCGGCTAAAGTTATTCCCCTGCACGTGGCGGCTGCCCATTGACCAACCTACGACGATCGTCGTAGGTTGGTCAATGGGCAGCCGCCACGTGCGTTTCAGGATTCCGTCAACAAACCGTCCGGCACAATAGATATAGTTGGAGTTAATATAGGTGGATATGCATGGAATCGTGTCGCACTGTATAATCCAGGGGCTCACAGGCTGTGGCCGGCCGGACAGGTTCGGCTAAAGTTATTCCCCTGCACGTGGCGGCTGCCCATTGACCAACCTACGACGATCGTCGTAGGTTGGTCAATGGGCAGCCGCCACGTGCGTTTCAGGATTCCGTCAACAAACCGTCCGGCACAATAAATATAGTTGGAGTTAATATAGTTGGATATGCATGGAATCGTGTCGCACTGTAAGGTGCAGGGGCTCACAGGCTGTCGCCGGCCGGACAGGTCCGGCTAAGGTTATTCCCCTGCACGTGGCGGCTGCCCATTGACCAACCTACGACGATCGTCGTAGGTTGGTCAATGGGCAGCCGCCACGTGCGTTTCAGGATTCCGTCAACAAACCGTCCGGCACAATAAATATAGTTGGAGTTAATATAGTTGGATATGCATGGAATCGTGTCGCACTGTAAGGTGCAGGGGATCACAGGCTGTGGCCGGCCGGACAGGTTCGGCAGAGGTTATTCCCCTGCACGTGGCGGCCGCCCATTGACCAACCTACGACGATCGTCGTAGGTTGGTCAATGGGCAGCCGCCACGTGCATTTCAGGATTCCGTCAACAAACCGTGTTACATAGGAAGGAGTGACTATGTACTCCGGACTATGTACTCCAAGAGTACATAGTCCGTCCGGACTATGTACTCCACGAGTACATAGTCCGGAGTACATATGATCCGGGATTTCCGAATAGGGGACCGCCGACGCGGTCAGACACGCCCGTGCTACATAGGAAGGAGTGACTATGTACTCCGGACTATGTACTCCAAGAGTACATAGTCCGGAGTGACTATGTACTCCACGAGTACATAGTCCGGAGTACGTGTCGCCCGGCCTTGTCGACGTCGACGACCGTGAACAACGCGCGTTGAACAATTTATGTCGGTGTGCAAGTGTCAGCCGTGTCGCCCGGGCCGCTGTGGGCGACGTCGGCTCTTGCAAGTCGTTCCGAGCCAAGCACGACGCGCTCCACGGTACGGCAGAATCCATAATCGACCCCGCCGGATGTATGGAATCTGTAGTGCCCGCAGGGGCTGTACAACCCGGCCTTGTCGACGACCGTGAACTATGCGCGTTGGACAGTTTTCTTTACGGTCCGAGTCAACCGCGTCTACACTGGGCAACAATGCAAGTAATTGACAAAACCGAGTCCGTCGTAACGAGTAGACGAGCGAGTGCCATGAAAGCATCATGCGGTCGGGTGTGTGGTAAACATGCTGCATTGGCGTGTTTCAACGTAACTCACGTGTGTTTGGTATTTCTTCGAGGCGTTCCAGGAAAGGGAAGTTTGCCCGATGGTTGTGGCACACGCCAGTAGCAAAATGCTCGTCAAAATGCTTCAGTGAGTAACGACACACACCATAGCTGCCTGCTTTTCGGTTCAAACCCGTTCGTCAACAGAGGAGTAACGACACCCACCATAGCTGCCTCACCGCATCAGTCCGGCGCCGCGCCTTGCACACCCCGGTAATTCCCCCGCGAAAGTTGACGAAATTCGGTGCGCGCGTGCAATGTTGACTGAAATTCGGTGTGCACGGCTATGGTGACGCGAAAATTTATTGCGAGCTGATTACGCAACCATTTTGGACGTTATTTCGCTTGTTCGGACGTTGATTACGTAAGGAAAAGTATCGTACATTAAAAAACCTGAAAAACAGTTTCTTTTTAAATTCCTGCAGCGAGGGCACGTGGGCAGCAGGCGGGCGTTTTGCACACCAACCGGCCCGACCCGTGTGTGTGCAAGGTAAAACACAGACAGGAAAAACATGCTCTCGGCTGTCATGAACACATTCTACCAGTTCCTAACATCATTTCAAAGAAACCCAGCGATGGATTTCCCTTAATTTTGCGTTTCCGATTTTTACGCCCCTTCCGCGAAAAAGTGAGAATTATAGGAGCGCTGACAGGGGCAACACTGCATGTCGTGCTTTTAATCGCTTTTACGTCTTTTCTTGCAGCTATATGACTTCCCTTGGGCGCAGCAACATCGCCCGGTGTTTATCCTGCGGGCGGGGCTTGCTGGCCCCGTCCGGAGTGTGCTCGGGGTGCGGGAAAAACCACAGCTACTGGTTTATAACGTCGACAACCCCCCATTTTCTGGTCATTAACCGGCGTATTCTTGTGGTTTAAGCTTCCGGCGACGGGCGAAAAGAGCTCTTACCATGACGGCATGCTCTGGGGAGGCGTTCCGAGAAGGACTGGGGCGGGCAGGCAAATTTACACGCGACAGTGCCCGCACGTCGCCTGCGCACCCCGGCGTACAAGGCAAAGCGCAGTGTTTCCCTCCTGGACGGCCCATCGCTGCCTTTGCCGGGCGGCATGTTGGGGAGGCGGCTCCTTCTTCCTTTCTTACCGCCCGTTTCATAGTTCATACCCCGTGAGTATCCCAACGGAGGCGTGTTAATGATGAGCGGCTGCATGCATGAATGAACGGGTGTATGAATGAGGGAGGGGGGAGGGAGGGAGGGAGGGAGGGAGGGAGGGAGGGAGGAGGGAGGGAGGGAGGGAGGGAGGGAGGGGGAGGGAGGGAGGGAGGGAGGGAGGGAGGGAGGAGGGAGGGAGGGAGGGAGGGAGGAGGGAGGGAGGGAGGGAGGGAGGGAGGGAGGGAGGGAGGGAGGGAGGAGGGAGGGAGGGAGGGAGGGAGGGAGGGAGGGAGGGAGGGAGGGAGGGAGGGAGGGAGGGAGGGAGGGAGGGAGGGAGGGAGGGAGGGAGGGAGGAGGGGGAGGGAGGGAGGGAGGGAGGGAGGGAGGAGGGAGGGAGGGAGGGAGGGAGGGAGGAGGGAGGGAGGGAGGGAGGGAGGGAGGGAGGGAGGGAGGGAGGGAGGGAGGGAGGGAGGGAGGGAGGAGGGAGGGAGGGAGGAGGGAGGGAGGGAGGGAGGGAGGGAGGGAGGGAGGGAGGGAGGGAGGGAGGGGGAGGGAGGGAGGGAGGGAGGGAGGGAGGGAGGGAGGGAGGGAGGGAGGGAGGGAGGGAGGGAGGGAGGGAGGGAGGGAGGGAGGGAGGGAGGGAGGGAGGGAGGGAGGGAGGGAGGGAGGGAGGGAGGGAGGGAGGAGGGAGGGAGGGAGGGAGGGAGGGAGGGAGGGAGGGAGGGAGGGAGGGAGGGAGGGAGGGAGGGAGGGAGGGAGGGAGGGTATGACTGCGTGCGTGCGTGCGTGCGTGCGTGCGTGCGTGCGTGCGTGCGTGCGTGCGTGCGTGCGTGCGTGCGTGCCTACGTGTATGCATGGGTGGGTGGATACATGTGTACGTGGGTGTGGGTGGGTGGGTGGGTAAGGGATCGACGTGTGTGTGTGTGTATGTGCGTGTGTGTGTGTGCTTCTCTGCTTAGGCGTTGGAGCACACGCATGCACTGGAGGAAGGGGGTGATGAAAACCCAGACCAACTGTCGCACCCACGGTCCCCTCCACCTTCACCAAGCGTAAGGCCAAGCGTGCCATGGGGGTAGGGTAGCTGACGCAAGTCACCAACGTCAGGGTGCTCACCAGGCTGGTGGATGAGAAGATGGGGGCAGGCCCCTGTCAGATGCAGAGAAGAAGAAAAGGAAAAGGATGCAGGGCCGTGAGAACGTGCCCCCGGGTGTGGCATTAGCCACTATATAGCTAGCTAGCTGGCTAGAGCTGTGTTATTAATGCATTGTACTATAGGCATGTGCCCCCAAGTATGCCTTCCTGCATTGTAAATATGATGCATAATGTAATGATGTGTTGTTTGGAACCTTCTGTACACCAAGGTGGAATGATTGCCATGAAACCCTTGGAAGAACAATAGAAAGCTGCTTTTTCTGTGGTATTTATGCTAGCATCTGTCACCAATTTGTTATCCAACCAGCCTGAAGCTTTGTGGGCAGGCTGCATGGGATGTGTTTCGAACATGTGCCAAGTTCCAGGTCCAACTGAGTTCATTTGATGTCATTATATATGCACATGTGTGATGAAACCCTTGAAAAACCATGAAAAACTGCATTTTTGTGGTATTTATGCTAGCATTTGTCACCAGTTTGTCATCCAACCAGCCTGAAGCTTTGTGGGCAGGCTGCATGGGATGTGTTTCGAACATGTGCCAAGTCCCAGGTCCAACTGAGTTCATTTGATGTCATTATATATGCAAATGTGTGATGAAACCCTTGGAAAACCCTGAAAAACTGCATTTTTGTGGTGTTTATGCTAGCATCTGTCACCATTTTGTGATCCAACCAGCCTGAAACTTGGTGGGCATGCTGCATGGGATGTGTTTATAACATGTGCAAAGTTCCACGCCCAACTGAGTTCATTTGATGTCATTATATATGCACATGTGTGATGAAACCCTTGAAAAACCATGAAAAACTGCATTTTTGTGGTATTTATGCTAGCATTTGTCACCAGTTTGTCATCCAACCAGCCTGAAGCTTTGTGGGCATGCTGCATGGGATGTGTTTCGAACATGTGCCAAGTCCCAGGTCCAACTGAGTTCATTTGATGTCATTATATATGCAAATGTGTGATGAAACCCTTGGAAAACCCTGAAAAACTGCATTTTTGTGGTGTTTATGCTAGCATCTGTCACCATTTTGTGATCCAACCAGCCTGAAACTTGGTGGGCATGCTGCATGGGATGTGTTTATAACATGTGCAAAGTTCCACGCCCAACTGAGTTCATTTGGTGTCATTATATATGCATATGTGTGATGAAACCCTTGGAAAACCCTGAAAAACTGCATTTGGGGGGTATTTATGCTAGCATCTGTCACCATTTTGTGATCCAACCAGCCTGAAACTTTGTGGGCATGCTGCATGGGATGTGTTTATAACATGTGCAAAGTTCCAGGCCCAACTGAGTTCATTTGATGTCATTATATACGCATACATGCCAGAAAGTGCTGAAAATTCGGTATTTTTATGCTAGCAAATGTCGTGCCATGTTACCATGCTGCCGACTCCCAAAAAATTATTTGACCACATGCCACCATAAGATATCTGATTAGGCACCTTGGTGCCAAATTTGAGGCCAAACTAATCATTAGCCTATCCTAGAATAATTTTCAGGGTGGAAAAATGGCTTTTTGGAATGATGTGCTGCTTTTCGGTTGGACCATGGCTGGTCTCTGTGGCATCATCAAGCATGTAACCGGTGAGTAGAAGCTTCCCATTGTCAGCATGTGCCACCAGGTGTGCTGGCCATCACCTGGCAAGCTATAGCAGCTTAGGCCTAGTTTATCCTTGCTAGGGCAAGCTGAAACAGGCTTAAAATCACTAGTTTGTTGGTGGCTGCCTCCTAGAATGCATGCCTTGCGTAGGGTGTCCGTACCACGTTACCTACGTGCATGGACAAGGTGGCACCTGCACATAGGTGCCATGTAAGGGCAGTGTGATGATGCAGTTATGTTTCCCCATCATTGTGGAAGGGAAATGTATTGTGTGGCATGGTTGGGGCCATATTAGTAGGTATTAGTAGGTAGTATGCCCACCCCTACCCCCTTGGCTGCTTTTTACCACCGGTACCCCTACGGGCTGTACTGGGTGTAACTGCTGGTATACCCACCCAAATGATGACCCCAATGGCTCAAACTGTTCGGCAGCTAATTGTTTATCATCCCTGAAGTGGTCGGTGCCTAGCTCTTACAACATAATTCAACGTGCACATTCTACCAAAAATGAATACGCGCGTCTTGACCCCCCTGACTTTGACGGCAGTTATACATGGCCTACGATGAATATATGTGAGGTTGTGATATATCACGGCTTAGGGCAACTCATGGACATGCTTGGCCCCCAAGGACAGCCATTGGATATGGGTGGGTTGGATGGCATCTGGTTTGCAAAATTGTGAAGATCCAGCCGATTTACCGGCAGTATTTCTGCCCATTTATTGGTTAAATATACGGTCCCAGCGTCCTCCATTTAGGCGTTTTCGCAGGCATCAGGACAGCCACCTCGGCACATGTGTGGTTTACAAGAGGCCGGTGTTCAGCACAACCAAACCGGTCGGTCTACATCCACGAGCGTGTGACTACCCAACACAACATGCGCGACGCGCCAGCTACGGCTCGATCGCCGCCTCCGCCAGGCAGGCGATCTCGTAGGGCTTGTCGACTAGCTGGATGTCCAGCCAGTGGGGGCCCTCGTCGGTGGGCACGGTCATGGCGTCGTCATCCCATCCATTGTAGAAAAGCTTCACTGCTCGGCAGTGCACTTGCGGTTTGCGCTCGTGGGGGTTGTACGAATTGTCTAGCAACGCCGTCACGTACGACAGCAGCACGGCCTGTCGCTGCTCGTCGCTGGCATCGGTCCCCCCGTGGACGAGTTCCCCCCCGGAGCTGCGGTACGAGTGGGGGTTGTATCTGATGACCAGCAGCGGCAGCCCCTCGCACGACTGTCCGAGGTTGAACAGCCGCACGAGCTCGCAGTACTGGTCGTACGAGCGGTGCTGGTGCTCGTCGACCTCGACGATGACGACGTGGGCACCATCCGTGTATATGATGAAATCCGGCCGGCTCGCCACGCACTCGCCGCCGTGGATCCGCCGGTCGTGCACCAGCGTCCACCGGGCGATGCGCACCTTCTGTAGGGCAGCGGCCACCTTCCACTCCTCGCGGTGTCGATGATTGTTGAACACGACGGGGTCGCAGTACACGCAGCGGTTGCGAAGGGGCCGTCGCTGGCCCGCGATCTTGCCCTCTGCTGGGGCGAGGACCACGGGCACCCCCGATCTCCACTCCCAGTGTAGACCACAGTCGTCGCACACGCCCGCAGCCGCCAGTGGCCCGCCTCTGCGTGGGCGTCGCAGAAGCGCTCGCCATGATCCGGGTCCGCGTACGTGCCCACGGCCTCGCATGCGTCCGCCTTGCACCGTTGTCGCGGCTCAGGGACGGCGGTGTCTCCCTTGTGCTTCGCGCAGTGGACGGCGCGTTTACCCATGTCGCCCCATCCCGCATACGCCTCACACCCTTCCGGGTGTTCGCACCTGGGATGCACCACGTCCACCATGTCCGGATCGGCGTGCGCCTTGCAGAACCTGCCTTTCTTGGCGCCGCGCGCCGCAAACAAGGGTCGCGCATCACACCCGGGCGGGTGTTGGCACCTGGGATTCACCACGTCCACCATGCCATCCTCTTTGTGCTTCTTGCAGAACCGGGGCTTCTTGGCGCCGCGCTCCGCAAACGAGGGTTGCGCATCACACCCGGGCGGGTGTTGGCACCTGGGATTCACCACGTCCACCATGCCATCCTCTTTGTGCTTCTTGCAGAACCGGGGCTTCTTGGCGCCGCGCTCCGCAAACGAGGGTTGCGCCTCGCACCCTTCCGGGTGTTGGCACCTGGGATGCACCACGTCCACCATGTCCGGCGCGGCGTGCGCCTTGCAGAACCTGCCTTTCTTGGCGCCGCGCTCCGCAAACGAGGGTTGCGCATCACACCCGGGCGGGTGTTGGCACCTGGGATGCACCACGTCCACCATGTCCGGCGCGGCGTGCTTCCTGCAGAACCTGCCTTTCTTGGCGCCGCGCTCCGCAAACGAGGGGTGCGCATCACACCCGGGCGGGTGTTGGCACCCGGGATGCACCACGTCCACCATGTCCGGCGCGGCGTGCGCCTTGCAGAACCTGCCTTTCTTGGCGCCGCGCTCCGCAAACGAGGGGTGCGCATCACACCCGGGCGGGTGTTGGCACCTGGGAGTCACCACGTCCACCATGTCCGGATCGGCGTGCGCCTTGCAGAACCTGCCTTTCTTGGCGCCGCGCTCCGCAAACGAGGGTCGCGCATCACACCGGGCGGGTGTTGGCACCTGGGATTCACCACGTCCACCATGTCCCGCGGCGTGCGCCTTGCAGAACCTGCCTTTCTTGGCGCCGCGCTCCGCAAACGAGGGTCGCGCATCACACCCGGGCGGGTGTTGGCACCTGGCACTCCGCACGTTCACCATGCCATCCTCGATGTGCTTCTTGCAGAACCGGGGCTTCTTGGCGCCGCGCTCCGCAAACGAGGGTCGCGCATCACACCCGGTCGGGTGTTGGCACTTGGAACTCCGCACGTTCACCATGCTATTCTCGGCGTGGTTCCTGCTCGGCTCGCCAATGCGGCGCGTCCCATTCTGCACACAGTGTTTTACGACATCACCGCGGGGCCCGCTAGCAGAGCGTGGGTAAGTGATGGCGGCGCGTCTCCCACCACCACGTGCCCCTGCCCACCACGCCCACGCGCCCAACAAGGCCACCCACCACGCCCACGCGGGCCACCCACCACCACACGCACGCGCGCCAGCAACCAACACACAAATGCATGCCATGTGAGACATCCGCGGATGCCACCCAGGGCATCGACGCGCCGGCCACCTAGGCCCCCCGCGGACGCCACCCACCACACCACCCACGCATGCCATCCACCGGCACACCCGCGCATGCCATCCATCACGACACCCACGCATGACATCCACCGCTGCCACTGCCACCACCCACCGCGCCCACGCATGCCAGCAACCACATCCCCGCGTGCCAGTGACCCACATGTCCATGCATGCCATCAGCTACGGTCCCCCCCGCGGGCCATCAATCGCCATACCCACGCACACCGCCGACCACCAGGCCCACACATGCAACAAAACGTCGTGTCCACGCATGCCATCCACCACCACGCCCGTGCGTGACAGCAACCACGCCCACGTGTGCCAACAACCACGCACACGTATGGGACCAACCACACACGCATGCATGCCGTTGACCACCACGTCCACGCATGCCAGCAAGTACACCCACGCGTGCCATCAACCACGCGGCGCACGTGTGCCATCCACCGCGCCCACGCATGCCACCCCCGACCACGCATGCCATCAACAATAGGCCCACGCACGCCGTCGACCACCATGCCCACGCAGGCCAGTATCCACACCCACGAGTGTCGGCAACCACAAAGCACACACCCCAGCATCCCCGCCCCCCCCCCCCCCCCCCCCCCCTCCCACCAGCCATCATGCCCGCGCGTGCCACGAACCTTCATTCCCACGCACGCCGCCAACAACCATGCCCGCGCGTGCCATCAGCCACCACACCCGCGAATGGAATCCACCGCCACACCCACGGACGCCACCCTCCGCCACCACGCCCACCAACCACCGCGCCCACGCATGCCATCGGCGGCACCCGCGCGTGCCATCCACCCCGCCCAGGCATGCTAGCAACCCCCGGGCCCTCGCACGCCCACAGCCACGCCCGCGCTGGCCCTACCCCATGTCCCCCCGTGCCTGATCCACCACCACGCCCACGCGGGCCCTCAACCACGCCCACGCGGGCCCTCAACCACGCCCTCGCATGCCATCCACCACCACGTCCACGCCGGCCAGTATCCACGCCCGGGCATGGCACAGCACGCCGATGCCCGGGCGCATGCCAGCACCCACACCAGCGCGGGCCATCCACCACCCACGTGTGCACGTGTCACGTACCGGCTTCGCCCGTTTGGGGGCCGGGCCGAAATCGTGCTCGGCAGCACGATGCGCTTCGCCGGGCCCGGTGCCCGCGGTCCACTCCGTAGGACTAGTCACACGGTGTTTGCTGACTGAATGCGCAGCCTGTCCGTCACAAGGCCACATCAGTGGGGACATGTCACGCGAACGAGGGAAGTGTTTGTGAGGGTAGTGATCGGGGGACGTGTTTGTGAGGGTAGTGGTCTGACATCCCGCCCCGCCGTCCTTCCGTCAGGCACTCCGCTCTCTCTCTCCCTCTCTCTCTTCCTTGTCTCCCTCCCTCCCTCCCTCCCTCCCTCTCTCTCTTCCTTGTCTCCCTCCCTCCCTCCCTCCCTCACCTCCCTCCCTCCTCTCCCTCCTCTCCCTCCCTCCCTCCTCCCTCCCTCCCTCCCTCCCTCCCCCCCTCCCTCCCTCCCTCCCTCCCTCCCTCCCTCCTCCCTCCCTCCCTCCTCCCTCCTCCTCCCTCCCTCCCTCCCTCCCTCCCTCCCTCCCTCCCTCCCTCCCTCCCTCCCTCTCCCTCCCTCCCTCCCTCCTCCCTCCTCCCTCCCTCCCTCCCTCCCTCCCTCCCTCCCTCCCTCCCTCCCTCGATCCCTCCCTCCCTCCCTCCCTCCCTCCCTCCCTCCCTCCCTCCCTCCCTCCCTCCCTCCCTCCTCCCTTCCTTCCTTCCTTCCTTCCTCTCTCCTTCCTTCCCTCCCTCCTTCCTTCCTTCCTTCCTTCCTTTATTCCCTCCCTCCCTCCCTATCCCGCTGTGCGGCGGGTTGTCCTCGCTGGTGCATTATATGGCCGGCGGGCGAGCAAACGTGCAGGTTTGAAAAGAACGACGCGAAAACAACCAAAACAAACGTACGGACTGGCAACGTACCCGCTGTGCGGCTTCGCTGCGTCCACCCGACGCACGCGGGGTGTCGTTGCGCACCCCGCCTGGTGGCTGCGCCGGTTGGGCAGAAGAAGCCGCGGTACGACGCGGTGGGTGGGGCGGGTGGGACGGGGGTGCGCCAGAACGGGGGTTGCATTAGCGAGGGGAAAATGGTGTGTGCTGCGCCCACGCGCAACCGAACCAGGACATGACGGGCAGCACACCCAACATTCCACACCCACCACCCATCATCCTGCATTCCCACAAGCGTGCATTTGCTCGGAGTCCCACCTGCACGGGGTGGCCACCGGCCGAGCGCTCCGTCTCGGTCTTTTCCGCCTTGCGCGCCGACTCAAGTCGATATTTAATTCTGGCCTCCAGATTTTTCACCTGCACCGTCGGCCATCGCATGCAAAGAAGACAAACACGTGCGTCGAGCAAGCACTCTCCGGGCATCAGGGCGCGCGGGTCGCTGTGTGGTGGCAATCAGGCGCTGGGCGGGATGGGTGGTGTGTGTGTGGGGGGGGGGGGGTGGGGTGGGGTGGGTGGGGGGGGGGGGGGAGAGGAAACGGCGAGTGTACTGCGAAGCAGACAACACAACGGGCAGGGACGACATCCTTCACATGCGAGCGTTCGGCGGCTGCAAGCGACCTACCGCGGACGTCTGCCGGTCATCTTTCTGGTTGACGGCCTCTTTCGTCTGCGTCTGCAGCAAGCTCCTTGTCCTCAGGAGTCTGGTCACCTTCTCGTCGGCGGGGAGTGCACTGGTGCCGGCCACGTACTCCACGAGCCACCAGTAGTCAGGCAAGGTTGCCTTGCGCTTGTGCACCTGCATGGGATGGCACTCCGAAGCACGATACCACGCAATAGGATTGCATACAAGGGGGTCAGCCACGAGAAATGCCGGACGTACGGCAAGGCACACAACCCCGGCTCACACCATTGCACAGAACCAACCGGGCACGCACCCCCGCAAGCAGGAGTGACCAAGCGCAGGCGTGCGACGAGAAAGCCGGCTACGGGGAACCCTGTCCGCGCTGGCTGTGGGGTCCACCACCAGCAAAACCACGACACACCGTGCGACGATGTTCCCAACTGGCCTGTTTGCATATCATAACGGATCGTGTGCATCATCGGCGTGCGGGGCGCCTCTCACGTGGACCCCTTCCACCGTGTCACCCCAACCCAGCCGTCCTGCTTGCCAGCCGGACTCGACCATTGGATGGTGCCGTAGCACGTAGTGCTATAATGCTGCGGAACGCTCCGCTCCTATTGTGATGAGCGACGGGGCGGGCGCTTACGTCGCACTAGTCGTCCGCCGCTGTCCTCTACTGAGTGCTGCCAGCGGCTACCACGGTCCGCGCGCCGACATGCGTGTGGTCTACCTGCATTTGTGAGGGGACACGCCACATCCTCCTGACCAGCCCATCGCGGCGACTGATCTCACCCGCCCCCCTCGTGATATTGTCGCCCCACCTACCCGCTCCTCACGACCTGGGATCTCGTCCAAGTGGTTGACGGCGGACGCGGGCGGCTCCTCGAATTGCTCCGGGAGCTTGCGCCTGATTGCCCGCATCTGTCGCCCCCCGGTCACAGCAAACATGAATCGGCCGCAACACGCACGATGCGGGAAGACGGCGCCGATAGTGGCCCAGGAATTAAATGGGAATGTCAAAAGATCGGAAGAGCGCCACGTCTCCCACCACTCGAAAGCAGTGGTACAGCCGCAACGTGTGCTTGGTTTGAGCAGCACCGTGTTAAGCAGGTGTGTGTGTGTGTGTGTGTGCGTGTGTGTGTGTGTGTGTGTGTGTGTGTGTGTGTGTGTGTGCGTGCGTGTGTGTGTGTGCAACTGTCGGGTTGGGCGTGCATCCATCTCAAAAGCTTCCCCCTTAACAGCCGACCAGGCATCCACTTCCCAGGGAGAGCGCTGCCTCGAGATACCAATTTCGCCCATGGCCATTGCCCCCACCCCCCGACACCACCACCCATCCACCCACCCACCCACCCACCCACCCACCCGCACCCACCCACGTGCATCCCAGCCAGCCAGCCAGCCACCCATGCATGGATGCTAGCACCCCCCCCCCCCCCCCCCCCCCCCCCCCCCCCCCACCACCCACCCCCCCCACCACCCCACCCCCCCCACCCCCTGTGAGCAACGCACGCATGCTTGGCAGCCACCGACTCACCCACCCCCACGCACACGTGCACGCCAGTCCCACCCCCCCCCCCCACCCCACCCCACCCCACCCACCCACCCACCTTCAGTGCCCCCCCCCCTCCCCCCCCCCCTCACACACCCGTGCATGCGGATGGGCGCATATGGCCTCCCCCAAGAAGGGTGAGCACCGGGCGTGCTGCAGCAAGTAGTTACAATGGAGCAGTGAAGGACTCAACTAGATGCGGGCCAAGCCTCCGGTGCAGCCCACGCAGGAGAGAGAATGCAGGCGATAGAGCGGCAGCGGGCTGTGCCAATGCTGGAGGTTTGGCAATGGCGTGGTGTTTTGAGCAGTCATGGTGCCACCCCAGCAACATGCATGCACGGCTGTATGTGGTGCTGCGCGCCGACTCACTCCCAATTGCCGCAATGTAGATTCCATGGTCCATGTGTCCAAATGACCATTACTGCTGCCATATGTCA
>RPFO01000225.1:917089-1247089 GCA_009746045.1 Mesostigma viride | reverse complement strand
CGGATGGTAAGTTGAAAGCACGGCCGAGGCAATGCTGTAGACAACGGACGTACCGCGTGCATCTGCGGCGTTTCCCGCCGGACGCTGAGACACGATGTCCCGCGGTCAACACCTGGAAAGGTGCCGTCGTCCCCGCCGGCGGCACCGGCAGGGGCGTGCTCCGCGCCAGGGACCACTCTCGTCGGACGAGCGACATCAGTGTCGCCTGCGGGGAAGGGGTGCGAGGGGCGGAGGTGGATCGTCAGTGCCCGCGGGCGGGCGTGCGAGGCGGGAAAAAAAAAAACAGCGGCGGGAGCGACGAATCGAAGCTAGACGGCCAACGGAGCGAGTCTACTGCACGCGAGCACCTCACCGAAAAAGGCGACAATGCCAGCGAACAGGAGGACAATGAGTATCAACATGCACCGTCTCCGGTGCGCGCGATGCATCTTCAATGCTCGCCTCCATCGGCGGGCGGAGGACGTCATGGTCGACGCACCTAGAGGGTTACTAAATGGCAGAAAACCGACTGCTACTCGTACACGAGTTCTACCCCGTAATTCGGACTGTAACAGGGAATGGCCAAAGGCGCTGTCACGGTGTCGGTTCAGGTACCCTTACTCTGAGCCCGCTCGGGGCTTCGAATGGCGGCAGCAACCGGAAAACGGCCGGGCACACACTCCACGGGGCCACGCCGCATAGAGGTGGCGGACAACGCGAACCGAATGGCTCAAAGACGGTGAACACGGGGTCAGCTAGCAAGGTTCGACAGCGATTGGAATCCGATGCGGCAAATGCAATGTCATTCGATTTTTGGAGCGATCAGCTCGACAGCGAATACGGCTTCCTTCTGCGATTTTCGACAGGGTGGCCTTTCGGCGATGGCGTTCCGAGTTTTATTTTGGTCGGACTTTTGATCAGGATAAAGGTGGCCAGTGTCCGCTCACGATGCGCTGGCGTGCCTGCTCTTGGATGGCTGGTGTCGCGCGACCGCCGCGTGTCACTCGATGCCTTTTTGGATGTGATCATTGTGATGTGTCGGGCGTGTACACTGTACAGTAGCACGAACTCCGCCCTGGGCTAGAGATTCCAAACGTCCAGCGGGTTCAGGTTAGCTACAGTAGAGCGCCACTGCACTAGTAGTAGTAGTAGTAGCCGGAATGCACAGCGGGCCGGTGTCGCGCACGGCGGCCCTGGGCAACAAACAGACAAATGCACACCGACAAAAATTGTTCACCGCTACGCGTTCACGGTCGTCGACAAGGCCGGGTTGTGGTTTGTGGTTGTTGTCGCGTATGGGCAGCAGAGAATCGGGGTGGGACAGGGCGGCGGGGGCCTGGACACGACAATTCCGCCACACCGGGCGGAATTAATGTCGTGGTCGGGCTCGACTAGTTAGGGTGCACGTGGCGGCTGCCCATTGACCAACCTACGACGATCGTCGTAGGTTGGTCCATGGGCAGCCGCCACGTGCATTTCAGAGCACGGATTCTGTCAACAAACCGTCCGGCACAATAGATATAGTTGGAGTTAATATAGGTGGATATGCATGGAATCGTGTCGCACTGTAAGGTGCAGGGGCTCACAGGCTGTCGCCGGCCGGACAGGTCCGGCTAAGGTTATTCCCCTGCACGTGGCGGCTGCCCATTGACCAACCTACGACGATCGTCGTAGGTTGGTCAATGGGCAGCCGCCACGTGCGTTTCAGGATTCCGTCAACAAACCGTCCGGCACAATAAATATAGTTGGAGTTAATCAGGCGGAGCCAATTTTCGGAAGAACCGTTAGGTTCGCCAGAATTGGCGAAGCTTATAAGGCCGTACACGTGAGAAAACATAGGAATAGGGGATGAAAATCCGTCAATCCATCCATACATACATCCATCCATCCATCCATCCACCGAATTTGTCCCGAATTTGCAAGCATAAGGGTGAGGTTCTTCCGAAAATTGGCTCCGCCGTAGAGTTTCAACGGGCAAGTTGCAAACACGCACGTTACTTGATATAGTTGGATATGCATGGAATCGTGTCGCACTGTAAGGTGCAGGGGCTCACAGGCTGTCGCCGGCCGGACAGGTCCGGCAGAGGTTATTCCCCTGCACGTGGCGGCCGCCCATTGACCAACCTACGACGATCGTCGTAGGTTGGTCAATGGGCAGCCGCCACGTGCATTTCAGGATTCCGTCAACAAACCGTGTTACATAGGAAGGAGTGACTATGTACTCCGGACTATGTACTCCAAGAGTACATAGTCCGTCCGGACTACCGTAGTGGTCCCAATATCTGTACGCGTAATTATCGTACGAATACTTTTAGGAATTTTTGTTACGTGTACGAGAACTTTTGGGAATTATTGGGCTTTTGACAGATCTGAAAAGTTAGGGCCCGAAAAATACAGATGGCTAGGCGTATATGCAGATCTGTTTTTTTATTCCAGATCTGTACGTAAACTCCGACGTAATGCCCTTACGTCTTCGAGACTCGTCCCGGGCCATGCATGCGGGCGGTGCGGCACAAATACCTGAAAATTAGCCAAAATTAGTCAGCCATGGTTTTAAAAGTAAGCTAATGGAGTTTTAAGGCATGGTAAAACCAGTCCTGAAAAGCTAGCAGCCCAGTTTTATCGCGTGTAGATTGTTTGCTTTCTCGACATTTTGTTCGGACGCGAGTGCATTATCACGGGAAGCATTACGATTGGTAGGCAACGATGTCGACGTACGTGAAGCCTCTGCTCTATGACGGGAAGGCATCTGGCGTTGCTGCAACTGGAATCAGGCCAGTGCCATGTTCGGCACCGTGCACGCGGAAATAAGGCGCCGTCACGTTAGATAGCACTGCTGAGGACGAGCTGCGCCTGCCTGCCCATAGTTACCGAGTTTTTCTCGCATCGCACTGCATTATTGCTGGCCAGACTTTGCTGCCTTTATGCCCGACAGATTGGTTCACGAACCGTTTTAATTTGCTGCGTGCGTGGCTCCTGCCCTTCCATGGCAATGTTTGCAATTTCGCACTTTTTCGTTGTGATTGTTGGCACATACTACATAGCCATGCACATGACATACTGCATGAAGGTCGCAAAGTTAGGTATAGTTTCTGCTTGTAAATCCTGACGTTATTGCTTCACACACGCTTCCTTGCAATGAAGGCCCTGGCCGAAGCTCGTTGCTTGCCAAAGCCTTCCTGTGTTGAACAGCGGTTCTCAGTGGGCACATGAAAGAGACGTTGCCAGGCCATTGTAAGATTTCCAACCACACGCTTGTCCTGTAACCATGCAATTCATTCCATTTGCGTTATGAAGCTGGCAGCTTGTGAGCCTGCAACCATTAATTGCAGTTTGGCACATGTTACAACAAGTAGGCTCCTTGAATTTAGGCTGCTTTCTCGCTTATTTTTGCTGATGCTACAGGCAACTTTGGACTTTACACGAACTTGAGTCCCACCCGCATCCAGCCCCCCCAATCATCCATCCACTCCGTCCCTACCCACCCAATTATACCACCGTCTTCCCGCCCACTCTTGAACTAATCAGCCCAACCCCCCAGCCCAAGACACAGGCAAATGCCCATGTAGCCACCCATGTGCGCGTGCAAAGAGACACTCAACTAGCTAGGCTGCATATACGTGCCATGGGGGCATAACAGGTGCATGGGCGCAGGTGCACATGCAGGCCCGCAGGCATGCACACAAGCAGGCAGACAGGCTGACAGATGGGTGGGCAGTAGGCGGGTGGCAGACATGCAGGCGGGCAGGCGGGAGGATGGGCAGAACGTTGGGTGGACAGGCGAGTAAGAAGGTCGTTGGGTCCAAGCAACCAGTTTATTGGTGATGGATTAATGTATGTGGCGCATGTGTGCAAGTCTGCCTGTGTTTGTGTGGGATTGTATGCATGTGCACGTGTGCTCGTGGGTGTGTGCACATTTGTGTGCATGTGTGTTCTGACGACGATGTGTGTGTTAGTGTGTGCGCATGTGTTAGCGTGCATGTGCGCACGTGGGTGTGTGCATGTGTGCATGTGTGCATGTGTGCGTGTGTGCGTGTGTGCATGTGTGCATGTGTGCGTGTGTGCGTGTGTGCGTGTGTGCGTGTGTGCGTGTGTGCGTGTGTGCGTGTGTGCGTGTGTGCGTGTGTGCGTGTGTGCGTGTGTGCGTGTGTGCGTGTGTGCGTGTGTGCGTGTGTGCGTGTGTGCATGTGTGTGTGTGTGCGTGTGTGCATGCGTGCATGTGTGCATGTGTGTATGTGTGTGCGTGTGTGCATGTGTGTGTGAACATTTGTGTGCATGTGTAGTATGTGGGCGTGTGTGTGTGAACATTTGTGTGCATGTGCAGCATGTGGGCGTGTGTGTGTGTGCATGTGTGTGTGCTGGGGGGTAGGATGGATAGGGAAAACAAAGAGTGAAAAATGCAAGGTGTGGGGGAGTTCAATGTTTCACCTCGCGGCAAAAGTCATTGTGCCTGCCGCGTGTATTGACAAGCAGCTGTGGGCACGGTTGCAGCAAGTGAGTACACGCCAAGGGCCTAGACGGTTCATGCACTAGCACACAGCCAATGGGACGAAACATCTGCACATATAACTTGGGTTCATCAATTCTGCACATTACCGGCTTGGGTTCATCAACTGAATTCTGCACCTTACACTTGCATGGCTCATGGTTTCAATCGCTGCTCAATTGACAGAAAATGCACAGGCCATCAACATTCAGATATGTTAATCCTGAAAAGTGACCTTCCACACCAGGAGAATGAAGGTCGATGCTGCTTTGACGCATGAGCCTAATCCACGTGCTCTCGGAGGTCTCCACCTCGGCAGGAGCACCTGCAGGCGTCGTGGCTCGCTTACCTCAAGCAATATGCGCATGCTGAAAGCTACCGGGGTCTATGCAGAGTTACATTATCGGCCCGGACAAAGCACATCTTTCTCGGCAACGAAGCTCTGAGCAGCGCTATATTGTCGTGGCCGGACTTGAATGTCGCCATTAAAATGTCAAAAGCTGTTTGATTCGTCCAAGGAAAATGCGTGCATGGTAGACAGATAATAAGATGCCCGGGCGTATAGACATGACAAGCAACTGCTTAGATGGCGCTCCTCGCGTTTTCCCTCGACTCAGTTCGTAATGGCGCCTAATCCAATGCAGCAAATGCACATGGGTGTGACCAGAATACAGAGCCTAGTGCACGCGGCATTATTGTTTGGTCTGTCGCACAATTGCTGTTGTGTTTGCAATTATTCTGCTCGCTAAGATGCAGGATTAACTTCGGCTTGATTTCTTAATTACCCTCGTGTGCAGGTCATACGGCTGACATTCCTCTAGCTTTCGTACAGTAGCCATGGCTGAATTTTGCTTCCAGGTACTGAACAAGTGAACACTGAACACGGCCTGCACCTCGACCCCCGAAGACGTAAAGGCATTACGTCGGAGTTTACGTACAGATCTGGAATAAAAAAACAGATCTGCATATACGCCTAGCCATCTGTATTTTTCGGGCCCTAACTTTACAGATCTGTCAAAAGCCCGGAATTATTTTTACTGTACGTACGTATAATGTCAGGGTATATTCAAGGGTGCGCGAGTAGTAGGTAGTTCAGTTCAGCACTGGGTCGGTCCGCAATGCATGCTCATGCTCGTCGGCCAACATGCTGGCAGGAGGGACTGCCGCTGCAGAAACCTTCGGCGGGCGTCCAACTGGGCGTTTGATGGGCTTGGGCAAAGCGGCCAGCCTGTCGCGGAGGCGCTCAGCAATGCCGGGCGCGTAGCGGATCGGAGGAGCCGGAAGGAGGGACGTGGTAGTGCCATCTGGGGTCAGGAATTTACCCCACAAGCCGTCCAGAGTACGTTGCTTTTTCTCACCCATCATAACCACCTAGCTATCCATAACCTAACGAGAGAACACCAACGGAGCACACCACGAAACGAGGCACCTACCCACATATCAACGCAGATCAAACGAAGTTTGCGCGCGAAAACTCCCTCCGGGCGCCGCGCCACGGGTAGCTAGGCTTTAAGGTCTGCGCCGCGCTGCGCTGGTGGTACCTAATTTTGAGGTGTACGAGGCCCGGAAGAGGTTTTTTTTGGGCCTGTACGAGGTCGATTCGTACATAATTACGCGTACAGATATTGGGACCACTACGGTATGTACTCCACGAGTACATAGTCCGGAGTACATATGATCCGGGATTTCCGAATAGGGGACCGCCGACGCGGTCAGACACGCCCGTGCTACATAGGAAGGAGTGACTATGTACTCCGGACTATGTACTCCAAGAGTACATAGTCCGGAGTGACTATGTACTCCACGAGTACATAGTCCGGAGTACGTGTCGCCCGGCCTTGTCGACGACCGTGAACAACGCGCGTTGAACAATTTATGTCGGTGTGCAAGTGTCAGCCGTGTCGCCCGGGCCGCTGTGGGCGACGTCGGCTCTTGCAAGTCGTTCCGAGCCAAGCACGACGCGCTCCACGGTACGGCAGAATCCATAATCGACCCCGCCGGATGTATGGAATCTGTAGTGCCCGCAGGGGCTGTACAACCCGGCCTTGTCGACGACCGTGAACTATGCGCGTTGGACAATTTTCTTTACGGTCCGAGTCAACCGCGTCTACACTGGGCAACAATGCAAGTAATTGACAAAACCGAGTCCATCGTAACGAGTAGACGAGCGAGTGCAATGAAAGCATCGTGCGATCGGGTGTGCGTTAAACATGCGCTGCATTGGCGTGTTTCAACGTAACTCACGTGTGTTTGGTATTTCTTCGAAGCGTTCCAGGAAAGGGAAGTTTGCCCGATGGTTGTGGCACACGCCAGTATCAAAATGCTCGTCAAAATGCTTCAGTGAGTAACGACACCCACCATAGCTGCCTGCTTTTCGGTTCAAACCTGTTCGTCAACGGAGCAGTTGGGAACTGCTTGCTACAGTGCCCCAAGCCCTGTGGTGGTGAGTGGGTGCTCGAGGAAAAGGCAGTCCAGCACAATCCCTGTCCAGCTAAGCGAGGCTAGGCCATACATTCTGTCGGAGATTTTGGTGGTGGCAGACCTGGCAGCCTGACCGAATTCCATATTATTCACCCCTGTTTCACCTCATAAAAACTCACCACACATCGTGATTGCCAGAGAGGAAGCCATGACTGCGGATGACCCGAGTTGCAGTTTCAGCGAGCAGTGCGTTTTCCTAAGAGCTTCGTGCTTGATACGTTTGGATTGCTATTGCAAAAACCCTCGCGCCGGGACGGGTTTATGAGGACAAAACAGGTATGGCGCGTTGCCGAGTTTGGGGGGCTCCTAATCAGTCCCTGATTCAAGGCAGTATTTGAACATGTTGGCCTCGTGCGGTTGCGCCCCTGACAGCACGTCATCAGCTCAGATAGCACGCCTTCAGCGAGTCGACTCGTGCGCATCCCCGTCGTCGAGAGCGGGAGACAGTGGAACGCAAGTCACCAACTATGAGCCAGGCATCATACCACGACGATGGAAATCTGCCAAGTGAATTGACGGCCGTTTCCGGCATTTTGCCAGTTCTAGTATACTATTCCCCTTTTCTATCGTCCCTCTTAAATCACCGTTTATTTAACCCCCTTGCCATCATCTCTAGTTATTACCCCTTGTTAGCCCCCCCCCCCCCCCCCCCCCACACACACTATTACCCCTTGTCAACACCCCCCTGTAACCACCCCTAGGCGTCCCCCCTTGCTATCACCCCCTTGTTGTCCCCCCTTGTATTTTCTATCTAGCCCCGACCGCGCACTATTTGCCAGACACGCCGTGTTGCGTGTACTCTAGGCATGCTCCGGTGGCCTGCTCACGGGAAGGCGAGCCCCACTACATGCACGGGGTTGGGTTTTACACACACGGAACTTACCGTCGTTCCGTGGCCCCATCAAAAGGTCCCAGACATTTCCCAAAATGCTCAGCCTGTGTGCCGAATGCCATGAGTCTGTTCTAAGTTTGTGTCCATCGCTCGGTGTGTGTGCCTTTGTGTGCGTGTGCGTGTGCGTGTGTGTGCGTGTGCGTGTGCGTGTGCGTGTGCGTGTGCGTGTGCGTGTGCGTGTGCGTGTGCGTGTGCGTGTGCGTGTGCGTGTGCGTGTGCGTGTGCGTGTGCGTGTGCGTGTGCGTGTGCGTGTGCGTGTGCGTGTGCGTGTGCGTGTGCGTGTGCGTGTGCGTGTGCGTGTGCGTGTGCGTGTGCGTGTGCGTGTGCGTGTGCGTGTGCGTGTGCGTGTGCGTGTGCGTGTGCGTGTGCGTGTGCGTGTGCGTGTGCGTGTGCGTGTGCGTGTGCGTGTGCGTGTGTGTGTGCCTTTGTGTGTGTGTGTGTGTGTGCGTGTGTGTGCGTGTGCGTGTGCGTGTGCGTGTGCGTGTGCGTGTGCGTGTGCGTGTGCGTGTGCGTGTGCGTGTGCGTGTGCGTGTGCGTTTGCTTGGATGTGTGTGTGTGCGTGTGCGTGTGCGTGTGCGTGTGCGTGTGCGTGTGCGTGTGCGTGTGCGTGTGCGTGTGCGTGTGCGTGTGCGTGTGCGTGTGCGTGTGCGTGTGCGTGTGCGTGTGCGTGTGCGTGTGCGTGTGCGTGTGCGTGTGCGTGTGCGTGTGCGTGTGCGTGTGCGTGTGCGTGTGCGTGTGCGTGTGCGTGTGCGTGTGCGTGTGCGTGTGCGTGTGCGTGTGCGTGTGCGTGTGTGCGCGTGTGTGTGTGCGTGTGCGAGTGTGCGTGTGTGCGTGCTTGTGTTCGTTTGAGTGTGTGCGCGCTCCCGTGTTGTGTTTGCGGGGTAGGGGGGGGGGGGGGTGTTAGCACGTCGGTTTCTGTATTTTCTGTATTTTCTGTCCCTTCCCTTGGTGCAGATGCCTTTTCACCCGTGCCATTATGTCTTTCCTCCCCGCTCCTTCCATCCACTGCAGGCGTCGTGGATGCCCCCTCCGCTCCACGATGTATCGGATGCCCCCTCCACTGCACGGATGCCCTCACCTGCCATGTTCTCACCTCGGGCACTTCACCCCCCCTGGTGACACGCCGCCAAGGACATTCCTAGATGCTCGATGTGTGTACTGGCTAATGTGCCCAGCCAATGTTCTGGTTGCCTCACATTCGGTTGTCCATGTCCCACCTGCCGAACACCCAGTAATATGGCCCATTTCCCCTAATGACGTTACTCGCCTGCCACCTGCGCTGCACGCTGCCCCCCCTGATCGCCCCCGTCCACCCCCTTCCACCCCCGCCTGCCACCTTCCCACCTGCCCTCGTCCCCGGCTGCCCCCCCGTGGCCCCCCTTCCACGCACGCACACACTCACAAACATACATACATGCGCGCGCGTACACACACACACACGCTCCCAGTTTGCACGCTTCAACCTCCGCATCGATGGCCGCATGGGCATCCACCGCCAGATGGACGCCGTCGCTTCCATCCTGCGCGCGGCTGACGTGCCCCTATTCAACCACCTCACGTCCATCCACGCCGACGACTGCCTGTTCGCCTTCCACATGCTCCTCGTGTCCTTCCGACGCGAGCTGACGCTAGCGGACTCGCTCGTCCTCTGGGAGGTGGTCTGGGCGGTGGACTTCGAGCACCTGGGCGGTCGGTCGGCCCCGCGTGCGTTCGAGAACGGGTTCAGCGCGACCATGTGATGTGACCGTGCGAGCTCCGTCGACAGTCCGCCTGCCCAGAACAGCTCCTTTAACATCATCTGGACAGGTGCTCGTCACAGGCACACCTGTACATGACTAAAAATGATAGGCATCAGCTGGTATAGTGCCCGCAGTATGCGGGCATGTACAAGGCCACTGTCGAACTATTCTGCACTACTCGTGCTGTATTCCCCTAGGCTGGGGCGTCGGAAGTCGCTGGGGCCGCGGTGGTTGAGGGGGTCGCGTGCCAGGGCTTGTGGCCGACGTAGATGGCCGCCCCCCTTCAAGTACACCGCCAGGCCCGCCTTGGTCTCCCGGATGTGGCTGGGTATGCGGATGGGTATTTTCGGATTTGGGTTCTGGTCTGGGTATGAACGGAGGGCATGCCGGCCAGTAAGTAAGTAAGTACTTGCGTGTCATGCGCAAAGGCATGCCACGGAGTACTATGCTAATCCCAAATGTTAGCAAAATTATTACACAAATGTTTAAACAAATTATCGTCTGCATCATCCCCCAACCCTCAAGCACTGGTTGGGGATGCAATCCTCCTCCGAGCTGTCCTATACTGTAACAGCAGACGAGGCGGTATATAGTGTAGCGGCTATCCTCAGGACCAATAACCTCCACCGGTCTGCGGACTTCTACACTGCCCAGCAACGGGCCGCGGGGCCCGTGGGGAGAAAACAGGAGCATACCCATCGGGAAAGCGCTTGTCGCAGATGGCAGCCCATTTCTCCTTGTCAATAATGCGGGCGCGGAGTACGGATAATCCCGTAAGCCCTTGCATTTTTCAAGCAATTGTGTCGTATAGGTCCGGGTCGCGCCGCGCCGGTGCCCGTCGCGCGCAAGTTTGCCAGTGGGTTGCGGTGGGGCAAGTGGACCCTGCCATAGGATGAGGTGTCTACCTGGTTGGCCCGTCTTAAGCCCCCCCGGCAGGGCGCCCACCGGTATTGACCTGGTCTGTGCGGGCAAGATGGCCGCGGGTGTATAACCGCACATACGAGAGCCACCAACAACCCACGCGAGCCTGGCTAGTATGATGGGGTGGGCCAGCGGTACCGCTTGAAATGGGCTGGCGGCCGTGGTCGTGGTTTACCACGCTCGTTACATGGCATGAGCCTGATGGCTTGCGTGGCCGCGCTAGTGGGTCTATACCTTTGGGCTTGTTTCTGGCCGTGTATGAGGCTCAGTTGCTGGGGAGGTGCCAAAAGAAGTCCGGCAATTGCCGGCTGATTGAAAGAGCATGTCAAGCCCGTCCGGACGTAGTCGTGTAAAATAAAAGCTCTCCGAACCAAGTGCGTCGTGTATAGATATTTTCCTCGTAGAAACAATCATATGCTGTCAGCGCTACGTAAATCAAAATTGGTGGATTAAATAAATCGTTCCCGTAGGGAGGCAAGCATCCACAGTTGTCTCACGTCATGGCCTCGTCCACAATGGGCCTTGTCCATCCTCCGCATCCAAAGCACGGAGAGGCCTAGGCCCCCCCCCCCCCCGTGCCCCCCCGCTAGCGGTTCTTTGAAGGTGCGGGCCTTGCGGCGTCTGACATCACGGGGCCCGGCCCACGTCAGGGGCCAAGGATAGCCATGTCTTATACACTTCGTGTGGCCCAGCTAGCCACCTTCTTTACGCTAGCTCTCTCTACCCTGCCACGTAGAATGCCTGCCCCTGGTCCATACCCTTCCCTCATGCACATGTGCTGGATTGAGACAAACTTTGACCTGGATGCATGCGATTATTCATCGCAAAAGAAATCACACACACTCTGGCTGCCATGCATGGGCGGTTGGAACGATATCTGTGCTAGCCCGTCCTGACCGCATCAGGTTTAGATAACGTTACAGTTATCGCTGCGGCGGCGCCGCGTGCATCTCGCCAATGCGCCGACCGCTTGCCGAAGACTGCACTAGGTTACATGTCCAGCTAGCACACCAGCACTGCCTGCGCGCCGTGACGCTTTCTGTTAGGCTGAATGCGCGCCCGGCGCGCATCTGCGTCCCGCACGCGCATTCCCGTCTGGAGGGGACGCATGTGCGTGGGAGGGGCCGCTAGTAAATAACCCGCGTGGGATCACCCCCTGCCCCCAATGTACACCATGCCGGGACGAGCGTGCTGCACACAGTACTGGGCAAGCGCCGCGCCGTCATAGCCAAATGTTGGGAGGACATTGCACCCTCCGTGGAAGCAACGTAGGGGCGGGGGCTGGGGCCGGGGCGGGGCCACCACACGCACCATGCCGGGACTCATGTGACACCCACAGGACGAGGCGACCGCCGCGCCGACATAGCTGGGCTACGGTCGCACCCTGGGTGGTCACAGTACGTGTGATTGTAACGGGGACGAGGCATGAGACGGGGCCTGCCCGCCACCCGCACCATGCCGGGGCGAGCGTGCCTGTGACAGAGCTCGGCGGCCACCGCGCCCTCGCCGGCGAAGCTCGCGCGGACGTCGCACCCTGGGTGGGCACACTGTCGGGGACGGCGTGCCATCGCCGACGTCGTCGGGATACGTCGTCTGACCGGCACCTGCGGGCGAGTCGTGGAGCAAGGGCCATGACAACGGCGACGCAGTGGCAGAAGATGGCGAAGAGTCAGGCAAGCAAGGCTTCGTGAGCAAGAAGGGGAGAGTTGAGTCATCCGTCAGAAAACCTCGGACGAGATTGTTCACCTGCGGTCTAGATGTATCACTGCCTCGCTGAAACGGCTACAAGGACCCGACGGCACCTCGTCTGATCAACGCGGGCGATCACGCAATGTATACAAGAACGACCCCGTCAGCGATGGCGAGACGCGCGAGTCCGGTCGCCGCCACGGGCGACGCACCATCCATATGAGGACAGTTGCTCGGGTCCAGTTCTAGCTGGCGGGAGTTTTTTACGCGAATTCGGACTGTCAACGGCGGTGCCAGCTCCGCACGTGGACTGTCGTTTCTGACTTCTGAGGGTGCCCATTGACGCTGTCGGTTGTTCACGAGCACGTCTTCTCCGGGAGCAAGGTGTACAGTCACACAGGCGGCCTGACGGCCGAGTCATAGTTGGGGGTCGGACAGAGTCATAGTTGGCGGCCGAGTCATATGTAACAGATGCCCGAAGTGTGCCACGGAGGACGGGGGCATTCCCAAGTCTTGCGATGTCAGTCATCATCAGTTCATCACTCATCAGTCAGACAGTCAGTCATCAGTCAGTTCAGGGTCACTCGTTCTAGGGTCATGCGAAGGTTTACCACGAGGATTCCAACCACCCTAGTATCTTTTCCTAATTTTCAACATGATCATCATTTCACTCACTAAGTTTGTTTTGGCTTTAGTTCTTGGCATATTTCAGCACAGCATCTGGGTGCGTCAGATGAGCGCTGAGCTCTCCGTGCATTTTCCACCATTGGTTCCTCCGTCACGTGCCTCGGGGCATTTTGGCCTCAAGAGGTATACCATGTTCCAACGTTTTGCGAATTGCTGCGTGAATCTCTGCCATTATTACGGTCGCGACAGGTGGGGGGCATGCACAGGCAGAGCAGCCTGCGGTCATATTGGACTGTGCTCAAACTAATTGTGCATTCGATAGGCTACGGTTCCTTACGGAGTTCAACATCTTGGCAGCAGTACAGATAAGTCGCGCCAGTAGGCAAATGGCGTCCACAGTAAGCAGTCGGCAAATCACTACTGCTGGACATGTGCAATGTTGCCGTCTAGGGCCTACGATCACCGCCACGAGGTCTACTTCGCGCCATCAACATAACTCCGGCACAGGCACGAACAACAGAATCTTCCTGAAGCATGCGCATGGGCAACGGGCACTAAACAATCTTACGCTAAATCACGCACAGAACAACGCCAGTGCCATTGGTATCGTGAAGACAGAAGCATCTGTTGACGGCGACCACCTGAAGCCATTTCCTGCCCGGCCTGCGGCTGTAATCTTTGACCTGGACGGTACCCTCGCGGAGACTGAAATGTTGAAGGTGGGTTCTCAACGTATAAGCCTGTACAGCTGGTTGGTTTTACGGATAACGGGAACGGTGACTACCATTTTACTGCATAACCGTTTCCTACTCCTGGGCTAGCTCAGCGCCTAGCCTCGCTGTTTTCTAGGGTACCTGTCCTTCGATTGACGTGAATGAACTGGTTTTGCCAGATGGTGCGGGGGTACCGGTTGTAAGCTGAGGTTACCGAATGGTTTGCTGGGTTACAACATCATTTGTGTAGCAAAGTAAGACTTCAACTACGGAACGTTAAATAGACATAGTGAGTTGGGAGCCATGGAGAGATAACCTTCCTTGACGGAGATAGGGAGTAGGAAACCAGGGGATAGAGTATAACCTCGCCATATCATTACTTTGCTTTTATAACCTGCAGCTACATAGCACCTGCCACATGCAAAGCTGCCAAAATCTTGTCAACGCTCATGATGAAGCTTTTCCCATGTCCCTCTTTCTCTTGGGTCTCTCGTTCAATCCCCAACCGGCGGGCCACTTGGCTCGCACTTGGCAACGCACATAATAAGAAGTTATTCCGTGCTTATGTGCTTACCCCCCACAGGTGTGCGGCTATGCTCATGACAACCCTTATCACAAGCTTCATCATGCGTGTGTTTACGCCTCCCCCTCCAGGCTCACAGCTTCACTCGTGACAATGCTAGCATCAAAGGTTTATCATGCGAAGTATTAACAAAACAAAAGGTTTATCATGCGAAGTATTAACAAAAAAAAGATTTATCACGCGAAGTACTAACAAAACAAAAGATTTATCATGCGAAGTATGTGAACAAAACAAAAGATTTATCATGTGAAGCATGATCATGTCTGTGCGTGCGCGCTTGCCCCAGGCGCGCAGCTACGCGGCGGTGGCGGCGTCGCTCTGCATGTGCTCCGCGGTGGAGGTGGACCGCTACGGTATTATCGACCCAAAAATAAACGCGGCAACGCTGCTGGACAAGCTGCGCGGGGTTGACCCCCACGAGTTTGACCACCAGCAGGGGGGGTCCACGCCGCGCAAGGCGCCGGAAGCATAATTGACAAGAATGACGAGGCGGCTGAGGAGTTGTCAGAGTCCAACCGCTGCGCCGACGCGGCCATGGCGGTGTTCCACCACAACATTGGCGTGACCAGCAAGCGCGTGTGCGAGGCGATCGTTGAGGAGCTGGACCTGGCGGTGGGTGCACGCGAAAATGGTGATGGATCTTGGGCTAGTGTGCGCGCCCGGTGGTGGGGTATGCGTGCGCTAGTATAACCAATCTAACCGCTGCGTGTGCCCTAGTGGTGGCCACAAGCGCTCACAAGCCCCACTTGGTGGTGGGTGCGCTAGTGGTATCAACACGATCGTGCTGGCAGGCACATGCACATGCTAGTGGTACGGCAGAAGCGGATTCGGCGATGGAGATCGACCCCTGTGCTGGGTGTGGAGATAGCACGCACGCGGGTAGTGCGGGCAGGCGCGAGCAGCAATCGAGCCATGACTCTCTCTAGGGACCACTACCAGCTTACACGGAAGCTGATCAGCATGCTTTCTCAAGCAGTCAAACTGCAAGTCAGCTTGCACCAAGGTGTACACCCCAAAGCATGGCAACAAAGACTGGAGACCCAACAACAAGTGATGCTCATCCATGCCAGGCAGGATGGTCAACAGCCTATACCGGCTGAACCTATCCACCCCCACCAACAGATACAAACCACGAATGTGCTGTATATCTACTTGGATATCTCCCCGCTCTCTAGCAGGCTCTCTAGCGTGGGACCGTGGTGGGTGAATCTGATTCTCCTGACAGACACAGTTCTCAGCAGCTGCATGGTGCAGGCCTCCAACAGAGGCTGCTTACCTAGCTTCCAAGCAAACATTTCTGCCTGTTTAGAGTGCCCAAATACATGGTGTAGAGTATGCCCAGCGGCTGCATAGCTCAACCCCCTAGCAGTCTCACTGCATAAGGAGGAACTAGGACCTGGCTGTGTGCGCGGGACCGCACGACCCACCTCCTGCTCCTTGGAACCAGGGACCTCCACAGCTTGACTCCCAGAGCCAACAGTGGTTCCCTCGGCGCAAGCAGGACTTTCCAGCTGAGCTGCTTGACTCCCAGAGCCAACACTCACTGAAGACCCTGTACCTGCCACAGGCCCAGGGAATTGCACTGCTGCAGCCCGGGTTGGTCAGTACGCCGTACGGAGCCGCAAAAGTACGGGAAAACGTACACTGAAGGCCTCCGCCGTATGTACGCGTACTTTACTTCAGAATACGCGGTTTGGACTTAGAATTTTTCGGGGGTACCAGCGGGCAGCGGGCACTGGCGCGGTGCCCAGGTTCTGGGCGCGGCGCGTTCACTGCACATTTGAGATTTTTACTACTAGAAGTAGATGCGTACAGTTCTTTCCATAAAGCGCAAGCCTTGCAAAATCTTTGGCCGGTAGGAGACAGCTAGGACTAGGTACATCACGCATAATGACAGCAAATGCCAGCTGTGCTACTGACGGTGTAATGCAATATAGCGAGGACGAGGCCAGTGCGACTGTGCGATAGTGTGCAGCCATTTTCGATTTGCAGCCATGCCTCAAGAAAGGGCCTGAATGGGATTTCGTTGTCGAGAAGAAAGAAGCAGTCACGGATGCTGTTAGTAACACAACGCAGTATGTGTCGAGGATGTTCTGCTCATTTTGCAACAAGAACTTCTCCTACAAGGCGGGGCCAATAAGCGTATTCCGAGTCCGTGCACACTTTGCCGGAATCGCAGGGGAAGGGATGTTACCCTGCGACAAAATTCCACCGAATATCCGGAACAGGTTTCTCAGGATTGCTAACAACAAGTTGCAGAAGTCAGACGCCAAGAAGGTGCACAATTTGAACAGGGCAATGGCGGAGATGGGAGGGGCTGCGCCGGCTGACTTGTCGTCGGTTCCCAGCAAGCATCAAGGCCAGCTGAGCATCACCAAATGGCTGGTTCCCGTCGACGAACAAGGTATCCAGCTGATCAAAGGTATCCAGCTGCTGGCTGCCGAATTTTTTATCGAGAACGGCATTGCCTTCAATGCGGCTGAGAGCGCCTCTTTCAAGCAGATGGTGGCCGGCATGATCCAATACAAAAGAGGGCACGTCACCCTCCTCGGAAGTTGTTGGGTGGCGAGCTGCTCGTGAAGAAGGAGAGCGTGCAGGTGGCTGTCGAGGATCTCAGGGCCAAGAACAACCGTTACAGCTGGACCCTCGTTTCTGATTCCGCCACGAATGTAAACAAGAATCATCAAGGAGCGTGCTAATTGGGTGACTGACAATTGGACCACAAAAACTGTCGCGTATTTTACCGCCGCGTATTTTACACCCCCCACGTATAATACGCGTATTTTAGGTCCGCGTACTATACCCCGTACCCGTATTTGCCAACCCGGGCTGCAGCAGCGACATTGCAATCATGCTGCGAGCCCATTTCATGCTGCCAATTGTCACGGTGCATGCCGCGTTGGTCTACTGTATGTATTTGGTGCCTTTGTCTTCTCCATATAAGAAGACAGCAGTTTGGTGTCCATTGTCCAAGTCAATTCGCCAAACCCCTGCCAAAGCCTGGCCGGTGCTCCACACCTCCGGTTTTGCCAAAAATGAATGACGCAATATGAGGTGTCTGGTATCTGGGAAAGCGAGGGCAGTTAGCACACAGGTAATTCACACAAAATGGCTGCCGGGACTTTGTGAAGAGAAGTTCTTCTCCAAACTTGGATGAACACGAGTGCCTGTATGTGTTTTTCTGAAAGTCTCGTTAAAGGCTTAACGTAGCAACCATGGCGCCTTTGGCATGATGTCGTAAGCAGCCTGCTTGCAGTCAGCACTGATGGACATCATTACCCAGCTCCAGGATCAAGTGAATTACGTTGCTTCCCTGTTTTTCAACTTCACTGGGGCCCTTCAAAGGGACGCGCCTCCCGTTTCGCTTGGCGGAGAGCCCGTAGTTGACTCTTCCAAGAACAGTGCAGTGCCTGCACCACCGAAATTATCGCATGAGGATGTGAAGAAACAAACAAAAGAAATGGCGTCAGCATTGGTTCAGGCGTCTCTGGTGGTAAGTTGCCACCGCGATGTGCTAGCGAAGAGTGCTCTCGTCATCGTCACTCAGAGGCATTTAGATCGACTGGCGGGTTGTGACGCCTCTTTCGTACCATGGCTTTTCCTGCGCTGTTCAGATTGATGAGCTCATCGATGCACTCCCGGCCGGCGAAGAGTCTGAGGAAGAACAACTTGCGCTGGTGGAGAGTATGCTGGTGAGTGACGGTCATTTCGGTTTGATCCCGCGCCCTCGACATTTTTTCCATCAACCTTTTATCATCTTCCCTTTTCGCTCCTGCGATGCCCGGCATATTTTTTAAGCCATTGCCGTCCCTATTTTGCCTTTCCCCTTGCTGCTCAGCTTCGTGATGTCTACCGCCACCGCCCGCATTCGTCGGCCACCTGTCGCCACATCAACCGACCACCCCATGTGGCAAATTGCATGGTAGAGTCGGGAGCCGTTGCTCTGGCTAGCTGGACCCCATCTTTAGCCTCCTTGTTATCCAAGCCTGGGGGGAGATGGGTGACCCACTGTACGGTGCACACAAGAAGGCGGCCCTATGTCTGTATAGGCTGTATACATGCATGACGTTCTTACTTGCTAGGGCCATCGTTCCTGTTCGTGCTTACTTGTGTTGCTGACCTCGCATTTGTAACGTTTAATTTCCAAAAAACATAAATATATATGTATTCATGTTTGTCTGACACGAGCACGGTCTCGTGACACGGGGCTCGTGTCTGTGTGGGTGCCCGTGGCGCCTCCCCTCTCTTCCCGGCTATTGCGTGCCCTCCCCTCCCACGCCTGCCACCTGCACGTCCCGTCTTTTGCGTGCCCTCCCCTGGCACGTCGCCCACATTTCAGCGAGAGAATGAGGAGGCAGGCCAAGCGCTCGCGAAGGAGCTCGCGCTCACAGGTGCGTGCGCTGCCATGGGGTGCATGTGTGTAGGCAGCAGCGCGTGCTGCCTGCGGGGTGCATGTCGCTAGCCAATGGTCGCGGTGTCTAAGGAACGACATCGTAAGCAAGGCGCGCGCGGGTGCCGCCCCTAGCACGGAGCTCCGCGAGTCCGCGTGTCTCCTCCCTGGGCATGACCGGCGCCCTCGGGGCTGACCCCTGGCAAGACTTGGCTGCTCGCGCGTGCTGTGTGGCACATGTGTGGTGATGCCACCTGTCCCATTCTCGTGATCATGGGCGTGCCCTGCGGCACGTAGTGGAGGGCTAATGATAGGCGCAGGAGGACGCAGGGTACCCCCTTGCTGCCATGTGCGTCCGCGAGTGTCTGGTGGCGATCTGAAGTAGTTTGTGGGGAGTGGCGGACACAGTGTGGTACTGTAGCCATAGAAGCGTAGTATAGCAGGGGGTGGGGGCCAGATACCCCTTAGCAGGAGAGAGGACAAGTTGGTGTGTGTGCGGGCGGGCGGGCAGGTGGGCGGGCATGAGGCGATGGGACTAGATACCGAGCCTGGCAGGTATGCGGGTGTATCGATGAGACAGCGCATGGTCTGCCACCGGTTGCTTGCATGGGTTGCGATGGGAGAATGAGTGCGTGCGGCATTTTGATGGTTTCCGTTGGCTTTGCAACACCTCACGGGGCCCCACTTGCCGCTGCCATACTGGCAACTGGGCGCGGTGTGCTCTGTTTTGTGCTCCGCCCTTGTGTTCTTCTCCTTTGTCTTGCGGGGGGGAGCAGAGGCCAAGCTCAGCCAGGTCCGTACCTTGTTCCGCATGGTGGTGGAGGAGGACCTCCAGATTGTCCACAAGGGCGGTGCGCTGGAGCAGGCATGAACAACCTTACAACACGGTTTGCTGCGGGTAGAAGCAGGTAACCTGCTTGGAAAGGAACCTCTTCTTTTGTCTCCGCCACTTGGGGTGGGTGTTTGAAGACATCATCGTGCAGCCAGTGGCCAGCAACACTTAGGCACTGCATGAGCCGGCAAGTTGCTTGTCCGCCATTGACCCTGTACGGGTGTGTGTTGGGGTGATGCTGGTAAATGCCAACTTCTAATTAGTTAAGAACATATCGCCGTGGGGAGTATATGTAACCCGTATCCCTGAGAAGGGGCATATGGTTTTTAATACATTCTGGGCTACAACCTGTAGCTGGTGGAATGTAAACTGCCACCTATACTCTGGGTGCACAAGATGCACCTGCACCACCATGATCTATCCACCAAAAGATGCCTGGCATGGGGTGGAAGATGGTCATGGCTAAGCAATGGCTAGGGCATGGCCTCTCAGCAGGGAGTGGCTCTCTGCATGGGCAAAAGCATGGCTAACTACTGAAACTTGTATGTATAGACACAAGGAATGCCAAAGGAGTGGACATGGAATGTATCGATCTTATTGCCACTGGTTCACCAGATGGGACAGGTATGGGCTTTCTTTGGTATGCTCCTGGGTCAGGATTCATTCATTCATTCATTCACGCGCCTCCGTTGGGAGAGTCATGGGGTACCAACTTTTGCAGTAGGCAACTTTCATATCCCTGTTTGATGCACAGCAAGAAGGGGGCATGGGACCCACCCCTTCTCTCGTTACCTTGAAAGGCAGGCCACAGGTTCAGTTAAACTGCTCACTGGGAGAGTCTAGCAACTACTCTGGCCGGTGCAATAAAGCTTCAACACAGCAAAAGCACATATAGTGGATGCAGTAGGGCTGCCCCATGGTCCAGTACATGGCCACAGATAGGATTGGAACGTACTGCATGAGCATTTAGAGGCACCGATTTGGGAGAGGCCCGGAGCCTGAGGAGTTTTAGGGGCATACCCAGGGTTCACCCACAACTGGCCCTTGGGGTATTTATGCTAGCATTTGTCACCAGTTTGTCATCCAACCAGCCTAAAACTTTGTGGGCATGCTGCATGGGATGTGCTTAGATCGAACATGTGCAAAGTTGCAGCCCCAACTGAGTTCATTTGGTGTAATTATATTAAGTGAGACAACTATTCCTATAACCGGCTATATGTGTATGCGTGATGAAACCCTTGGAAGGCCTCCGCATCGGCCGCCGGGCCTGGCCTGGGCTAGGCTTCGTTCGCTCAACACCTACAGGCGCTCCAACGGCCTGGGCGAGCACCGCAAGCGCATGCTCTTCAAGGTCCTCGTCCTCACGGTGCTTATGTATGGCGCCGAGGCATGGACACTCACGGACACGCTGGCCGCCAAGCTAGACGGCACGGTTTACAGGATGCTCTGACAGGTCCTGAATGTAGGGTTTTCCAAGCATAGGTCATTAGAGTCTTTGTATCAGGGTATGCCTCGCATTTCAGATGAGATTAGGCAGCGTAGGATATAGCATTTGTAGGACATCTTGCTCGCACCAGTCAGGTAGATACCGCCCTTGGTCTGGCCGGCCCCCAGCGGCTTGGCCAACCAGGGCGGCACATCCTGACCTGGGCCTGGCCCCAAGGACATTCCTAGAAAGCTGGGTAAACCTGCCATGAACTACATCCAGATGTTGCTGGCCGACCTAGTGGTCCCAGCTCAGTTTGAACACCACATTCACTCCCTTGGTCTGGCCGGCCCCCAGCGGCTTGGCCAACCAGGGCGGCATATTTTGACCTGGCCTGGCCCCATGGACATTTCCAGGAAGCTAGGTAAACCTGCCATGAACTACACCCAGATGTTGCTGGCCGATCGACCTAGTGGTCCCAGCTCAGTTTGAACACCGCATCCACTCCCTCTCCCTTCTTTGGACTGCCATGCAGAACAAGAAGCGGTGGCAGAAGATTGTCCAGGCTCACACGCCAGCCCCTGTGGGCAAGCTACCTCCCCCCAAGAGGAGGGGGCGTTTTGCTGAGTAGTGTAGTTAGGATCTTATAGACTAGATAGCTTAGTGTTAGGTTAGTTCAAGTACGCGGCTTCCTCGATCCACCTCCACCCCCCATCAAGGAATATGTGCTACATGATCTCCCCACGGAGGCATGTTATAATTTAATTTTAATTTAATTTTATTCACTCCCTATCTGTTCTTTGGACTGCTATGCAGAACAAGAACAGGTGGCAGAAGATTGTCCAGGCTCACACGCCAGCCCCTGTGGGCAGGCCCCCTCCCCCCAAGCGGAAGGGGCATTTTGCTGAGTAGTGTAGTTAGGATTTTCTAGACTAGATAGCTTAGAGTTAGCAATTAATTAGTTCGATTACGCGGCTTCGCCCACCTTCACCCATCGAGCAAGGAATATGCGCTACATGCTCTCCCAACGGAGTCATGTTATAATTTCATTTTAATTTTTAAATGACACACAAGCTATACTTACTTAATAATTAATTAAACAAGTGCTTCCGTGAAGGTTCCTTCACTCTGTAATCTGTATTGGCACCCACGTGACGCAGTCACGTGCTTATGAATTAATTAACTAAGTGCTCCCGTTGGGGAGTCACCGAGCACCAGTGTGCACCTGGAAGGGGGCAGAGGGCACCCCCGTCCCTCATGCCACAGGGTGCACAATCGGACCCGTCAAAACGATCCGGCATCCCCAGCTGTGGGTGCAATATGACCCGTGTGAGCATTGCACTATATGGAAAATTAATTAATGCATGCCCTAGATGGAAGTCACAGAGCACTGTCAAGTGCTTGATAGCGCTGTACACAATGTGGGCTATGGTGGTGAGCAGTCAACCGTTTTTTATCACCAGAATGGGCCCAAGCAAGTCTCAATCAGCCGGCCTCAGGCATAGATGTCTAGGGACCAGCTCATTCAGGGGGATCAGTAATTATAAGACCAAAGCAATGCTTATGATGCGAGGCATGCCTTCGGAGCAAGTTCAGAATACTTAACTGGCTTCTAGCCAAGACACACTGAGCAGTTGAAAAGAATACGATCGAGGGCTGCTTTGCCCGCATAACTAAAGGCTTCTGGCCTGACCAGTTCACCCACAACCCAGGGCACGGCGCTCCATAGCGTGGAATGAAAAGGCATGTCCACAGCAACGTCTTCTTTCTGTCCGGTAGCCAGAACCAGAATGGGGCGCACTACTCACACACAACCCAGCATAATCGAGGGATGACATGATGGCGCCACGTGCTAGTGGACAATCAGGTCCGCCAGGTGTGGCAGCCGCATGATGAAGTTCGCTGGCGGCGGGGGCAACGGGTCCCTGAAGCGAGGGTGCCGGAGGAGGAACAGGCCCAACGCAGCGGCGATGTAGCGGAAGTCCACCAGGTAGGTGACGATGGAGAAGATCAAGCAGCCGCCCAGGAATATGGTGGAGGCTCTGCACGGGTTTTGTGCAATACAACAAGGGCAAGGAATAGAGAAGGAATGGTCAACTTATAGTGAAGGCCGTGCTCTCAAGACTTGATAGACAATAGAGGGGATTGGGCCATAATGATAGTTTGGCACACAGTACCTCGCTGACAAGAATAACAAAGCATTTTGTCAGCAGTTATGAGCACATGCCGCAGGCATATCTGACCGCCGTTCCTTGCAGGTGCAAGAACGTTTTACACTCCATTTGCATGGGGAGCAGATATACCCAAGCAGGGGCAGGCAGATATTCCCACGAGGCCCATTGAGGTGGCATGCGTCACGCAAGCGCAGCCAGCTGGTACCAGCAAAGATGGTATCGTTTGCAGAAACCTTGGCACTTGCACGAGCCTGGTAATGCAAAACTTGCACGCCTGAGCCAAAGGTATCGGACCTACTCTATGTATTACCTGAAAAGTAACTGGAATGCTTAAAACTGATCTATCTAATACTGCCACGAGCCACATTCATGTTAACTGGAATACCTAAAACTGATCTATCTAATACTACCACGAGCCACATTCATGTCCACATCAGGAAAGCACTAGCAGGGCGCTGTCACACAAACTCGAAGTGACTGGCTTGGCAACATGCGTTTCTCTATTGTCCGGCCTACTCCCTTAGGCTGCCGCACTACCCACACAGTCGGTGGAGTGCAGGTCACAAGAAAGAAAGGGGCGCCAATCAGAGTGGGGGCATGGCCAAGTGGCAGCTACAAACATATACTGCAGCACTACGTAGCAAGCGAAACTTCTTCCTGCGCTTGCGAAAAAGGCAAGCCCTCCCCCCTTGTCCATGCGCCCCCCATCCAGGCGGCCACTCACCGCCGGTCGGTCCACGCCAGCAGCGAGGTGAGCCGCTCGCCATGCGTGGCGACCGCACCTAGCTTGTTCTGGATCATGGCGGCGATGTTCTTGATGGCATCGAGCTTGGCGCGGATCTGCTTGACCGGGTTCACACCGCCCGAGTCTGCGCGGAGACAGGGCACGGTGCACGCGCGCGGTGGTGGGGTGGAGAGCGCTCATTAGGGAAGTGCGGGCCACACGCGATGGGAGTCCAGGAACTACGTGACTAACCCCCACAAAAAGTTTCGGGTTTCCTATCTACTAAGGTTGTTTACTGGGGTTGTATATGGGGTCGTTCACTGGGGTTGTTTACTGGGGTTGTTTACTGGGGTTGTTTACTGGGGTTGTTTACTGGGGTTGTTTACTGGGGTTGTTTACTGGGGTTGTTTACCGGGGTTGTTTACTGGGGTTGTTTACTGGGGTTGTTTACCGGGGTTGTGTACTGGGGATACAAGGCATACAAGGCAAGCGCGTGCCCCTACGGGCCGTTGCCATGAAAGGAGTTGTCCCGTGAAGATGGGCTTGCACTGGCATTGCCTACCCTGAGTAAATTAGGGGCATTCATGAATGCAAAGCCAGTGCTGGCTACCAGGAACTTAAGTATGCTGCCATCAACCCTCGCACATGCTCGCACGTGCACACGCCGCGCCCCACTCACCGGTGTCTTCATCGTAGTCAAACTCCTCGGGGATGGGGAAGGTGAGCTTCTCCATCGGCTTGGGCGGCTCGGCCGGCCGCTTGCTGTACCTGCGGGGCCAAGACGGATCGCGGTGGGCGGGCGCCGGCGGGAGACCAAGGAGCCGATCATTGGCAGCAGATACCAGCGACGTGACAGTTTCAGTAAGGAGCATCCAGGGGGGCTGAGTGCAGGCGGGAGAATGGCACATCCCATGGACTGGTGTCATGGTGCCACACATGGGCCCAGCCTCATGCACGCTAAAAGGTATTTCATGCGCATAACCGTAGCGCGTCCTTGTGGGGCTGGAACAAGTGACCGATGAGTGCAAGCAGTGAACCCGACACGTGGGGCAGCAACACGCTCCCTCGTCAACCATTCCATCCAACATCAGTATCCCCCCTCGGCCCTCCCCAACTCATCTTCACAGACATATTCCCCCCAATAAAGTTTCCCCTGTGATCTGATAGCCAACGTCCCTCCCACAACCCCTTCCCCCCCTTCATCTGCTACTGGCGCCCGCACGTACCGCAGGCACCCGGTGGCGAAGATGATGAGGAATACGGCCGGCAGCAGCAGGTGTGCGTTGAAGACGAGGAAGACGTAGAGCGCAGAGACCAGGACGGTGTGCGGCGGGTTCTGCCACGTGCTCAGGTGGTCAAATGAGGAGGCCAGCCACTCGGCCGAGCGGATGACGGCCTGGCACACGCCACCCCACCGCGAGGGGTCATTTGCAAGGTGGGGGGAAATGAGGGGGAAAAAATCAGGGGGCAAATAGGATGCGGGGCCGCACAGAGGGTAAACAGGAACGGAACAGTGAGACGCCAGGAGGCAACGGTCAACTGCGCGGCCCCCCAAACGTTGAACCCAACATTGTGCCCGTCCAACGCTCCACCTCCAGGTATCCACACACCCAAGTTGTGCCGCTCCGCCCATCCAGGTGTCCACCCACCCACGTTCCCAAGAGGTCTGCGTGATCCCCGCCCTCTCTTCCCTGAAGATGGCTCTGCCAATATGCTGCAGTTGTGTTGCAGAAATGCACGACCACGGGGTGCCGGGCAAGACCTGCCCCTGCCTGGAACCAAACCTAGGATGCTGCGTTTGGATCCTCTAGCTCCCCCACCGCTTGTGCCCTTGACTGCTGTAATGGACAAGCGCACGCTTGGCCCTGCGCTCTCGCACCACCACGGCGTTCCCATTGAACAGTGCCATGCTGATTGTGTTGTCCAAGGAAAGATACCACACCGTGTGAACCTATGCATGTGGCTGCCATCACATTTAAGCACTGCCACTTGAGCAGGGAAACCGTAAGCGTCTTGTATTATGAAAATCAATCCATGAAGCAACCCACACCTTGAAGCGATTCCACTTGAGCAGTTAAGAAAGTAAATTCTATAACCAGTAAGAAACACTAGTACCAGTAAGAAACACTAGTACCAGTAAGAAACACTAGTACCAGATTGTATAAACCATGCACTACTGGTTTGAATAAACACACGATCATCCCCACCTTGAACCGTTCCCAGTTGGTGCGTGCGCGCGACATCTTGAACTCCAGCGCGCCCGCGTCCATCATCGTGTTGAACACCTCCTTGCTGGGGGGGGGGATGACGATGGCGGGAATAAGCATGAGGGGACAGTGCAGGCAGGTTGGGTGAAACAGTGGCACAGTCCCTGAAGGGATGGGAATGCAAGGGGCAAGGGTAGAAGCGGAAACAATAGGACATGGAAACAGCCGCGGTGTTCATGCGTGCCTGCTCTGAGTATCCCATGGAATAAAAGTGCTCTCGAGTGGCCCTGGCCAGCAATGGCAGCGACGGCCACAAGCGCATGCCCTTTCAGTCTATGGGGTCCCTGGCACTCATGCGGTAGCCCGGCGGCTACATGTGACTGAGCAGTCCGAGAGCAATAGATGCGATCTGGAACGTGACCAAGCACCAAACTCCAGGAATTGGTGAGACGGGAGCGGGGGTTGTGCTTGCTAGGTGCCGCAAGCACGGCCACGTGGCACACTCGTACGTGGCCACACGCACCGTATCGGCGACTTCTCGGCCGCGAGCACCTGCGAGACGATGCGCTGGTGTGTCTGCTGGCATTGCAGCTCCGCCTCCTCTGAGGGGAAGAGCGTGCCCTCGTAGTAGTTCCAGGATAGGGGAGGCTGTGGGTGCACCGATAAGGGGGCGGACGAGGCCACAGCCACGGGGTACGCAAGGCAGGGAGAAGGTGGGGCCGTGTGCGAAGTACAGCATAAGCACATCCAGACGGGCGGTGGGCAGCCAGCATGAAAACAGCCATATTGCAAACCCACCACAACCACATGGGAAAATTTCAGGCATCCGTCTACATGTATAAAGACAAATCGATATCCAACAACCAGTAAAAGGAAGGGACCATAACAGTGGACTCCCACAAGCTGCCTCATTTCCCTGGCACATGCATCCAGTGTGCATACAAGTAACGACGGCGCGGCCCCTCACGGACATATGGCGGGTGAAGAGCCCTCACTGAGAAGTAGCGGGCAAAGGGCCCTCAACGAGAGGTAGCGGGCAAAGGGCCCTCACCGAGAGGTAGCGCGCAAAGGGCCAAGGGCCCTCACCGAGAGGTAGCGGGCAAAGGGCCCTCACCGAGAGGTAGCGGGCAAAGGGCCCTCACTGAGAGGTAGCGGGCAAAGGGCCCTCACGGAGAGGTAGCGGGCCAAGGGCCAAGGGCCCTCACCGAGAGGTAGCGGGCAAAGGGCCCTCACCGAGAGGTAGCGGGCAAAGGGCCCTCAACGAGAGGTAGCGGGCAAAGGGCCAAGGGCCCTCACCGAGAGGTAGCGGGCAAAAGGCCCTCACCGAGAGGTAGCGGGCAAAGGGCCCTCACCGAGAGGTAGCGGGCAAAGGGCCCTCACCGAGAGGTAGCGCGCAAAGGGCAAAGGGCCCTCACCGAGAGGTAGCGGGCAAAGGGCCCTCACCGAGAGGTAGCGGGCAAAGGGCCCTCACCAAGAGGTAGCAGGCAAAGGGCCCTCACCGAGAGGTAGCGGGCAAAAGGCCCTCACCGAGAGGTAGCGCGCAATGACTTTGAGCCGCGACGCGTACTCGAAGCGAAGCAGCAGCTCGAGCGACCCGGACCGCTGGATGGTGCCCTCCTTGGTGCTGTGCAACAGCGGGAAGGTGGTGATGTAGTTGCGGCCGTCGTCCAAAGTGGACAGGCGCACCTTGACCTGAGGACGACATGCACGCGCAGAACAGAAGCACACAATTAGCCCATGGGGTTGAAGCTGGGCGTGGGGCGGTGGCCACCCTAAGCCAAGCCTACCCACGGCCGGGCGTGCATGCCGAACGGACAGGTATTACCGAGAGGTGTGCCCTGGCGCGATGTTGATAACGATTTCCATGTCCTGGGCTAGCTTGCTAGCTTGCTTGGTACGGTATCTGCTGCCAGGGGAGGCCATATGGAACCAAAGAGAGCAACACCCTCAAATGACACCAAGAGTCCTGAGGGCTTGCGTGAGCAGGACAGCTAACCATGGCACAACGCAGGCAACTTGTGTGTGCGGCGCACACGGCAGAAGCGTATACTGCTAACAAGTAAGGCAAACTACACCCTAAGGCACAAGGCAGGGCCAGCGCGTGCAGACAAGGACCTTGGAGGCCTATCACTGCTGGTAGGAGCCATCAGAAGTACAAGCCATTAGGGAGGCAGGCCACTTAAACACCTCTTAAACGAGGTAACAGCTTTGGGAAGTGCGACTGGCACCATCAGCACGAGGGCGTTGCACAGTTGTGTTTCGCTCCCGTCCTCCACAGCCAACCAGGAACTCCTTGTACATGGGCGGCGACACCTGGCACGAGGCTACCATAGCTGAGCGAGCACGCCACCTGTCACACGCCAACCTTTCCGAAGAAGTCATCCTTGCTCGTGCCCACGCGCGCGTGCGTGTTGTTGAACACGCCGACGATGACCACCGACGACGGGTCAATCACGGGGAAGGTGAAGCGCTCCTTCCACTGCGGGTTGAAGCTGCCGTGCTTGGTGTTGGTCTTGGCCTGGACCGACGGGGGTAGGGCAAGCGCAAGGGTTCGCCAGGGCCGTGTGTGGGTGTGCAAGATGCCAGTACCCATCAAGAGGTCAACATAGGTGCCAATGCCTGCCCCAGCGACAACATGACGATCCACGCGCCTGGGAAGGCTTGAACCGGTCAGTGCGGGTGCATGCTTGCTGCCATATTCTCAAAGCTTGCAAGATCACATCAAGGTTGCAACGCCACTGAGTGAAAGTACGACCAGATATGTTATAAATAGGCATGAAATGTGGGAGAGAGGGAAAGGCAATGATTTCTCAAAATGGGGCCAAGCTGGCGCGTGGCCCCCACAGACCACACGCCACATAGACCAACTGGAAAAGGGGCAGGTCCCTGGTGCAACTGAGGGTGGTAAAGCCGCCGGCGCAGCACAGCCGACGCACGACGGTGTGGTCGGTGGGGGAATGTCGCAGCCTGGACGCGGTGGGCACAAGGGCCGCAGTGCGCCCAGTAATCACGGCAGGGCCACTGCCAGGACAGCCGCTCACATCACAACTGCCAAAGTGCCGTCTGTGGCGGATGCTGCAACTACTAGTGGCTGTCCTGGCAGTGGCCCTGCCGTGATTACTGGGCGCACGGCGGCCCTTGTGCCCACCGCGTCCAGGCTGCGACATCCCCCCACCGACCGCACCGTCGTGAGTCGGCTGTGCTGCGCCGGTGGCTTAACCACCCTCAGTGGACCTGCCCCTGCTGGCACGAGCGCAACCAGGCAGGTTGGCGGTGCATACTATGATGAGCCGCGGTTGGTACGTGATGCCATGGGAAGGAGCAAAGGCAAAGCCGACATGCCAAAACAAAACCACCACCATTGGCACACTGAGCGCACAGGCGGAAACCTACCCATGTGCGCTCGTATTTGACGACAGCGTATGCGTCCGTAGTAGCGAAGCCCGTCTGCCAGTAGCCACAAGCGTCAGGGGGCATGGGGGCAGGTTCATGGCAATAACAGGTAAGGAAACATGAGATGCATGGGGCAGGTTCATGGCACGAATGGGTAAGAATAGTTGAGATGCATACACCAGCAGCACCCGTGGAGCATGCATAGGCAGCTGACGGCATGCCGGTGGCTTGAGGGTTCGAAGGTCACTGGCTGGTGGAAGACAAGACCAGATACATGCTCCGGCTGCATCATGAAGCCGCAACCTAAATCCAACCTATTGCTAGGGAAATGGCCATACGCCGACCAAGTTGACAAGGTGAAGGGAGGGGTAACTGTGAGCAGGATGAGGGAGCAGGCAAAGCGCTCCAGCCCTCTGCAACTCAGTGCTCCCAGCTCGTGAGGTCCTACGAATGTGCTCTGTAGCTGAAGTCCCTTACCCGCGACACCCGCGCAGCTGCCTTGTCACGACCCAGGGTCACCGTGCGGAGCCACGCGCTCGACGGCTCCTCACGGCACACGACCAGAGGAAACCGTGTGAGGCACAAACCATCCGCCACAACAAGTGTTGCGGCTGCGAAGGCATCGGAGTGCATACTCAACCCTTCCACCAAAGTCCGCTGGGAATGCAAATGGGATAGTGGCAATGCAAATCCATAAATGGGACCACAAGCAGGCCTGACTAACCCAAGCACTACGGGCCGCTCTGCGTATCAGATGCAGTCCTTCCTCGCAGCAGCAATTGTCACACAAAAAGGGTCTGAGCCGCCCCATTCTCAACCCTTCCCCCCTGCAACTCCCCACCTTCTTCTCCCCTCGCTTGTTTCCCTCTGCCCCCACCCCCACCCTGTCCCCTCGCTTCTTCCTTTCTTCTGCCTCCTCCTAGCTTCCCCCCTTGTCTCCTGGGTCCCTATCCCATTTGTTCAACCCACACTCGTCCCCCTTCCCTTCCCATTCCCCCCCCGCCCCTCCCCCTGCAGCTCCCTTCCTCCTGCGGCGTCTCCTCCCTTGCCCCTGCCCGCATGCCCACCTTGCGCTGCTGCTGGGCCTCATCCGGCATGAGTCCCGTGGCGCCGATCACGTGCAGGAAGAGGGTGCCCACGCGGTCGCGCAAACTGGGGGCGGGGTAGTCGCGCTCGTCGAAGTATACGTCCAAGAAGATGTCGCCGCGCGCACTCTCCTTGCCCTTGCCCCCTTTGCCCAGCTTGTACCACTGCTTGCCGTGGCTGGAGGAAACAAGGCAGGACAAGCCAAGAGGGGGGCCAAGACGTGGCGATGGGCCCACACGAGAACGGGCTTGAGTGATGCACATGAGTTATGTGCACGAATGGTTCCCCCATTTCCCACTAGATAGCAGGCTTGTTCGCTCGTCTCCCCCCAGCAAGGTCGAGCATCCACAAGGTGCCAAAGGGTTAAAACCTAAACCCTAAAACCTAAAACCTAAAACCTAAACCCTAAACCCTAAACCCTAAACTCTTACCCCTAAACCCTAAACAGGGGCAAGCAGGAGCTGGTTGGACCGCATCCGGCAGTGAGGCGCGAGTGCGGATGCCGGTCCCAGCCAGTGGAGGACAGGGGCAACAGGGCCCTGGGGGCGCAGCGCATGGCAGGTAGCCCGTAGCAATAGAGAGATGCAAGCACTGTCGCAATCGGGCCATCTTTCGCCAGGCCAGGGGCAGAGGCACTCGCGGGTGTGTACATGGTTGCCTAATGGCAGGGACGGTATCCAGAGGAAACCGTCGAAAGGCAGTGACTGTACCGGCCATGGCATCGCAAGCCAGTCGCCCGAAACAAAGGTGGGTAGCATGCAACAGACCAGCAGCGAAAAGCAAGCGCGGACGGCGTGCAGGAGAGAGCTGCAAGGAAGGCTTCACAGGGATAGGTGGCGACTCGAGGCCTGCCGGGCTGTTTAAGACAAGCGCCATACAGCACCCCATGGCCACCCATGGCATCATGGCGGCTGGGGCCTCGATTGCCGCAGAACAGAGGTTGGGGCGCGGAGCGCAAGACCAGCGAAACGATGCGCCGCGTGAAGGTGCGACAGATGCAAGCTCTGGCCACCGATGTGCGTCGCTCTGGCCACGAGCCAGTGACACTAGCACGCGTCACCACAAGTGTCACCACGCGTGGCTGGCTTACCTGGTGTCCGAGTCCTTCCGCCGCACGCCCACGTGCTGAACGGGGATGGATATGCTGCCCAAGAAGTCGTTGTTCATCACCTGGTCGTGGTCAAACAGCTGCACGACAGGTGGCGCACAAGTAGGCATGGTGGCGCACCAGGTGGAGCAACAGGGGGTGGCCCACCATGGTCACACGGCATGGTCATCAGCTCATGCATGGTACCGCAGGGTTGCGGGCAGGTGCATGATCCAAGGACGGTGGCAGGCCAACCGTGGAGTCTCCAAACCAAATCTTCACCTAGCCTTGCACCAGCCCACAGCCGGAGCCGCAAGGTTGTCCTCCCATTGGCTATAAACAGGTAAAATGATTCAAAGACGTGGCAGCCCGTCCCCTGGCTTCCCCCAGTTGCACCCTTGCCTTGCCCTGCCTCGCCCCCTTCCTGGCCAGCAACAAAACCCATGATGAAAGCGCCCTGCAACCTGGGCCATACTTGCACGGCTGGTGCACCGACAACCCTTTGGCAGTGCTTCCACACCGACAACCCGGCAAATGCTTGCGCACCAACAGCCCGGCGAATGCTTGCGCGCTGACAGGGAGGCGAGGGCTCTGTGCATAAACTGGCCGGCAAGTGCTACCACAGCAGCCAAGACCAGCAGCCAATGTGGCAGGTGGGAACGAAGCCATTGCCCACAACTCGTAAGAACTGTACCATAAGTGGCCGGAAGCACCCCGGACACACGCGCCCTCCCCCCCCTCCCTTTCCCCCCCCCTCCCCCCTTTCCAGTTTTCCTGCAAGGTGCCTGCGTGCTCGTGCCTGCGTGCTCGTGCTCGTGCCTGCGTGCTCGTGCTCGTGCCTGCGTGCTCGTGCTCGTGCTCGTGCTCGTGCTCGTGCTCGTGCTCGTGCTCGTGCTCGTGCTCGTGCTCATGCTTGTGCTTATGCCGGCACGTGCCACGGCACTCACCTCGATGTCGAGCACTGCAGAGAACGTGTCGTCCACCAGAAACAAAAACTTTTGCTCCCAGCGAGGGTTGAGCGACCTGTGGGGGCATGCACACACAGGGGGAGCGCGTATGGTGCGGTTGCGTGACGTGCATGATGCATGAGGAAGGGGCCACAGGACCCTGCGAGGAACGCATGGCCCGCGGCACTTTCACAGGAACACGCAAAGGCAAACGAGAGAGAGCGAGCTCAGCCACACACAGGCCCGTTCCGTCACTACCTTGTGTGTGCGCCAAGATGCTTTGCTCCCAAGGCCCCAAGTGTCCACAGATTGGCTGGCCAAACACCCTGCACTGCACCAGGGAGCGAGCTACTCCCAACGTGAAGAAACTATCCGTAATTAGCACTGTTGTAATGTTGTGAATATCCATGTCGAAGACCCGGTTGAGAACCCATCTTCTCAAAAGCATCGCCGGGGCTTGTGCAGCGCCTGGCAAATGCGACATAATTTTGAAAGATGCTCCCAGGCTAACCCCAAACTGGCAGCACGCTGCTGGTGAAACCAAATATGTGACTTGGCGTGTCAGTCCTTTCACTACCAGACACTGCCCCCAATGTCAGACCGCTCACGTGACAAAACAGTCGTGTCCTGGGCCAACCCACTCACCGCCTATTCGCGACAAGGATTCATATTATTGACGACGAAGATAATGAAGCCATAATGATATCAGTAACAACCACAGTAATGGTAATAATGATAATAATGACAATAATGATGATAATGACAAGAACGACAATAATGACAATCATGACGATAATGATTACCGTTGTGGTCAAGATCACTTTGCGACGAACTACTTTGCGACCCAAAAACAAGGTGAAATGAAATGTATAGTTTGCGACCCAAAATGAAGGCAAAGTTTTAGGTTTGCGAGCCCATCGACTTGTTTATGGTCCGAGTGACTGGTACCCAGCTTATTGAAGAAGTACCCGCCTACCTAAGTGTTTTGATTCATCAAGCACTGATTAGTTATATTATAGGGCAGGGCATGGCCCTGAGTGGCCCGGTGCGGGCATGGAAGGTGAGCCCATGTACTTCATGACCTGTCTACTTGGGGTCGTGAGGCACGGCGCAGGCGCGACGCGGTAACATTCGAACTTTACGACCCAAAATGAAGCCCATGAAAAGCAGTTTGCGAGGTCGATTCGCAAAGTAGTTCGTGGCAAAGTGATCATGACGACTACTAGCAGTGATCATGATGCTAGCAATGATAGTAGAGATAGACAGAAAGAATGATGCTAGCAAACAGAATTATACCAGCGAATAGAACGATACTAGCGAATAGAACGATACTAGCGAATAGAACGATACTAGCGAATAGAACGATACTAGCGAATAGAACGATACTAGCGAATAGAACCATGCTGGCGAATAGAACCATACTAGCGAATAGAACGATGCTGGCGAATAGAACGATGCTGGCGAATAGAACCATACTAGCGAATAGAACGATACTAGCAAAAAGAACGATACTAGCGAATAGAACGATGCCGGCGAATAGAACGATATCAGCGAATAGAACGATGCTGGCGATACCAACAAGACCTCCACTCACTTGTAGATAATTTTGGTAGTCGCTTTCTGGTCCCCCACAGTGAGCTCCGCATACTGTGGCATGAGATCGCATGCACCCGCCCAACACATGCACCCGCCCAACCCAGCCCAACACATGCACCCGCCCAACCCAGCCCAACACATGCACATCCATTTGCAGGAGGTATGCTCAGAATAATGCGGCGGCGTGTTTCTTGGTTTCGGTTTGGTGTGGTTGAAGTAGGCTGCACACAGGAGAGAAAATCCAAGTAACAGACAACAGCCATCCCACCACTAAACTGCGTCCCAGCAGAGCCAAGCAACGGCGGCATCCCTCGTAGACCTCTCGCATGCCCAATCCCTGGCCCCTCCTGCCCTGTGCCGCCCCGCCCTGCCCCTACCCAGCCTCGATGCGATATACAGGTGGCGCCATCCTAGGCCATTACTCGACAAGCTTGCACGCAAGCCCTCTATAGGCGCTCCCCTGACACGCTGCGCCCACGCCCACGCTAGGCCCATGGCATGTTCTGGTTTTGGCAGGCACACACACACACACACGCTCCTGGACGCAAGTCGGCGCATCGCATGCGCGCTGGAGGCCATGTGCGCGTGCAAGCCAAGGGAAGCTGTGGGATGCGGCCACGTGCTGTCCTCGAGGGAGGTGGCCACGTGCTGTGTTCAAGAGAAGAGAGGACACATGTTTGTGTGCCTTTATGTGCCTCCCATCTGGCCCCACTCATCTGCCCATCACGTGCAGCTTCAGAGGGGCTAGAGGAATCGCATGGGTGGCCAGCGAGGTTCGCCGCATGCATCATGCACATGCACGACATGGGCAAGACCGGCTCTCTCGACATGTGCAGAGTGGGTTGTCGGTTCTCCACATGCCCCAAGGCACAGGCACAAACAGATTAGGGTCAGGCAAATCAGCCATGTGCACCGCCACCTGCACACGCCACCCACATTCTTAGAGTTGACGGAGGGTGTCTGTGCAAATGCGACCACGAGTCCAAGACACGGGGCAGTCATATGCTGCCATCCGTGCATGTCTGGAGAACCTTGGGATGTCCGCGGCGGACTTATCGGGGCAGGCATGCTAACATGCAACTAGTGCTATGCTAGTGTATACATGCGATGGGCGTCGAGGTGCACGACATGCACAAGAGGCTGTTGCCTGCGCTCGGCACTTTCTACCCCTTCGCGGGCGTACCGGGTCGCTAGTTCCGTCTTGGTCTTTGGCCAGCAGGTTGCGCGCGCTGATGACGTGTACATGGAGATACATGAGGACAGGCTCCTGCGCCACACCGGCAGGGAACGGTGACGTCATGGCATAAAATGTGGCAAAGCTCTTAGGCCACCCAACCCAAGGCAATTGCGCCACAATTTGCGCCCATCAGACAGCATAAGCCGGCGCGTGCATGCCGCGATGCGAGTCCCGCAAACCGAGCTGTGGTCTGCGTCCGTTCTCCCCTCGATGTATATTGGAGGCCGACATGTTTTATGGTGTCTAAGAAAGGCAATTACGAGGCTTGCAATGAAAGCAAAAAAATCAATTGGGTGTCCTTCTCCTCGTCCCCTCAGTACGTCTCCACGTTGTTCCATCGGCCAACAACGTTTTGAGTGCGGATGGCGGCTGAAGTCCAGCAAAAGAACTTACCACGTAGGTTGCGCCCGCCGCGGAAGAGCTTGAAGAACGGGCGGTCATGGTTAGAGCCCAGCAGCTTCCAATATCCGGGATGGCCCTCACGGGATTACTAGTTTCATCCTGTGAAGTTTACACTCCATGTGAATGCCGCCCAACCCGTAATGCTGTGGGTAGAATATTTTTTTCTGACATGAAGCAAATCTCGGAAGTGCCTAACCACCTCCATGTAATGTCGACATGGTAAGCATCCGGGAATGCAACTTACACACCGAAGAGTCAAGCACGGAGAGGTAACAAAATAATCTAAGGGAAATGACCAGGTAGAACGACGTTTATATCTGCAAGACCGCTATAAGATCTCATGCAGCTGACCGGATCGTCACGCGGACAGGAAGTAATTCCAGCAAGTACTAGAGCAACACGTTGCGGCTTCCCGCCAGGCCGGGGATTTTCCACGCGATCGACGCTGTTACAAGTGTGGGTCAGTGGGTGGTTCCGCTTACGCTGTTACAAGTGGATTCTCGCGCGTACTGTAAACGCTTCCGGCCATGTACATCAGTTATAATTTGCCACGGGTGGATACAAAGTTTCGTACACATGGTACGGGTGTAGCCGCTGCCAAGACTTTGGATACACACCGGGGCCTGACAATCACACCGGAGCCATACATACCGGGGCCTGACAATCGTGGGCTTCTGTGACTGGGCGCATGGGATGCGCTATGGCTGCCGGCAGTTACGCGAAAATGAATGCAGCCGTACTTGTGGGCGCGGCAATTTAGAGGAGCAATCATACTGCTCGTTAGGCATCCGGTAACCACTACCTCTTGAGTGGTCTGTTTTCTAGAGGCGCCGATACTAATACTAATAATAATAATAACCTGGAAGGCCCCGGGTTCTCTGACAAGTTATCCCCATTCGCGCCGGAAACGATGCCCTGTTACACAAGTTGCACCTTTGAGGCTATGACAGGCGCAAGATTTAGCTTATCGAATGAACTCGAAATTGAATTAATTCTTACGTACAAACGCTGCCTGTGGACACGCTCTCACGCTGGTCCGATTGAATGACGATAGCTTGGACACGCATGTTACCATTCATCCGCGTATAGTTAGGTTTCTCTGGGATATGTGCTACAGACACTCCCAACGGAGTTATGTTCCTAATTAATTAATAGTTGGGTGACAGGCAGTAGAGAATGGACGTTGTGCTGAAACCCCCACCGGTCAAGGTTAAATTAAATGACGATGGCAAGGCACGCGCATCGGCGGAGCGTTTGTCCCCGGAGATCATGTCTCCCATGTCGCCTGGGGGACATCAGTTGAAGTCCAACCTCAAAGAGGCATCGGAAGTAGTGCGGGCGATCGACGATGCCGTCAACCAGCCCCCGCCTCGCTCACCCAGGTGAATTTTTGGCCCGTCATGCCCCTTTCCTCTCTTTTCCCGTTCCAACGGCTTGAGCGCGATCCGCCCAACGGCAACAACGCGAATTCGCCGAATTGGTTTCTTTGACGCTCGCTACCGCGTGGCTTTTGGGCCGGCTCGCAGACTCATTACTGCCATTCAACTTGTGCGGATGTATGGTTGGCTGCATAACGGGTGTAATGCTGCAAGGGATGCCTTTCCTGCCATCCTATATCCGTATCGTATCTCATTTGTCTCCGTGGCCTACCCAACGTGGGCCAGTCTAGGGAGTGGGAGGTCGAATCCACGTGTCCTGTGTTGGGTCCACGGTCTCCCGGTCCTTGCAGCGGACGTATCTCTGCTTGCATGGCAAGTGCCGCGGTGGGGCGCATTGCAGTGTCTGGCTGCCCATTCTCCCCTCCTCATGGCCACATTCTATCTTCCTCTTGCACCCCCCTCGGCCCCTCCTCCCCATGTCGTCACCACACGGCTCTGGTGTCAGTCCTCTGCTACCCTTGGCTGTCCACACGCAACATGACGCCGTAGTGCACGCTCTCACGCCAGCTGGCAATGACAGGGCATCCGCGACATGTGGGGGATGGTGGGCCAGCCCTACCGTTGCCAGCATGCAGCTTGGGCAATGGAGCGCCTTGTCAGTCCCCTTGCTCGGGGCTCACACTGCCTCGCATCCACGAGACAACCATCGTGTAGCCTCCTCAAGCAGACCAGCCGCGGTGCAAAGGGTGCCACAGCCAGCAAGTGGCACTCCTGGCATTGGCCCGCGTGCGATGGACAGGCCTGTGTTTGACAGAGTGTCGGGTGCTGCAGGCCCCGGGCCAGCCGGCTGCTTTCTAGTCGTGGCAGCGTCCCCTTTCCCCTCCCACCCCCGTGACCATGAATGCTTGTCACTGACAGCCACCGCCCAGTTGCCCCCATTACGGCGTGGGAACTGCCAGGGCTGCTTGCTCCATGTCTGTAGCACTGCGCAGTGGATGCATGCTTGGTGGTCGATGCCTTGGTGGTGAAGGCCCCAGCACTGGCCGTGGTGCAGATCCCGCAACCAGCCCTCAGCCAGCCATCAAGCGCGCGTTTGCCAGGTGTCCCCATACGTGCATGCGTTGGCGCTTGCCCATTGACACCACCCCCATCACCCCACGCTGCCGACCGGCAATGGTCACCTGCCACCATCAACAGGTCGGCGGCGCTGCTGAGTCGATTACTCAAGGGACGCACGAGGGACCTGGGCGGTGGCCCCAGCCAGGGCGCACCTGCCATGTCACCCACTGATGATGCGGGTCGCGAGGGGTCGGCGGCGGATGCGGTGAGTATGCTATGTGTATGGTCGTGCCTAGCGTTGAGGTCCAGCAACCGCTGGGGTCTACCCACGTAATGCTCGTGGGGGGGGCGAGGAGGCGGCATGCCACTGTGGATAGCGGCAGTAAACAGGGCCTGTTTTCAACGCGGTGCCGTGCCCTTGGCCCGATGCCCTGCTCCGCATTTTCAAGAATGCGCATGATGAACGCCGCGCATGAATGCCCATGGGCAGTTTGTCAGCGTGGCACAGCGCGCAGTGAAGCTTCCCTCTCCTTGCTGGAGAGCCCGGGTGGTATCAATGAGGGATGTATGGATGGAGGGGCGAGCTTTGTGCTGGTTGAACGCATGGGCCCTGTGCCGGATGCCCTGACAGGGATATCATGACGGGCACCGTCATGGTGGGCGAACCGGTGGATCCGGGCGGCGTGCGGTATGCTCCGCTATGATGGTATGGGCAAGCGTGCGCAGGGGCAGTCGTCCATTGTTACCACCCATGTGCGACCCATTGCGCCGTTGGCTCGCACCGCCCACCGACACAGCTCATCCCATCCTGTCCCCATGGCTCGCTCCCATCTGACGTGCATGCTCAGCGCTGGTTGTTGGATGCTTGCGTGCGATCTATTGCAGTCGCCGTTGGGTGGGACTGGCTCACTCGCGGATGAAGTGACCGTGGGCCCCCGAGCGTACTTGTTCGGAAACGCGAGCTACTCCCCTGGGGCCCCAGCAGGCCAAGCGTCGCAGCCACTGCGTCCGGCGAGGCAGCTCTCGTTGGATCTGCCGCGTGTGCCAGCACACAGCACCCGACCAGGGGAGGGGCAGGTGAGCACGCGCAGCGATGGGGGTGCTGCCGGTGGTCAGGGTGAGGGGAGCACGACAGGGGTGATGCTGCGTCCGGCGAGGCAGCACTCGTTGGATCTGCCGCGTGTGCCAGCATACAGCATCCGACCAGGGGAGGGGCAGGTGAGCACGCGCAGCGATGGGGGTGCTGCCGGTGGTCAGGGTGAGGGGGGCATGGCGGGGCCGATGCTGCAGCGCACCGAGTCTTGTCCGCTGGCACTGCCTGAGTTCCTGCTGGACATTGTGATGGAGCCGGACGGGGATGGCAGGGACTGGCAGAGCCTAGTGCAGGAGGTGCGGCAGCGCCCACAGTCGCCGCGGGGATCCATGCAAGCGCTCCATAAGTTAGCTTCTACCAGCTGTGACCTCACCCCCCTGGATCAGTCGATTGAGGCCCGGAAGGCCGTATTTGAATCCGAGTGCTCACTCTTGCGGTCTAGGCTGAGCGAGCTGAAGGGCCACATCCGTGCACTGCAAACCTGATTTTTGAAACTTTTTTGTATATTACTGCTCGATGGCCACAGTGGAATCAGGCACACTGTCGAGAGATTCCGGGGACCCGGATTTGTTTCCATTTCATGTTCATTTCTGGTTCCCGGCCTCGGGCGCGGCGCTTTGAACCTGGACTGGTCCAGATCTGACTGGCATTTGTTCATGCCCAGAGAATCTTGGTGAGAAGGGATACCTTGCGCGCGCCGGTTGTCTGGTCACAGTCGTACGATGTCGTACGCCTCCTAAACATTTTGGCATGCCGCGTCACCATTTTGCTTCAGCAAGCACAAAATCAAGACCCCAAGCGGGATCTTGCTGTCCCGGTGCGCGGAAGCTTGAGCTAAAAGCCGCTCGCGGGCCAAAAGTTGTTCAAATCCCATTCACAACCCGAACCGGAAACGGAAATGGTTCTCCGGAATCTCTCGGGTGACTCAGTCGTTAGTCGATTTCCTTCCCCAGGAGGTGCCATGCGCTGTTCCACACTAGCTGTAAATATTGATCTACAATAACTATGTGCTACAATAACTAATTGCATGTTGGGGCCCTTAGCGGTGCTGTACGCGAGGAAGATTGTGGAAGCCATGCACATGGTAAAACACATGAATAGTTTTGATGAAATTTCTACAATTTGCGAATGTATATTACGAAAAACATATCAAGTGTTCAATAAAGGAACTGCCTCTTTCTTTCTGAGACAACTTACAGATGTGTTTATACAGACATGCAATATCAATGAGACGACCAGCGCATGTGTTGCAGGATGATTTTGTAAACAGTTCAGGATGATCAATGAATGTGAATAGAGATGGAAATGTGTAGCTTTCTTCTTTCAAATTATGGCTGGCTAATGCTAAGACAGCTCAGGCGGACCAGATGAGCACGCGGCTAGGAATGGCACGGTTACCTGGATGCTTCGGCAGGCTTTTGAATGTATAGGGTTTGAATGTACTCCTACACACAGATCTCGAGTGATTTATCTAGTACCAAATCCGAAAGGCTTGCATCACTCCCCGGACAGGAGAACTTTTGCGGATGACTGTAGGTGTAAGTTGGCGATGCCATGGTAACCGGAGACGTCCGTCCTATAGTCAGCAAAATTGGTGCGAGAGGTCCCCAGTTCGATTCCGGTCGGATTCATTTGCAGATCGCGTTTTCCGCGTTTTCCGCGGCCCGGCACTGAACGCAAAGGTTTTCACCTTTGCGGAGTGTCTGATCAGAGTATAGGGTATTCCACCCATGCACCGGTCACTCGAGTCTTTGGGTAGGCAAAGGTATGCCTTGCATTTCCGACGAGATTAGACATCGTAGAATAGCATTTGCAGGACATCCTGCGGCGCAAACTTGAGCGTTCTGTTCAATTAACGCACTTGTCCTCAGCATCCTAGCTTTACCTGTGATGATATGCGCGTACCACTACACCCTTCCCCGAGAAGGAAGGGGCGCTTTGCTGAGTAGAGTAGTTAGGTTTTTCTAGATAAGCTTAGAGTTAGCTTAGTGTATGTTAGCTTAGTTCGGTTTCGCGGCTTCGCCCACCTTCATCCATCCAGCAAGGGAATACGTGCTACATGATCTCCCAACGGAGTCATTTTATACTGCTTTAATTTAATTTAATTTAATTTAATAGTAGTATACACATAATAGCCACGAGGTAGCCATGGCTGACGGCGGCGCTCATAACTTTCACGTTTGGGCACCAAATTTGGCCGTGAATATCACAATCGCTTCGACTTTCTAAGACGCACACGCTGATGTATTTTCCGGAAGCTAAAACGCAATATTATGGAGAGCAAGAGGCGCTCGACTACGCAACGCAGCCTGGCGGCTGCCGGCGCTGCATGAGCCAAGAGAATTCGCCTGCAGCTCCGGCTGTAGCTCCGCCCGGCCTACCAAGCAGCGGTTACACTACTCAAGCGTTTGTAGTGCACTCGGCTCCTGCGGCCTCGATCGCCCTCGTCCTCGCCTGATCCCAAACGCAACCGCCCAGCAGAATCGCGCCCAACAGAACTGCAAGTTCGGCTGACATCCTTCAAAGTCGTCGACCACAACTGCACCAACATGGCCCCGGCAAGTGCCACACCCTGCATCTTTGACGGGAACTACGCCTCGCTTTACGACAGCTGTGCCTCCATTTCCACAGCATCAACCGCCTCCAGACGGCACATGGTGTCCCCTCACCTATGTGGCGGACCATCCCCAACCACGCCCCCGCCTTCAGCACCTCATCCTCTGCTCACTTCTCATGCTCTAGCTCTATATAGCAGATCGAGCATATTGAAAGGCGCGAGATCTGGGCTCCTGCCATTTCCGCAGCCACCTACATACCGCTCCATCCTTCAGGAAGCCCTCGAGCAGCACGTGAAAACCCTTGCTGCATGCAGATGTGGCAGCAATGGGCAGCACGCTGGCTGCTGAGCTCCCTCACCTCAGTAATTCCACCACCGTCTGACACCTCCACCTCCACCCTCCTCGCCTCCGCCTCTCCTCGACATCGACAATTAAGCGCCTCCACGACCACGTCATCGCCATTGAGTGCCTGCAAAACACCGCAGGCCTCATCGCCCAGGCCGGGCGGTCAAGGACATTGCCGCCAAGCCGCCCCCCGCTAGCTGGCCCTGCGGGCGATGCTCCGGCCCCCAGACCTGGGCAGATCGACATCAGCTGTTCAGCACCACACCACCTCCACCGCCTCCACCATCGCGGAACAGCTCAAGCAACAAACGCTCGACCTCCGCGAGGAGGCCGACATCACCAAGCGCAGCCACAATGTCATCGTCAAGCACTTCGACCAGCCGGCAGGTGAGACCTCGGAGTCTCTTGCCATAGCGTTTAAGCGCGCGACATTCTTACCCCCATGCCAACTCGATCACGTACTGGTGAGCTCGATCAGGATGGAGCTGCTGTCCGCCTTCCCCGCGCGCGGGGTAAGGCTGGCGGCCGGCCCCCGTGCTCCTCACCTTTAAGTAACTACATGGCGGATAAGCTGTTGTTAATAATTTCTTAAATGCCGCAATTAGAAGCTCTCGAGGACCGGTACTTCCTACACGCTGGAGGACAACTTGACCCTGGCACAGCAACAGCAGCGACGGGAGCTATGGCCGACCTACCTCCAGCTCCGGCAGAGCGCAGGGGGCGGAAACCGGTGTACTACTAGCTGGAGGGGCCGGGGATGGTCATACACGCGTCGACCACAAGCCCTGGCAGGCGCAGTAAGTAAGTAAGTAAGTAAGTACTTGCGTGTCATGCGCAAAGGCATGCCACGGAGTACTATGCTAATCTCATTAGAAAAATAATTACACAAAAGTTTAAACAAATATATCGTCTGCATCATCCCCCAGTACCGTTAAGCACTAGATGGGGATGTAATCCTCATCCGAGCTGTCCTCTACTGTAATGGCAGACGAGGCGGTAGTGTAGCGGCTATCCTCAGGACCAATAACCTCCACCTGCGGACTTCTACCCTGGCTAGCAACGGGCCGCGGGGCCCGTGGGGAGAAAACAGGAGCATACCCCTCGGGAAGGTGCTTATCGCAGATGGCAGCCCATTTCTCCTTGTCAATCATGCGGGCGCGGAGTACGGATAGTCCCAGAAGCCCTGCGTCTTCAAGCAGTGCCTTCGACCCGCTGCAGGACGAGACCTCGATCCGAGACCCTTGCCCTGGCGTTTGAGAACAAAATCCTTGTCCCCGTGGCTCTCACTGGTAAGGGCAAGCCGCGGGGGGTGACCCGCCTTCCCCCCGGCCTTACGCGTAAGGCCGGCCCCTCCCCCTTGCTCCTCACCTTTGACACCATGGCGGATACGATGGAGTTCCTCAAGTGTCGCAAGCGGCTTGGGGGGACCTCCTACACGCTGGACGACGACTTGACCTTGACGCAGCACTGACAACAGCGACGGGAGCTATGGCCGACCTACCTCCAGCTCCGGCACACGGCGGGGCAGAAGCCGGTCTACTGGAAGGGGGCGGACATCTACGTCGCCCACAAGCCCTGGCAGGCGACCCCTGCCGCCCCAGCCACCCCAGCCACCCCAGCCACCCCAGCCACCCCAGCCACCCCAGCCACCCCAGCCACCCCAGCCACCCCAGCCTAGGGAATGTAGCAGTAGTGTAGACTAGAAAGCTTAGCTATGTGGCCATGTATATGCCTACGTGATGGGCCCACACCAGCCCTTGCAATAGCCGTAGCAATTTCGAGTCATGCTTTGCCCATGCAGGGAGTTACTCTCTGCTGAGATGCCATGTGTACACCAGCTATAGCCTAGCCACATTAATTAATTAATTAAACTCGTGCTCCCGTTGGGGAGTCACGGAGCACCGAAGTGCTTTTAATCCCTGTGTGTGCACAACAGGAGAAAGGGCAGAGACCCCCAGTCTCCTTCATGCCAAAGGCATGCCACAGCTGCATTCGGGCGCGCTAGCTAGCTAAAAAAAAGGCTAAAGCCTAGCCACATACCTTCCACCCCATATGTCATGCAGGCCTTCTAGGCCCTCTCCTCAAGCCGCCTTGTGTGCTTGTGCTTGTTTAGGAGGCACGAACCATCATCGCGGTGCAGGTGCACCTTGTGCACCCAGAGCAGGTGATAGTTGTACATCCTACACCTGCAGGTTGTCGCCCTGATTGTATTACAAACCCATAGATGCCCCTTTCTCAGGGCTATGTGTTACATATGCTCCCCACGGAGCTATGATTTTAATTAATTAATTAATTAATTAATACCCATGCGCATGACACGCAAGTACTTACCGTACTTACGTACTTAGTACAGATGATCCTTGGTGGCACTCCTGTACTACAACTTAGTCAAGGCAGCATTGCACAGCGCCGGTTGGCGAGATGTGCGTGACCACATCGATCGGCATGACCATGTGGGAAGTGATTATTGGGCATACATTCCAGCCGCATTCAGCCCGTCTCACGTTTCGAGACTGAATAAGTCTCGAGTGGACACGTGTGTAGTACTCCTACACACACAGATCTCGAATGATTGATCTAGTACCAAATCCGACAGGCTTGCATCACTCCCCGGAAAGGAGAACTTTTGCGGATGACTGTACGTGTCAGTTGGCGATGCCTTAGGATCCGGAGACGTCCGTCCTATAGTCAGCAAAAATCGGTGCGAGAGGTCCCCAGTTCGATTCCGGCCTGGATTCATTTGCAGATCGCGTTTTCCGCGGAACGGCACTGAACGCAAATGGTTTTCACCTTTGCGGCATGCCAAATCAGCATACATTGCATGAAATTAACACACGCCCTGATCAAACAAGATGTTTCCGGCCCCATGCACGATCTATGTCATCGAGTCACTATAAGCGTAATAAATTATAACATGACTCCGTTGGATGGGCTTGTAGCATGCACGTATTCCATGGACTGACTTAGTCCATGGACAGCTTGACGGCACAGTCACTCGAATGCTCACGTCACATCCTTGGCATCCGCTACCAAGAGCGCCGCACCCGGGCCGAGCTAGAGCTATACTGTGAGCTCCCTCTTGTCACCCATACCATCCGACACCGCCGCCTCCTCTTTGCCGGCCATCTTGCCCGCACAGACCAGGTGATGAGGTGAATACCCATGATGTGGGCCCTGCGGGCGGGCTTAGGACTGGCCAGTTCCAGGTAGACCCCGCTCCTCCCATGGCAGGGTCCTTTTGCCCCGTCGCAACCCATGCACTGGCAAATTGTGCGCGCCCCGCACCGACGCGGCACGACCCGGGCCTATGTGACACAATTGCTTGAGGATATCGATCGATGCAGGGCTTCTGGCATTATCTGTACTCCGCGCCCGCATGATCAATAGACAAGGAGAAATGCATGGGCTGCCGTCTGCGATACATATGCACCTTCCTGTGGGCCGGCATGCTCCTGTTTTCTCCCGGCCACGGGCCCCGCGGCCCATTGGTAGAATGCAGCCCTGGGTGGAAGTCCGCAGGTGGAGGTTATGGCATTCCTCCACCTAGAGAGATGGATCGAGGAGATTAAAAATGAAACTATAACATGACTCTGTGGGGAGATCATGTAGCATGTATTCCCTTGCGTGATGGATGGGGCTCCTTCCACCCCACCCATCCATCAAGGAATATGTGCTACATGATCTCCCAACGGAGGCATGTTATAATTTAATTTCACAGGTCGGACAAATACAAATAAAATATGATTCAAATACTTTTGGCTGCTTACCGGTCGCCGTTGGATTAATCTAAATATTTTGGTCAAGGCCGGTTTCACCGTTGGATTAATTTAGATTTTTTGGTCAAGGCCGGTTTCGCCGTTGGATTAATCTAAATATTTTGGTGAAAACTTTTTCGCCGTTGGATTAATCTAAATATTTTGGTCAAAGCCGGTTTCGTCGTTGGATTAATCTAAATATTTTGGTGAAAACTTTTTCGCCGTTGGATTAATCCAAATATTTTTTGCCGAAATTTATAAATCAAATGCGCAAATACGGCCAAATATCATTTATATTTGTCCGACATGTTCAACTTCAGATGTTAAAGTTAAAGGCCCTGGCGGCACGAGTATTTAAATATTCATTTAGATTAATTTAAATATTCAAAGCCGGTTTCACCGTTGGATTAATTTAGATATTTTGGTCAAAGCCGGCTTCACCGTTGGATTAATTTAGATTTTTTGGTCAAGGCCGATTTCGCCGTTGGATTAATCTAAATATTTTGGTGAAAACTTTTTCGCCGTTGGATTAATCTAAATATTTTGGTCAAAGCCGGTTTCACCGTTGGATTAATCTAAATATTTGTTGCCGAACGGGGTTCACCGTTGGATTAATTTAGTGGACTAAATATGCAACATTTATAAATCAAATGCGCAAATACGGCCAAATATCATTTATATTTGTCCGACCTGTGGTTAATTTAATTTAATGGATGGGGGTGAGCGAAGCCGCGAAACCTAACTAAAACTCTGAGCTAGTCAAGAAAATCCTAACTACTAAAATCAGACTTGATCGTCATCTGACTACAGGGTTGAAGGTTCCTTTATAATTGGTACCCACGTGACACAGTCTATACGTGATAGTTTATTACTAAATCAATACATACACAGTTATCTCATCGATATATTGCAACTCAATGGATGGTGCAACACCCAACGCATGCTAGATTTCCTACGCCTCTGCGTTGCGCAAGCATCCCCGAATACCCAGAGCAGGCGGCAGGCTCGCATCCTACGCCTGCAGGACAAAATAAATGCGATGAAAAGCACTATTTCCACCGCTTCCCTTCCCCCCTCCGTTCCACCCCCACCTCCATTCCCCGCCGCACCCACCCCCATCACCCATCGTCGTTCTCCCCTGGTGGGCCAGCAGGCATCCTTGGCCCTTGCCACTTTTAACACCCGCACATTGCTAGATGACGACCATAGCTGCCGGATCGAGGAGCTAGTCGCATTTTGCATTGAGCATCGTGTATCTATATTAGGCGTCCAGGAACACCGCCGCACGGTGCCACTTGGCCTGGTGAGCACTGCTCGCTTGGCGGGTGGCTGGCGGTTTTACTTCGCTGGCAGCGGTACGTCTGGCCAAGGTGGTGTTGGTCTTTTGTGTTCGCCGCTGGCAGTTGCTAGCCTCAGCACGCTTAAGTTTCTAACCCCACGCCTTATGGTAGCACATTTCACCTCTGTCGAGGGGCGGTCTAAACACCACCTCACGGTGGGGGTGGGCTACGCACCCCACAGTGGTCTACCTGATTCGGCCCGTGAGGAGTTCTTCGAATCTTTGCATGACCTTGAGAGGGTCACTCCGGCCCGCCACTTTTTGGTTATGCTGCTCGACGCCAATGCCACGCTCCCCGTGGGCACTGCTGGCAGTCGCTTTGCGCCTGCTGACACGGAAGCTAACGCCAATACTCCCCTTTTCTCTGCCTTTTTGCGGGATAGCGGGATGGTTGCTGTCAACTGTCAATTCCAACGTCCCTCACAGGACTTGGTCACTTTTCGTGGCCCTAACGGCCGTCAGGCCTGTCTGGACTATGTGGTGGTACGGCAGCCCAGGTGTACCTCGGTTCTGGACGCCCGAGTGTTTGACACGCCCACGGTGTGCTCTGATCACCGGTTGGTGCGCGCGACCCTTCGGCTCCGGTTCCACGTCCCCACGCGCCGCGCCACAGTGGTCCGCCCTGACTGGTCTGCTCTACGTCCGGTCAAGGGAGATCCTGAGGACTGGACGGACGCCGAGCACGAGCGGAACTGGTGCCGACGGAAGTACCTGTCGGCACTGGACGCCCGGGCGGACGTCGACAAGCTGGACAATGGTGCCCCCAACGCAGCCGTTTTTGCGGGCTTTGCGGCCCGTGCCCCGTTGCTGGCGGCCCGGCACCTGCCGGTCATGCCCCGCCGCCGCCCCGGCCCGCTCTACCGCCAGGACCCCAAGGTCTTGGCCGCCCGGCACCGCCTCAAGCGTAACCGGGACCCGCTGCAGAAACCATCGCTCAAGGCCGCCCTTGTGGAGGCCTACGCGCACGCTCAGGACGCGGAGGCGGCCCAGTGCATCGCGGATGCCAAGGCCTGCCAGGCCCGCAACCAGGGCAAGGACATGTGGTACCACCTCGACCGGCTCGGCGGCCGGCGGCAGCGCACCCCGGTGGAGCATACGGGGGACGGCACGGCGCCGGTAAGCCTTGACCGCTGGTTGGCCCACAATGTTTCCTTGACCGGTGGGGCTCGCGCCCCCCCCCGCCGCTGCACCCCGAGACGGCCGCCCGCCTCGGGGTCGCCGGACCCCCGCCGCCACCGGCGCCCCCCTCCTCGGCCGCGGACTACCAAGTCCCCGCCTTGCAGGAGGGCCGCCTTGCCACTGACGACGTTGTCCCCCCTTCACTTTGGAGGAATTGGACGGCGCCCTTGCTCGCCTGCGGTACGATGCAGCGGTCGGTGCCGACCACCTTTCTGCTGAGCTGCTGAAGACCCCTGATCTGGCGGTTAGGGATCTTCTGCTGGCGTTCTGCAACCGTGTCCTGCTCTCTGACGAGCCTCCGCCTGCTGAGTGGCAGACGGCCATCCGCGTCATGCTGTACAAGAAGGGCTCTGCTGCTGACCCCGGCAACTACCGGGGTGTCTGCCTCCAGAGCGCCGCGCTGAAGGTCTTCATGCGCATGATGCTGCACAGGCTCCGCGCCGCGCTGGACCCACACCTGGGTGAGTCTCAGATGGGTTTCCGTAGTGGTCGTAACACTGTCATGGCTGTGTTTGTCGCGCGCCGGTTGATGGAGGAGGTGCGTCGACTTCCCCCTGACAGTTTGCCGCTGGTCTTCATTTTTGTTGACTATATCAAGGCCTTTGACACGGTTCTCTGGGAGGCTCTTTGGGCCATCCTAGCTCTGGATCGGGTACCACCTGCGTTTATTGCTGCCATTCGCCGACTGTATGAGGGCTCACAGGCAGTAGTGCGGACTGCGGAGGGCACCACTCCACCATTCCCCCTTCACCACGGGGTGTGGCAAGGTTGTGTCCTGTCCCCATACCTGTTCATTATTGTCGTGGATCACGTCATGCGCCGGGCACGTGCGCGCTTTACTGCTCTTAAGGGGTTCGAGCCAGGCTTGGACATCCTTAACGTGAAAGAGCACGGCGGGGTTAGACCGGGGTACCGCCTTGCCGACCTGATTTATGCGGATGATACCACCCTCATCGAGAGCCCCGAGCACATTCAGACCTGGCTGGACTGCCTGGGCCTGGAGGCGCGGGCGGTGGGGTTGGAGATTAGTGTCAAGACTGAGGCGATGGTGATAGGGGCCTCCAGTAAACCACCGCTGCCGCGCCTGCTCGACGGGACGGAGGTCCCGTTCCGCGACCGCTTCAAGCTGTTGGGGAGCTGGCTTCCTGACACCGACGACGATGTGGACACCCGCATCGCCCTCGCCTGGGCCAAGCTCCGTTCGCTCACACCTTACTGGCGCTCGAAGGGCCTGGACGGGCACCGCAAACGCATGCTCTTCAAGGTCCTCGTCCTCACGGTGCTCACGTATGGCGCCGAGGCGTGGACCCTCCCACCCAAACTGGCAGCTCGGCTCGACGGCACAGTTTACAGGATGCTCCGGCAGGTCCTTAACGTAGGTTTTTCCGAGCGTCCGTCATCAGAGTCTTTGTATCATGGCATGCCTCGTGTTTCGGACGAGATTAGGCAGCGTAGGATAGCATTTGTAGGACACCTTGCCCGCACTAGCCAGGTCGACACCACCCTTGGTCTGGCCGGCCCCCAGCGGCTTGGCCAGCCAGGGCGGCATATTCTGACCTGGCCTGGCCCCGCGGACATTCCCAAAAGGGTAGGGAAACCTGTCACCAACTACGTTCAGATGTTGCTGGACGACCTAGTGGTCCCAGCCCAGTTTGAGCACCGCATACACTCTCTCTCCCGTCTTTGGACTGTCATGCAGGACAAGACGCGGTGGAAGAAGATTGTCAAGGCGCACACGCCCGACCCTGTGGGCAAGCCACCTCCCCCCAAGCGGAGGAGGCGTTTTGATGAGTAGTGTAGTTAGGATTTTCTAGATAGCCTAGCGTTAGTATAGTTCGACCACGCGGCTTCCTCCACCCCATCCATCATGGAATATGTGCTACATGACCTCCCCACGGAGGCATGTTATAATTTAATTTTAATTTTTTAATGGATGGTAGTGGTATTGACTTTACAGAATGCGCTTTGACACCTGCATGATGCAGTTGTTCTTGGGACCCCCTGAGTAGGAATCTATATCCAATGACTTTAAGCCCAGTGTTTTGTGCTGGTGTCTCTCAGCCCGGACTTATCTGCAGCTGGTGCACGGACTGGAGGTCCAGCCACACCTGGAGGCAGCCATGCTACGCTGCAACTGCGCTGGCGATGATGAACCACCCTACCCTTGGGCATGTGGCGGGCGAACTGACAAATGGCCGCCAGTAAGTTTCCAACCCATGTCAGCTGTGGGCAGAGCGCTACCAAACTAGCTCCGTCGAGTAGTAAACATCTTGAATGCCCGGTGCAACGAGTGCCTGGATGAGCACAACTTGTAAGAGTGCATGGCGTTGTCATGCAATGCGCATGCAACCAACAATGGAAGTACAAGCACCCATTTCCATGAGCGGGGGCGCTGCCGGGTTGTCGTATGTGCGGCCACTCGCTGTGCCCCCATAGATGTGTGCTCACAGGAAGATGGTGTCGCGGGTGCCGCGACCCGCCACCGTGCCTGCACACACAGGGGCAGTACCCACGGGGCTTGTCTGTGAGTATTCATGGACTATAAGGCCAGCAGGCAAGGTTACACCTTGCATAGACCATGTGTACACCATGTATAGACCATGTATAGACCATGCATAGACCATGTATAGACCATGTATACACCATGGATAGACCATGTATAGACCATGCATAGACCATGTATACAGTGCGCCCCATGCAGCCCTACCCTCATAGAGCATAGTGCACACAACGGTGGGAGCAGCTGCCAGAACAAGAGGCTTTCCGAGCCCATTGGTGACTCTCTTGGCGATTGGCACAATGCCATGGCTAGGAAGCCAAGCTCAGATGAGGATTATATCCCCCTCTAGTGACTATATGGTTGGGGAATGATGCAGACGATATTTGTAACTTTCGTGTAATTATTTTCTAATGAGATTAGCATAGTACTCCGTGGCATGCCCATGCGCATGACACGCAAGTACTTACTTAAGGCAAGCTAGAAGTGCGCAGCATTGGTCCAGGGACCCTACCTGGCTTTGCCTTGGCAGCCTCGTGGCGCGCCAGCTCGGGCGGCACAAAGCTCTGGCTCGCGTTGAGCATCTGCCAGGGTGAGGCGCGCCCGTGTGATGCGATGAGCAAAGAGGAGCATCGACGTGGCAGGCCTCATGAACACAGTCCAAAGGGGCACGACCAACCAACCGATTGAACACTTGTACGGCCGAGCAGATGATTGCAACTGATGTCCTCTGATACCTTTAACAGGGCATAGCATGAGAAAGAAGGGCACGGCGACCAACCCCACAGGGAGCTACCTAAACTTGGGTGTCATGCGATGATGACGGCTCCCAGCCACCATAGTGAGCAACTTCGTGAGCAGGGCACTATAGTGAGCAACTTAGTGAGGAGGGCACTGTAGTGAGCAGGGCGCTATAGTGAGCAGGGCGCTATAGTGAGCCATACCCGCCAAGATGAGCCCTTTCCCCCACCCCCCGTGGTTCGCCAGATGCTTCTGCTTAGGGAAGCAGTGACCAGAGGCATGCAGGAAGCATCGAGGTCCAAGCATGCAGGAAGCACCTGAACCCCAGAGGAGCACCAACGCGTTGCCTGTAAGGTGAGAACGGCTTAGATAGCGGCTTGTGAAGCCGTAATCTTCAGCATAAGCTGACTGCATGGATACGGCTCACAAACCTGCCAGAAATGAAGGGCATGAATAACTCGGGGAAAAAAATATGCCAAGTCCCTGTGCCTGCCTGCCTGCCCACCCGCCCGCCCGCCCGCCCGCCCGCCCGCCCGCCCGCCCGCCCGCCCGCCCGCCCGCCCGCCCGCCCGCCCGCCCGCCGCCGCCCGCCCGCCCGCCCGCCCGCCCGCCGCCCGCCCGCCCGCCCGCCCGCCCGCCCGCCCGCCCGCCCGCCCGCCCGCCCGCCCGCCCCCGCCCGCCCGCCCGCCGCCCGCCCGCCCGCCCGCCCGCCCGCCGCCCGCCCGCCCGCCGCCCGCCCGCCCGCCCGCCCGCCGCCCGCCGCCCGCCCGCCCGCCCGCCCGCCCGCCCGCCCGCCCGCCCGCCCGCGCGCCTGCCTGCCTGCCTGCCTGCCTGCCTGCTGCCTGCCACCTGCCTGCCTGCCTGCCTGCCTGCCTGCCTGCCTGCCTGCCTGCCTGCCTGCCTGCCTGCCTGCCTGCCTGCCTGCCTGCCTGCCTGCCTGCCTGCCTGCCTGCCTGCCTGCCTGCCTGCCTGCCTGTGTGCCTGTCTGCATGCATGCTTGCCTGCCTGTTTGCCTGTCTGCATGCATGCTTGCCTGCCCGCGTTCCTGCCCGCCTGCCTGCCTCCCTGCCTACCCACCTGCCTTATCCCCCCCCCCCGAAGCCACCGACCTACCGCCCCCCATCCATACCTGCTTGAGGTCGTAGAAGACATCCGTGTCGCCCAGCGTGAGGAAGGTGGTGGCAATACCCTTCTTGCCCGCACGGCCCGTGCGACCTGGGGGGAGACAAGTGGCAGCACAAATGGACAGGACGGCGAACCCAGCACAAGAGGCGAGAGTGAGGAAAGGCCTTGGTCAGAGTAAATAAAGACGAACCCAGCCGGGGTAACGGAAAGACCTTGTCAGAGCACCGCAGAGCCCAAAGCCACAGAAAACATCAACCGCCGCATAACAGGTCAAAACATCAACAGCCGCAAGGACAGGGTGGTACAGCAGCATGGAGTTGAGCCCTTTGGCCACTGTGTGTGCACCTGCGACGATGGGGCTGCCCTCGTGACACCAGGGACCCTCATGAAACCATGGGACCATGACGGCCCCAGGCATGGATGCATCACGGCGCGCAGGGTGACAAGGAAGCGTGGCGCATGCAGCCAGGCTTTGGGCATGCTTGGCCATCCCTGTCGCAATACACAGACTACACCGGAAAGAATGCAAAGGCAGTACATTTGGAAGCCAAGCGCGTCACATAGAAACGTCCAAAGACCCAAGAGCCGTACCGATGCGGTGGGTGTATGGCTCGATGTGGTTGGCCATGTCGTAGTTGATGACTTGCGCCACGTCCTGCCAGTGGGTGGGGGGAACATGGGGGGCGGTGCCAGCAGAACAAGCGGGCGGCCCATGATACGAAACTATATCAGATACACGGGAAGAGAGGGCAGCCGCTGCAAGCATCCCCCCCCCCGTAACAACTGCCACCTGGACTTCTTCCAAACACATTCCCGGCTACCTTAGTTCTGTTTCCTGAAACGCACAAACACACTGGAGCAGGACTCAACAGCGGACATTTTTGACAGCCGTCGTGCAGGTGCTAGCAGCGGCGTCTCTGCAGCAGGCGATGTTCACACCCAGGGGGTGATGGGAGAGCCTTGCCTTATCCCATGGCAGCCCTACAGCGGCAGCTGACAGCCGACTGAGAAATGCTCAACCATGGCACACATGCTCATGACACCCTACCAAACCAATAGGGTTGTACTTGTCGCCCGCTCCTTCCTGGCGTGCAAAGAGTAGCATGCCAACACGGCGCACTTGGCCACCCCGCCATGGTTGCATGACTACTAGCAGACAGCAGGCGTGTGCCCGGGCGGGCCACTCACCGGGACATCGATACCGCGACCAGCGACATCGGTGGCCACCAGGATGTTACTTTTCTTCGTGCGGAAGCCATCCATGTTGGCCTGTGCACGCAAAGACCCACGCGAACGGCACACAGCGAGGCCAGGTCAGGGGCGGGGATGCACTGGTGAGGCATGCGAACATGATCCCCACACATGGCATGCGCAGGGCGGATTGCGTACGTGCTGACCAGGCAGCACAAGCAGCAGCGGCTGTTTGCATCACAAGCAGCAGCGGCTGTTCGCAACACACGCAGCAGCGGCTGTTCGCGACACAAGCAGCAGCGGCTGTTCGCAACACAAGCTGCAGCGGCTGTTCGCGACACACGCAGCAGCGGCTGTTCGCGACACAAGCAGCAGCGGCTGTTCGCAACACACGCAGCATCGGCTGTTTGCATCACAAGCAGCAGCGGCTGTTCGCAACACACGCAGCAGCGGCTGTTCGCGACACAAGCAGCAGCGGCTGTTCGCAACACACGCAACAGCGGCTGTTTGCAACACAAGCAGCAGCGGCTGTTCTCAACACAAGCAGCAGCGGCTGTTCTCAACACAAGCAGCAGCGGCTGTTTGCAACACAAGCAGCAGCGGCTGTTTGCATCACAAGCAGCAGCGGCTGTTCGCAACACACGCAGCAGCGGCTGTTCGCGACACAAGCAGCAGCGGCTGTTCGCAACACACGCAGCAGCGGCTGTTCTCAACACAAGTAGCAGCGGCTGTTCTCAACACAAGCAGCAGCGGCTGTTCGCAACACAAGCAGCAGCGGCTGTTTGCATCACAAGCAGCAGCAGCTGTTCGCGACACACGCAGCAGCGGCTGTTCGCGACACAAGCAGCAGCGGCTGTTTGCAACACAAGGGAACAGACATGGGCTTGCGTCCGCGCGTGGAGTGCCACATTGGGACAGGCCAGACCCCAGCGACGACCATAGTGAGGGGCAGGGTGGTGGATTCCATGGCAGAGGGGGGGAGGGGGAGGAGGGGGGGGATCGAGGGAGCCCCCTGCGGGTGTCAAGTTGCAATTGCTCCGCATGGGAAGTAAGGCAAACACATGCCAGGGAGAAGTCCTGTGCCCTGCTGCTGCAAGTACTCAGTCAGCTGCATCCCAACAGGCCCATTTAGTCCTGTGCCTATTGCATCTAGCCTCAAGCCCGACAATGGTTGTGCATTCTTCTGCCACCACACACCAACACAGCCAGGGGCCCCCATCCTCTCTGCCTCCTCCCTTATTGTGGGACGCACCTCTCGCTGGTCCTGCGCCTTGCCACCGTGTAGGGAGGTAACCCGGTAGCCCTGTTTGTCGAGCGTTCGTGTGATCATGTCGGCCGTCTGGGGGCAAGTAATAACAGGGTGCAATTAAGGGGTTGGGGGGGAGGACAGGGGGGTGGGGGGTGTTAGGAGCGTGCACGTGATCAGCCGTCTGGGGGAGAGGGACACGGGGTGAGACAGGGGTGCAGGATCATGCCGTAGATAGGGTAGGTAGGGGTGAGGAATGGGGTGAGGGGTCATTTCAAAGGTATGTGAACAAGGATGAGCAATTGCTTCGTGAGGCACCCCACACGGGTTGTTCTCCAGTCCTTTCGGCAGGGGCGATGCAGTCAGGGGATATGGTAAGGTGGGTGGGGATGAGTAGCGCGGTGAGGGGTCAGGAAAAAGGGTGTGTGGACGAGGGCAGCGCAGTCAGGAACCCTCTGATCAAACTGGGCACAGGCGCACGTGAGATGTGGCCGCAAACCGGAAGGGGGTGCCTGGCTGTAAGAGGCAGAGTGTGCTCAAGGCTCATCGTGAATGTGCTGGTCACTCTAAAAAGTGCATTTGCCTTTTAGTGAGCACGCATTTTGCACGCATAACCATAAAAGCAGGTGCACTAGGGGGTGGGGTTTAAAGCTTGCTTACAGGGAGACAAAGAAGAGGGTAGGGTGGTGGCAGGATGCAGGCGTGAAAAGGGCCACAAAGGGTGGAATGGCCCGCATGCCGCATGAAGTGACAACCACACACCACCACAAACACCACAAACACTCGCCACGTGGCAGGACCCGATGCGCAGGAAAAGCAGGCAGCATTGCAACTACCCTGCTTATGAACAGCATCTCAAGCGTGCTTCCGAAACAGGAAACATCGCCCCTAAAAACCATGTGTGGTTGGTCATGCCCGCCCAAGAGCCATGCAACTAGACGCAAGGCGCAGGGCATCACGCGGGGCACCAGGGATGAGGACATGCATGGCGGGGCGGGGTGGTGACAACCCCATTGGGAAAAGGGTACGACCCTCCCCTGCTCTAGGGGAGGGCACAAACAAAACGAGACACGGGCGCACCTTCTTGGTGTTGGCGAAGATAATGCACTGGTCGTCACCCAGGTCCTCCAGCATCTGAAGCAGCCTGCTTGCACACGCAACCCGACAAGAGCAAGGGGCAAGGCAGCCAGGTTGGCAGGCAGAGATGCCATCATGTCAACGTGGTGGGGAAACATCGGCCTTGAAGACGCACATGCACACGAGGCGATGGGCAGCGCGGCGGCGAGTGGGGCTCTGAACAACATTCATGCGCACGTGCGGTTGTCAAGTTCAACGTTCCCGGTTGTGCGAATGGCAGGCATCGCACCCTTGACTGCTACACAGACAAAAGGTAGGAGCCAGGAAGTAGACAGGTATTTCTGCTGTCTTTCCCACGATGCACCACGAGGGACGGTGATGCAGCAATCGCCCCACATAGTGGTAGCCGCCTCCTCCCCTCTGCCGACCCCCCCCAACCCCTGCTCCCTCGCATGGTGGCAACCTCCCTGCTCATGGGGGACTGGGGGAGGGGAGGATGCACCGGTGCTCATGGGGGAATGGGGGAGGGGAGGATGCACCGGTGCTCATGGGGGAATGGGGGAGGGGAGGATGCACCGTTGCTCATGGGGGAATGGGGGAGGGGAGGATGCACCGGTGCTACACACGCCACGCAGGGCGTGCCACCCACCGGAGCACAAACATGAGAGCTAACAGCAGCAACCAGCGACAAAATAGAGACCTAAGGCCACCCCCCCGAACATGGCGGATCACTTACCGCGGCATCTTTTCGTTCTCTTTGAGCATTATCACGTTCTGGGTGATGGTGTCCGTGGCCTTGCCCACCGTGCCGATCATCACCTGGGACAGGAGAGGGGGGGGGGGGGGGGGCAGGAGGGTGAGTGCGGGGTGGGTGGGATGAGTAGAGTAGGCAGATCCCGGTGAGCAACACGACACGGATGTGGGTGGCCATGGCCGCAGGTGAGCAACCCAACACGGATGGGGGTGGCCATGGCCGCAGGTGAGCAACCCAACACGGATGGGGGTGGCCATGGCCGCAGGCGAGCAACACAGCCCGTAGAGGCACGCTAACAGGGACACACACATAGTCGCACCCCTCGGCGCCCCGACCCGTCTACGCTGCGTCATCACCTATGGCTATTCCACCCATGGCTGCCCCGGAGGGTATCCCTGGCTAGGCGTCACCTAGGCGAGCCCCTGTCGGAAAATGATAAGAATGCATAACTTTAGGGCCATGCTCGTGCTGGCGTTCCCAGCCTCATCCCCAGCCCATGCCCTTATCCCTGGCTGATGCTCACGCTGGCGGGCCCTGCCCCCACCCCCACCCCCGGCTAGCTCTTGCGCTGGCGCCCGCACCATGGCCGGGTGCCGCAGGTACTTGCGCGCGAGTCGCTCCACCGCGGGGGGCATCGTTGCGCTGAACATGTAGGTCATGCGGTACCGGTGGCTCTCGTCCACGTCCGCCTCGTTCTCCGGCTTGAGGTTGGTGGAGGGCATGCGGTCCATGATGGCCGTCACCTGCGGCTCAAACCCCATGTCGATCATGCGGTCGGCCTCGTCCAGCACCATGTAGTGGCACTGGTTGAGGACCGCATAGCGGCGCTCGAGGCAGTCCAGAAGGCGGCCGGGCGTGGCCACGATGACCTCGCAACCTTTGCGCAGCTTGAAGCCTTGCTCCTCGATCGACTGCCCTCCCACTATGGACACTGTGCGGATGTCCTGCACAAAAGGAGGGAAGGAGGGAATCCAAGCGCCAAAGGGGGTCGATGGCGAGGGCGAGGGTAAGGGCGGTGCGGAGGACCGCCGGCCGCGTGGGGTATGCTGGGGTTGGCACGTGAGGACGCAAGCCGCGGCAAACAGCACTAATGAACATGAACTGCAATAAAGGGGCTGCATACAACACATGTACACCAATCTGCACAAACCATTTTATGTCGTTGTCTACGTTGTGTACGTTCCACCTATAGTAGTACCACTGTGACTCTCGCACAGGGTTCATAGAGGGGTATCATATTGTGCCGTGTGGCAGCGCCCAGCACCATTCACAGCAATTGGTCATCCCAACACGCATCCCCATTCTTTCACCAGTCGTCCCTGCAAGATGCGCTGAGAAGTCCCACAAAGGATTTGAAAGGCACACACGTGTGCGGCAAGCAACGGCGGCGGCGCAGTCGCATGCCCCCGCGCTGCACCTGGGTCCTCAGCACGCGATGCTGCATCGTCCCGCAAGGGGCATACATCTCACGGCTTATCCATCAAGGTGTCCAACCCGTACTTCCACTCATGCATTTGGAAAATTGCATGAATTGCAGCATCATTTTTACAACCAGCCAGGGTCTACGACCCAATAACTCGCCACGAGCTGCACCGCACCCAGCCAGGGAACGACCATTTCAATAACCAGCCGAGACACGCTCACCATGAACTGCGCCAGCAAACATCCACCAGCCCACCCACCGTGAACTGCGCCAGCAAACATCCACCAGCCCACCCACCGTGAACTGTGCCAGCAACCATCCACACGCCCACCCACCATGAACTCTGGCAGCAACCATCCACACGACTACCCACCATGAACTCTGCCAGCTTGATAATCTCCTCCTCGATCTGCAGCACCAGCTCGCGAGTGGGCGCCATGATGACCGCGTAGGGACCTGCACACACCAGGGCACGTGTGTGTATGTATGTGTGTGCGGGTGGTAGTGGTGGGCCATGGCCATGACCACGATGATGACCAGAGGATGATGATGATGACGATGACCAGAGGATTGAATATGGAGACGATCATCACGGCCGATGCGACAACGAATGCGGACAACGCACACCCGCGAGGACACCGATGGCTTGTGTGTGCCCACAGGCCGCAAGGGAGGAACGAGGGGGGCGGGTGCACAGAGGGAGGGCATAGGAAGAATGGAAACAGCATCTGGCCAGACGGTGTGTGGCATGATTGCCTAGCTGACACCGGACCGGGCCAGTGGCTTGTTCAATTCTTCCGACAAGCCACGAGTTCCATTCTTCCGACCAGCGGCTTGTTTCAATGGTCCACCCCGTAGGGCTTTCCATGCAAACGTCACCCATTACAGCTCATGAGCGTGACATTCTGCCGCAGCAAGTGACACATCGATCTTTTCTTCCCTGCCGCACGATCACAGCACCACTAGCGCAGGTTTCCGCACAGTATCACACACCATCGCAAAAAAGCGCGTGAGGACGAGCCCGGGTGGATGGTCGCGAGGGATCGCGGGCACCACAGTTGGCGGTTGCATGCGGGCCCGGTACGCGCCAACGCATGGGAGCCGGTCGATAGACCCCAAACTCTCAGCTGCAACAAGTCTTAGGCTTACGAGCATGTCAGTCATGCGCACACGCCGTTACCCACCTTGGGCCTCATTGTCTTCTTCCACCCGCCGTAACCACCCACCCACTCACCGTCACGCACATTACTCCACCACCCACCCACCCAACCCCACGCACACACCACACATACATGCCACATGGGCCACCCACCTTCGGCCTCATTCTCCTCCGTCATCGGCGGCAGGTGGCTGATGTACACGAGCATGGGGAGCACAAACGCCGCCGTCTTGCCCGAACCTGCGGCGCGACGCGTGTTACCGTGGCAAGCACAGGGGCGGGGGGCGAGGGGGCCAAGCAAGGAACAAGGGCAGCCCATGCCGTGAACACCAGGCAAGCATGTGGGGCCCGCATGACAGCAAGGGGCAAGGAACCGATACGAGCCGCGAGCAGGACGAGACGAGGGGTGAAGCGGAACGCGCCACCAACGGCCACCAACAAAGAGACAGGGGCACACAGCCCCCCATGCATGCAAATACCCCATGCGTGCATATACCCCATGCATGCATGCAAATACACCCATCCATGCAAACACCCCACTGCGAACGCCTTCTCCCCCCACCCGCCACCCACCAGTCTCGGCCGTCCCTAGCACGTCCATGTTGGCCAGCCCCAGGGGTATGGCGGCCATCTGGATGGGTGACGGCTTCTTGTAACCAGCCTTTTCCACGGCTTGCATCAGCTCCTGCGCGCAGGCAGCACGCAGGCATAAAAAGAGATGGTGCAAAGGGATGGCGGGCACGAACAAGCAAGCATGTGCGACCACAAGGGGTGGAGGGGCCAGTAGGCAAAAAACTGTCAGTAGCCGGTGAACACAGGGACATCACCTGGCCATTGCAAGCACCCCCCAGTGTGGGCGAGGAGCAGCGACACGACCTGCAGCATGGCACTGTGTCCAACCCACGCACACGTCGCGTGGCATGGCCGGTGCGACCCACATAGAGCGCAGCGGACTGTGACGGAGCACCAGTAGCCATATGCCCTTGTGCGGGAACCAGTAGGCACTGAGCCATGGTGTCCGCAGCGGGCAGAGAGGGTGGGGAGGGAAAGGGTGGGGCGGAGCACGGGCGGGGAGGAGCGTGTGTTGGAAGACACACGTGAGCCAAACAGAAAATATCAACAACCTCAATCTGCACAACCGGTCTCCTGAGGCCGCTGAGCTGTCCATGACAGAACAGCGGCATCTCCCTGGCACCAGCGCCACATGCAAGCGAGAAGGGAATAATTTCGCAAATCTAATGCTGACGACATACTTTGGGCAGCCCGGACTCCTCCCAGTTCCTCATGGGTCGAATGCTGCGTCCCGACTGCAGCCGCAAGCAGCAATGCACACACAGGCACAAGCATGCGTCCAGCACGGTAACATGTCAGCACCAATGTGCGGATGAGGCCTGCGATCACCTGTGCAGGTGGCAGCCGTGAAGTCACTCCGGATCAGACCAGGAATAGCGGAAACGGCCACACTTGTTGCAAATGCTACCCGTGAGTGCCAAGTGGACCGCGGCAGCTGAGGGCGGTATGCAGTCTCCCAGCAGGGCGCAAACTGACGCGGCTGAAAGGAGCAAAAGGATAGAAATCGTTGCGGGAGAAGGTTTAAAAAAACAAGAGCAGACAGGGCATCTGTGCTGGGCACTGCCAATCTGCAGCAATGGAAGGCATGGTTTGCATACACCCGCCCCACCAGCGCTGCGAGTCCTGTGCTGTCCGCATGGCCCTACAGTCCCACACCCGTCTGCCCGCCCGCCCGCCCGCCCGCCCGCCCGCCCGCCCGCCCGCCCGCCCGCCCGCCCGCCCGCCGCCGCCCGCCCGCCGCCCGCCCGCCCGCCCGCCCGCCCGCCCGCCCGCCCGCCCGCCCGCCCGCCCGCCCGCCCGCCTGCCCGCCCGCCTGCCCGCCCGCCCGCCCGCCGCCCGCCCGCCCGCCGCCGCCCGCCGCCCGCCCGCCCGCCCGCCCGCCCGCCCGCCCACCCGCCCTCGCTCACCCGGATGGCAATGTTGAAGTCCTCCCGGAAGATGCGCCAATCGCGCTCCGTCATCTCATGAAGCTGCCATGACGCCCACGCGGGCATGGGGGGGGGCAGCAATGGAAAACGTGATACAAGAAACATTGACGAGGGGGGCAGCAGGCGTTAGCAGTTCACATGCAGCCGTGAGGGAAGATGGGAAACATGTGTTCCCATGCCCATCACGGTGATGACAAACGCGCTCCCAGCGCAGGCAGACCAACGAGGCCGGACCTCCCTAGCCATGTAAGCTAACGGAAACATGGCTCAGGTTGGGGTATATTGGGGCTGCCATCCTGCTTGACAACCCCCCCATGTTGTGGCCTCCCGCCACGCAGAGGCCAGGGGATGCCGAGGCACTTGTGATGCCGTGCAAGTGGCATGCTGAGGGGATGCCTCAGTGCAGCACACACAAGCATGAGCCCCTCATGCGCCACCCAACTGTGTCCTCCAATGACACCACCAGGCACAGTGAATCCGCCACACCAGGCGAAGTAACCATCAAGGCCCCGTGTGTGCAGCTTTGTGTCATGTGCCATGCAGCGCGCCGCGCACCCTGACAGAAGGACAGGCAAGTCATCGCCCATGGCCGCACGGTGGGAGGCCACGGCGCCTGGTATGCCCGCATGGCGGCGCCACATGGTAGACATTGCCACACCGGCGTTTACGCATCAGGAGCATCGCGCAACCGTCTACGCATTCCGGCGCCACACACTACATGTACCGCACGGGACACTTGGCCGATCGTGTGCAACCATCGCCGCACAACACCCTATGCCACCCCAGCCGCTAGTGTGTAGAACCATTGCCGCCGCAGTAGCCGTGCGCACTGCCTGCCCATCGGCAACGCCCACCTTCTTCTCGGTCCAGTGCCGGTCGATTCGCATGTCGAAAGTGTCGTACTGGTTGGCCGCCACCTCGCGGCGGTCCTCCTCGGCGCGCTCCTCCCGCGTCTGCACGTGGCCCGCCTTCTCCTGCATGAGCGAGACGCGCGGCGGCATAGATGGGGGATGTGGGGACGCCAGGCGGCAGCAGTAGGGCACACCGAAGCATGCGGGGAGGCAGGGTAAGGGGGGACAAGGGGACGCAGGGCGGTGAGCACAAGACAGAACCGGGCGTTCTGGCTACTAGTTCCTGTGTCAGGGTTTTGAGCCCCGAATTAGGAGGGTCGGTCGCCAGAATGAGACTACAAGGACCGGTATTGTTTAGATCAAGGGAAGATACGCCTTGCAGCGGCTAGTCTAACCAACTGGAGCAACGGTGCGCTGCACACAAGGCGCCAGAGCAATAAAACTGGCTACCAAGCGGTGGAAGAGCCAGCCCACTTCCACCATGGGGTACGCCGGAAGATAAGGAAAATGAATGGGGCGGTGGACGTGCCGATCAGGAGGCCCAGCACGTGGGAACGGGACCGAATCGTGTCAGGCAAAACGCTGAAAACTTGCAGGCGAGGGGCTCGATCCAAGGCCAAAGGCAAGGCCATGTATCTGTGTGTGTTTGTGTGATTGTGTGTTTGTGTGTGTGTGTGTATATGACCGCCAGTGCGGACCAACGGACATCGGGAACACGAACAATTGTTTTGCAAGGGAAAACCGTTGGCATCCACAGCCTATCAAGGGAAAACGTTGGCATGCGCAGCCTATCAAGACACTGGTCAAGTCCCGTGCGCGTCAACTCACGTTGGTGATGGCGCGAGTCTCCCTCTCGTACTTGGCCAGTTGCTGCGGGCGTGCGTCACCACCACAGAGGCAGACCAGCAGCAATGGCCAGGGTGGGACATGACGAGCACAGGCAGTCCAATCAGGCGCCAGCATCAACCAGTTGTATCTGGCACACCACACATCCACACCACACAAGCTGGAAACCCTGTCGGTTGCCAGAACCACTGTAACGGAGAAGCATGGGGCCACATCATGGGGCGGGACAGGCATCCCCTGACAAGCCATAAACCAAGCACAGCAGCACAGGAAAGGGCCGAGGCTGACTTGCCTATGATGATCCCTATTGGGACAAGACAACTGCGCGTGTGCATGGGTGGTGGCAGCCGTACCTTCTTCTGCTCCCTCCGGTCTATGCCCGCCCGTAGCCCGCGCCCAAACAGCGGCGCCGCCTCATGCGGGTTCTGGTACCTGCGGATGGAGGTAGGCACCCATCCACCCGCACACGCCATGCCAGCGGAGTAAAGTTAGCACGCCACAGTGGAGGAGTGACAACACGCTCCCTGGCAGCACACAAGCACCTAAACAAACCGACATTTTCCTAATCCAACCCCCATAGTCAGGCAGGACAAAAGCACCCACACAACAGGCAACACACAATCACCTACACAGCCGAGCAACATAAGAAGAAATAGGCAGGACGGATGCTTGTTTGCCAAGGTCTGCAAACCAGCGAGGTGCCTTCGGGCGCCCATCCGATTTGATGAGGTGGAGTACCCTGCCTCCTCACGGCCTTGTGCACGTAGATCGCAGCAAACACCCTTCTAATTCCACCCCTTGACTTTTCTTCCACCTATCGCGCCAGCACCCGGCACCATCCACCATGCACTCGCACGCCAGCACCCGCCACCATGCACTCGCACGCCAGCACCCGCCACCATGCACTTCGCATGCCGGCATCCGGCACACGAACACGTACAGCGGGTTGAAGTCGCGCGACGTGTCGTCAGTGTTCTCCCAGTCAAAGTTGAAGCGGAACTTGTCGCTCGGCTTCATGACGCGCTTCTTGAACTTCTTCTGGCCCAGGTACTGCGGCGCGGAGGCGTGGCGGAGCGTGTGCAGGCAAGGGAAGGAATCAATGTGCAAGGGCGCAGGGAGAATGTGAGTGGGTGCACCACAGGGGGGGCGACGCAGTCCAAGGGGGTCGCAATTGGATGATGCAAGATGGGCATGGTACTGCAGGATTAGGAACATGTACGATTAGGAACATGTATAATTAGGAACATGGTGCAAATGACTAATGATGGACAGTCACATCGCTAATGATAGGCAGCCCCTGTCCTTACCCATAGGAAGCCTGTTGTCGAAACCTGCCATTAGCCCCCCGCTATCCCTCGCCCCCCCTTCCCCTTGTTTTCACCCGCGTTCACCACCCACCATCTCCCGCAGCCCCTCCAGCTCCTTCTCCTTCTCCTTGTCGTCCGGCAGACCAGGAACCGATGCCCCTTTCGCATCCCGCTCCCCCCCCTTGCCCCTTTCGCGCTCCTCCTTGCCCTTGTCACCCCTGTCTCCCCCCCGGTCGTCCCTGCCCTTGTCCTTGGCGGCATCCGCCCGCTGCCTCTCCCGCTCCTCCCTCTCCTTCTCTCGCGCACGCTCACGCTCGCGCGCACGGTCGCGCTCGCGTTCCCGTTCACCTGCCAGGGGGGGCAAGACGGGGTGCCCAGGGTGGAACCACCGAACGGAATAAAAGCACCGCGCGTTTGTGCCAAACACACACCCATCGCATCGTTTGTGAGATCAAGGCAGACAGCGGATGGCGCGGGCAACCATTGATCGGCAACGTCCCACCCAACATTGATCCGCAACGTCCCGCCCGTACAGAGCAAGGAAACAACCTGTGCCGTGCACCCATTCCCAACTAGGGAGGCAGATGGAACCAGTCGAACGCACACATGAACGGACACAAAAGCACTTGATGGGCTGCAGGGCACGGCAGCAGGCACCTGTTCCAAGTGACGAGCACTGGCGGGTATCCAGTTGCCTGTTGGGCAGCCGCCACAAGCAGGGCAGCATCTAATGCTTGCAGCCAGCCAACACAGAAGCTACAGTACGTGAATGGGCCAGCATTGCCCAGTTCCTGCCCCCTACCCCGCTAACGCCTGGCCCCTGCCCCGCTCACGCCTGCCCCCTGCCCCGCTCACGCCTGCCCCCTGCCCCGCTCACGCCTGCCCCCTGCCCCGCTCACGCCTGCCCCCTGCCCATCTAACGCCTGGCCCCTGCCCCGCTAACGCCTGCCCCCTGCCCTGCTCACGCCTGTCCCCTGGCCTGCTCATGCCTGGCCCCTGCCCCTCTCACTCCTGGCCCCTGCCCCGCTCACGCCTGCCCCCTGCCCCACTCACGCCGGCCCCCTGCCCCCGCTCACGCCTGCCCCCTGCCCCACTCATGCCTGCCCCCTGCCCTGCTCACGCATGGCCCCCTGCCCCGCTCACGTTTCTCCTTCTCCCGGTTGTCCTCCTCCTCCTTCTTCATGGATTCCCGCGCCTCCGCCATGAGCCGCTCCGCACTACAGTGACCAGAGCAGGGAAGGGGGGAGTGGGGGGAGGAGGACAGCAAGGGCGGGTGAAGCGCGCATGTGTCACGCCAGTAGAACAAAAGGTGGATCGATGAATCCACCGGCGTGTCTCCGTTACTCGAGCAGCGGTCAAGGCAAGCGCGCGCAAACAGGTGGATCGATGAATCCACCGGCGTGTCTCCGGTACTCGAGCAGCGGTCAAGGCAAGCGCGCGCAAACAGGTGGATCCATGAATCCACCGGCGTGTCTCCGTTACTCGAGCAGCGGTCAAGGCAAGCGCGCGCAAACAGGTGGATCGATGAATCCACCGGCGTGTCTCCGTTACTCGAGCAGCGGTCAAGGCAAGCGCGCGCAAACAGGTGGATCGATGAATCCACCGGCGTGTCTCCGTTACTCGAGCAGCGGTCAAGGCAAGCGCGCGCAAACAGGTGGATCGATGAATCCACCGGCGTGGCTCCGTTACTCGAGCAGCGGTCAAGGCAAGCGCGCGCAAAGCCATCACTTGGCAAAAGGTAAGCACACATCAAGCACTGCTGGATGCTCCCATCAGCCGCATGCTGACCACTTCACATGGGCACACTGTGAGGTATCCATACATGCTAATAGCTCCCTGCAACCACATTCTTGCCCACATGCCCATGCATGATGATGTCTGATTCAACCACGCACGATGCATGCTCACCACTCTGCATGATAATCCTTACCGCGCCCTCTGTGCCGCTGCCTCCTCCTCCCGTCGCTGCATTGCCAGCGCCTCCCTCTCCTTCTTGCTGAGGAAAACCGGCTGTGCGATGCCAGCAAGCAAGCACGCAGGCAAGCACGCGCGCACGCACGCACGCACGCACGCAAGCAAGTAGGCAAGCAAGCAAGCAAGCACGAAAGCAAGAGCGCAGGCAAGCAAGAGCGCAGGCAAGCAAGCATGCTGGTGAGGAGGCAGGCATGTCCGCAAGCATGCACACGTGGGGTCTTCCAGCAGTGGACATGCGTCATTGCTGTCTGGGTGGTTAATTCACCGTGGCAAGGACCCTCCACCTCGCGCACCCTTGCCATGTCCACCCCATGTCCACACTTATGCTGTCGTCGCCACATCCGCAAGCACACCCCTCCATAGACAGGCCATCGTGGGCAGTCCATTGCCGATTGGGAGCAAACAAGTGAGCAGGCAGGCAGGGATGCAGGGTGCAGGTAGGTGGCGTGCATCCCCATGTTAGGGTGGAAGACGCATGGGCCAGCGCTGGTAGGGTGGAAGACACATGGGCCAGCGCTGGTAGGGTGGAAGACACATGGGCCAGCGCTGGTAGGGTGGAAGACACATGGGCCAGCGCTGGTAGGGTGGAAGACGCATGGGCCAGCGCTGGTAGGGTGGAAGACGCATGGGCCAGCGCTGGTAGGGTGGAAGACACATGGGCCAGCGCTGGTAGGGTGGAAGACACATGGGCCAGCACTGGTAGGGTGGAAGACGCATGGGCCAGCACTGGTAGGGTGGAAGACACATGGGCCAGCGCTGGTAGGGTGGAAGACACATGGGCCAGCGCTGGTAGGGTGGAAGACACATGGGCCAGCACTGGTAGGGTGGAAGACGCATGGGCCAGCGCTGGTAGGGTGGAAGACACATGGGCCAGCACTGGTAGGGTGGAAGACGCATGGGCCAGCACTGGTAGGGTGGAAGACACATGGGCCAGCGCTGGTAGGGTGGAAGACACATGGGCCAGCGCTGGTAGGGTGGAAGACGCATGGGCCAGCACTGGTAGGGTGGAAGACGCATGGGCCAGCGCTGGTAGGGTGGAAGACGCATGGGCCAGCGCTGGTAGGGTGGAAGACACATGGGCCAGCGCTGGTAGGGTGGAAGACACATGGGCCAGCGCTGGTAGGGTGGAAGACACATGGGCCAGCACTGGTAGGGTGGAAGACACATGGGCCAGCGCTGGTAGGGTGGAAGACACATGGGCCAGCGCTGGTAGGGTGGAAGACACATGGGCCAGCGCTGGTAGGGTGGAAGACACATGGGCCAGCGCTGGTAGGGTGGAAGACACATGGGCCAGCGCTGGTAGGGTGGAAGACACATGGGCCAGCACTGGTAGGGTGGAAGACGCATGGGCCAGCGCTGGTAGGGTGGAAGACACATGGGCCAGCGCTGGCACAGCCGGTAGTGCAGTGGCTGTGGAGTCAAGTACTTGCTGTACCCACATGCATGACAAGCATCAGTTGCCCCCAGTGCAGCCACTTCCACCCATGCCGTACCCATCTCTCAACGTTGGCTTTCATACCTTAGCAGGTTTTCCACCAGCTGGGTGGCGAGCCCCACCTAACACGTGAATGGCTTACCAGCAGCCAACGAGGCAACAAGAGCCAGTGCCACGAATCGATCAGTCCGCCTCGACAACATGACAACTCCACGCATAGAGTGCGTGCTGTACCCGCACGCATAACGTGGTGGGCCCACCGTTGCCAGGGAAGACCCACGCAATTGACGGAGCACACCAACCAGCAGAGCCCAGGCTTGCTGTATGCTGCCCACACAGAAGGAGACGTCACAATCAACCGCATTCCACGGCGGGCATATTCTGGCTAGACCAGGAGGAAAGGAGGCAACTTGTAGGGTCAAGACTCAAATCCCAATGTCCCAGGCCTAAATGCGGGTTGCTGACGCACCTTCACCTGCGCCTCTGCTTCGGCCTTCTTCTTCTTGAGGATCTCTTCCAAGGACAGCGGCTGTTCGCGGACGCAAGCACCAGGCACGACACGGTGTCCGCGGATGAGGTGACACCAAGGCCAGAAAACATGCACATAAAAAAGGTGGGCCGTGCATGGCAAGCATGCGAGGCGACTGAACCATTTCAATAGCCAAGGAGCATGAGGGGGCCATCCCTGGGCGCGCCAAGTACAGCACCCTTCCCTACCATCGCCAGCACACGCGAGAGAGGACCAGTGTCCTGCCAAGCACCACCAAAGGTCCAACGGACACCCGCCTAAAGCATGCTAAAGATATAATAATACATCTAAAGTAATAAATCATCCTGCCTCCATCATCATCAGCGGCTGCTGCTGCTGCAGCAGCAGCAGCAGCAGTGCACCTCCTGCCCAGGTCCTGTCACACGCTGGCAGCTTGGCATCTGCCACCACGTGGCACATGAGACGCGTCGACATCGCGGACAGGATCATGTCCTACCTCTGCTTTCGGCTTCACCCCGCCTGCTTCCCCTCCGTCCTCCATCTCCTTGTCATCGCCAACCCCAGCTTTGCCCGGCCTGGCGTCCCTGCTAGACGCCTTGTCGTCCTCGCCAGCCCTGTCTCTCTCCCTGTCACGTTCCCCCTCCTTGTCCCTTCCCCTGTCTCTCTCCCTGTCCTTGTCTCGGTCTCGCTCTCTGTCCCTATCCCTATCCCTGTCCCTCTCCCTGTCCCTCTCCCTGTCCCTGTCCCTATCCCTATCCCTATCCCTATCCCTATCCCTATCCCTATCCCTGTCTCTGTCTCTGTCTCTGTCCCTATCCCTGTCTTTATCCCTGTCCCTGTCCCTCTCCCTGTCCTTGTCCCTGTCCTTGCCCTTGTCCTTGTCCCTGTCCCTATCCCTCTCCCTGTCCCTATCCCTGTCCCTATCCCTGTCCTTGTCTCTCGCTCGCTCCCGTTCTCTGTCCTTGTCCCTGAATCGATCTCCATCTTGCTCCTTCTCCCGGCCTCTCTCTGGACTCATCTCTCTCCGTTTCTCCGGACGACCGGCAGGGCTGCGACTGCGACTGCGGCTGCGCTTACGACGGTACGACAAATCATCCGGTTCCAGCCTCGTCATGTCTCGTTCCCTGGCATGCGAGTCGCCATCTCTGTCTCGACTCCTCCACCTTTCGGATTCGGGAGACGGGCTGCGACCCATTTTGGAATGCAACTACTTTTACGAGCAAGGGCAGGTTGCGTCACTGCTGGTTGAGAAGTCGCACATCAAGCGACAATCGGGATAAACCAAAGACTGGCCAGCCACGGATGAACACTGACGGGAAGAAGCCGTGACCACAGAGCCCTCCTTGTTGATTCTCCTGCACTCCCAAATGGAGTTTTGATTTTTAATGAGAACGATTGCGACCCTTTGTCGTGGTTACGAAGGATATGGAGACGAGCTCTGCTCGCCCAGTGTTGATTGCTCGTGCCAAATACACGAACCACAGACCAGGACAGAAATTCCAGAAAACGTGCTGTTGCAGGCTGTCACCTTGGGAAGCCATTTTCCGGGGAAATGGGTGTTGTTTATTACCATTGGGAAGCCATTTCCTTCGGGCTAACTGCTGGCAAGCTAATATCAACCGTATTTCAACTACACGGTACTACCTGTACCGTGTTACAACTATTCCTGAGATATATCATAATTGGAATCTGATGAAGACTCACATTTACACTATACTGTAGATTCTCTCTGCTGCTTATGTGCGGCGTGGGACACAACAACAACAACAACAACAACAACAACAACATTCACACTGCACCGTACCATACTATACGGCGATCGACCTTAGATTCCTTACAAACGGCCATTAACCTGTGCTCGTTTGTCAGCAGCTCGTTCATCGACAATGCTCCATTCTAGTTATTATTTTCGGATCGGGCACGACCCTTGGAGAAATACGTCGGTTAGCAAAGGAGATGATTTTTGATCGAAAATGGATGCTAAATTTACGCTTTAAGAAGCCGTCTTCGGATATTGCGGGCGTAGACTGCAGCTTTCTTGTAAAGCTTTCCATCGAAGGGGCTGGCAGGCCGGTGGTGCTCTGCAGGATGTGGGAATGTGGTGTGGAGGATCACGGTAACCGGGTGCAGGAAGTTGTACGTAGATAAAGGCGATCTGGTCATTAAAAAATGTCGACGGCTGCGTATATGGCTGGCATTACAATGACCTTGTGAGGTTTAGGGGGCTTCATCCCGACATCTATTGCATACCTTCAGCAATACGTGCATGGTCTCATGTCCCCTTGGCCTTCGCCTGCGGTTGCGAGACAGTTTTTGAGATTATGCTTCCCCCAAGCAGCAAATCCCAGATGTTAGTTCCTGCAGCATGAGACCTCTCTTACGGTTTCGTACGTGACGAGGTTGCTTTTCGTATATCAACCATGGTGCGGCCGCCATGGGGCGTTGACGGGGACTCAAACGCAGATGTGCCTAAAAGAGGTCAATTCACACGTTCTTACCCGCCCATCGACAACCCTCCTCGCCGAGCGGAACCCGAGTATCGACAGGAACCTGCGGATGGATATGGTAAGTAAGTAGGAGAAAACCCTTGGCTATGGGTACCGGCAGCTCTTTTACCTGCACCGTGCGTTGCAGGCAGGACAAGATTTCTTTGGTGAGCATGTACAACCTCAGCGCCCATTAAGTGAATCACGAAACATGTTTGTTCGACGTTGCCACTGAGCGTTGAGTGTTGAACAATCGCTCTCTACATCGTTCCCTTTTTTTGTCGATTAGGATTCTAGGTGCTCCGTGTGAACGTACAGCTTCCCAAGTAGTGATACTTCCAGGCTAGTAAAAGGATGAATAATAATGGGTTGCTACTAGTGTGATCGTTGTTTTCTCGCTGTTATCCTTCTAGCCCGGGTGTAAGTGCGCATCTCGTCGAGTCTGCGTGTGTTTCATATGCCTCAATCCATTTGTACCTGCAAAGAGCTGTTGCGTGGGAAGTTGCCTTCCCCACTGGCAGGCAGCAACAATCAAGGGTGATCCTTTCTGCCTGTCGGACATGGCAACCATTCTCCAGGCTTGCTGACAAAAACTCAATCTAAGCTGGGCTGATTAGTTGTGAGGAGCTTCTAGCTATCCTAGCATGACTGCTGGAATGCAGGTGCATGCATGACCATGTACATTGTTAGCTGTATTTCTGCACGTCCTGCTTGTGTACCAACGTTTCAATCCCTTGTCATAAATCAACTCTTAATGTCAGCAGACACCATAACCCTGGCTGTGTCATAGCTGCCTTTTCTCACCATCACTGTTGTACTTCCCTTCTCCTGCTCAGCTCTACATAGCTCTACATAGCTCTGCTCAGCTCTATTTAGCTCTACTTAGCTCTACTTAGCTTTACTTAGCTTTACTTGGAGCTACAAAGTTCTCACTGTGGCCATTTCCTTTTTTCACCGGTTATTCTTGCCTGATGCTGCAGCGGTGCCCGAAGAGGCGCGCGGCTTTGGCGCCGCCAACGACCACAAGCAGCAGGAGAGGGAGCGGCTGAGGGTGGAGCGACAGGCAGAGTACAACAAGTTCCTCGCTGAGGTGCGTGTGCGTGTGTGTAGGTATATGGAGGAGGGGGGGGGGGGGGAGAGGGTAGCTACCTGGCATCGCCTCAGCCGTATCCGAGTATCCCCCGTTGAATCACCTGTGTGCATGCATGCCTTTGCACTGCCTGCTTTCTGGTGGCCCATGGCATGCGTTCAGAGGGCTGACATTCTTCCCCCTGCGTCTGTTGAATGGCTGGCATTTGCTCCTGTTGTCAGAAAGAAGCGGCCAAGCGCAACCGGGGAGGGGGCGGGCAAGCCGATGGGCCGGTAACAGGTGGGTGATGGGTCCCATGTGACGGCGGAAGGTAGCATATAGGTCAACCTGACATCCGCATGCCCTGGCAGGAGCTTCGTAAGACATGCCTGTCGGATGTGTCCTTACCAGCAGCCATTTGATGCCCCTCATGAACGCTTGGCGCACGAGTCACCTGCCATGTGACATTCACCTGTCATCTTTCTGAGCTATGTTCTTGCACGTGCCTCACCAGGGCATGGGCTATGGCCGCAATGCGAGCCCTCACGGCCGTCCTAGCGTGACCATCCATGCATGCCATGCCCTTGTGTGTGTCCTTGGTCCCTACGCCACCAGACACCGCGGCAGCCGACGGCGCGCAAAGACAGCCGCTGGCCCCCAAGGTAAGCGTGTCCTCTGCCCCTTGTTGCGGCGTCTACTATAGCTACTGCCCTCACATGATGTGCCTGCACACACGCCCTATAGCAGATCCACAGCACCGGCCGTGGCTTGGTCATGCCTGCCTCCCGCGCTCCCTCGCGCTTGTGCCACCCGCGCTCCCACATGCTTGTGCCTAGAGTGGCCCGTCCTTGCCTGGGCTTGTGAGAATTGCCAAGCAGAAAAAGGGCCATTTCCTGTCCAAGCTGATGCGTGTGTGCGCTGCCCCCCCCCTGCCATGGGATATTTTGCACGCCGACTGGGAAGTGATGTGGATGGCCTGTGCCCACACAGCCAGCGCACCCGACAGAGCCCCACGGCCACACACCTGCTCGTCACCCCACGTACTCCCTTTCTCCCTTTTATGTGCGCGCTCGCTTGGCTGCGCGTCCCTGGGATATTGCATGCGGCACGTGGTCGGTCCATGTGGTGGGTGTGCGCCATGGGCGATGGTCAAAAAGGGGTGGGCGCGTGGGCGGTGCTTATTCCATGGTGGGTGCAAACGGTGGATGTTGTGTGGTGGCGCAGGTCGCGGGGGCGGGCGCCTACCCTGGCGTGGGCGGCGGTCCAGACGACAAGCAGCGCAAGAAGAACCAGTACGCCGAAGAACTCGGTGGGTGCATCGATTGCGGCTGGCCACTTTTCCTCTTCTGGTCCCCGTGCGCACATGCCATGGCTTGCTGGGCGGTCTACATCCGCGCAGCCTGGCCCGCGTGGTGCCCACCAGATGTCATCGGCGTGCGATGTACGGATGGCTGTCAAGCTGGTTTGCGAGGGCAAGCAGAATCGCTGGTATGAGGCCGTGTGTGCCTTGTCAACAAGTGGGGACTGTCCATGGCACCCAACACCACCACATGCTCCGTGAAGCGTGCAGCGAGCCACTCCTTGCTGGATCCTACGTTCTGTCTGTTCAGTTTCATAGGCAGACCGGCGTAGTAGCCAGCTGTACCCCTCTGCGTGCCTTGTTGCCACCTGCCTTGGCGCACTGCCTGCTTCTGGCTGACACCCCATGAAAAAAGCCGCACACCTGCATGGGTCGCTGGCGGCCGCTCCTCATCTGGCCCACGTGCGCTCTGTTGTCGGTGCAGAGCGGCAGATCGCAGAGCGAGAAGAGAAGAAGCGGCGCGATCGAGCCGAGGTGGGCGCCCCCCACCCCCCCCACACACGCACATGCATGCATGCATGCACGCACACACACACACACACATGCGCGCACACACAATCATACGTGCATGCATGCCCATGTATGCTCATGCCGCACACGCACACGCAAAGACCCACACACTAAGTATCCGCACTCCCATGCCCACACCCGCAGTGCCCATGCGCTCCGTGCCCACTCACCTCATGGGTGCAGAATGGGAGTATCCTTCTCACGCTTGTCTACCGCTTTTTTTTCACCACGTTTAGCAAGATTTTTCAAGTACCTAATGCAAAAGCATGTAGCGATGTGTCTCTCACACGAGGGCATGATTCGTCCACGCGTGCGCACGATCAGTAGGGATGGCACGGGGCACATAGAACATGGCGTCCAAGCAACCGGTTGTGGCGAATGGTGGACGTGTCTGTGCGGCTGTGCGGGTCATGATGATTGTATAAGATGGGGAAGGGGAGGCGTGGCACCCTCGTGTGCTTGGTCGAGGTGCACGGAAGGTGTGTGTGCGGGGGGCGGGGGGGAGATCACTTTAGCCATCCTCAAGCGTAGTCAGCGAACCGGATAAGCCGGGGCCATCCTTTGCGCTAACAAGTCATTTTCTTATGGCCCCAGCGGTGGCCTCGGTGGCCTGGAGGATCGCTTACCAGGGACATCCCTGTCCTTGCCTACCTGTCTGCATGCATGCCTGACAAGCCACCGGCGCCTTGTCCTGTTGTTGGCGCTGGCGTTGTCCCTTCCTCGCCACGTGCCTGTGCTTTCTCTGGTCTGCTTGCATGCCGTTGCCCTCGCTGCGGCAGCGCCTCGGCATTCCCAGCCAACCAGCGAGGGACGACGCTCGGAACGCAGCACCGCCGCCGCAAGAGGCCGCCCCTGGTTACGCCGACCCGCGACATGCGGCGGCCTCCTCCCCCACCGCCGCGCCGGCGGATGCCTTGGCCCGCGCATACGGCCTGGGCTACTCGGGTGGCAACGGGGGTGCGGAGTTTTTGCCGGGGGGAGCTGGCGCGCTTGCGAGTGATGGATACATGCCCGTGGTCAATGGGATGGTTCAGCCCATCCCGCTGCTCATCCCGCCGCGTGCACCAGCATACATGGTGCCGGGCATGCTTGGGGGCCCTCTCTCTCCCGGCCTTGCCCCTGCCCCTGCGCTGTACAGGGGTGCCATTGGGGGCTGGCCAATGGCGCCCGCGTATCCCCACGCGGCAATGCTGGGGCCTGAAGCATACATGGCAGGGATGGGGGCCGGGATGGGCATGGGTGGCATGGCCAACTACCCACCTTACGGCGACGCAGGGTTGGCTAGGGGTGGTGGCATGATGCCAGGCAATCTGGGCTATCTGCCCCATGGGGGGTACCCACCGGCACAGGATCCATATAGACAGCAGCCGCCACAGCAGCAGCTGCAGGAGCAGCAAAATGGGGGCCGTGGGGGGGGGCCTGACGGGCCCCCGCCTGCTGGGGTAGGTGGTCATGCGGGTCCCCCTGCGGGCCGGCGGGCAGGTTTATTTGGGAACGAGGATGGCTTTGACGCCGAGCGCCGCGCGAAGAAGGACAGCTACGCGCACGCGCTGGAGGAGCAGATCCGGCTGAAGAAGGAGCAGAAGGCGCGGGAGAAGCAGATGCTGGCAGACGCGGATCGAGAGTTGGAGCGCAAGAACCGCGACTACAACCCTTGGAGCGTGCCGGCGGGGGGGCCGAATGGTCGGAGAGGGGCGGACGCCGCACCCCCGCCACCACCGCGCCCGCAGGAAGAGCCACCGCGCGACTACCGCCCTGACCCAAGCAACCAGGGGCGTTACCAAGATGATGGAAACGATGGCCCCTGGGGAGGTGGCCCCGGTGATGGCCCTCCCCAAGGAGGGGGGTATGGGGGGGGGGGCAACGGTCCGCAAGGGTATGGGGGTGGTGGCCCTCCCATGCCAGCTGGCCCGGTCCCCCCCGTGCGGCATGGACGGTTCACGGCCGGCGCGGAGAATCGCGGCGACATGGCAGCCAAGCAGCGGGAGCAGGAGGAGTTCCAGCGAGCGCTGCAGGCGCAAGTGGAAGAGAAGAAGCGGCAAAAGGAGGCCGAGAGGGAGCGGCAGCGGGCAGAGGAGAAGGCGGAGCGAGACCGGCTCGAGAGGGAGCAGGTGGGCGGACACACATGGACGACAAACGGGTGGTATTTGTGTGAATGCAAGGAGGTGGTGGCGTGGCAACATATCGGGGGAGCGGGACACGCTGGGGAGGGAGCAGGTGGGTGTGGGCGCGTCACCTTGCGTTGGGAGGATACCAGGGGACAGGGAGCACGTGGATGTGGGCGCATTGACATAGGGTGAGCAGCAGGCTGACAGCAGTTGTCAGCGGCAACAGCGCTTGTGCCAGGCGCACCAGCTCGGACACAGGCAGTGATAGGCTTGGACGCCAGGCTCGTGATGGAGGGTGGGATTGCTTGTGTGTGCCTGTGTTTGGTTCGTTGCTTGCCAGGCAGGTTGCAACCTGCTTCGCCACGAATGTAGGAATTGGCAGTGACCTCGTGACATGGTGTTGTTGTTGTTGGTAACCATGGCCGCTGTTGAGCGCGATCCTCTCAAGCAGTGCTCGTTTGCACAGCCGGCCCCGCACCGGCAACAAATCACAGAAGCCGGCGGCCGGGGACAGCCACCAGGTTCCCGGCACCTGGCACTCTAGAGCTGAGGAGACCCACGGGTCCCTGGAAGATCCGCTTTTCTTCCGGAAAGTGTTTTTCAGGGTCAGCTTGCCTCGCGCCCGCCACAATGTTGGGTGTCAGCCATCAGAAGTTACCAACGTCGTAAATCTTACACGAAGGTGCAGTGAACTCGCTGAAGTCTTAGCGCCGAAATGATGCTAGTCACTACTTGAGTACTTACTACCGACCTAAGCACTCAGGTTCCCCGGCCCGGCAATTCTATGGCCTGCCGGCGCGCTGGCCCCGCCCTGGCAACTTTCCCAGCCGGGGCTAAAATGAGCACTGCTGTCAAGACTGTGCCTGATCGCAAGTCTGCCGATCATGTTCGCACTAGAGTAGGCAAGAAGCTAGTGCCAGTGCCCATGGCCCCATCAGCAACCGGATAGCCAGCCACGAACCAAGGCGTGTGGTGTGGCATGCATTCCCATGCCCCAGTAAGCGTACGATGGAACGCAAAACACGCCATGCTCCAAACAGGTGCTAGCGATGGGCGTGCCAAGGCACGCGATGTCCACTCTAGTCGCATGCAGTTGCTTGCGGCCACCCTAGTCGCTTACACTCTTGCACCCTCCTGTCCCCTCTGCCCTGCCTGCCTCGTGCCCCCGCAGGAGCGGTTCAGGATGCAGGCCGAGGACGAGCGTGCCAAGGAGGCCAACCGACGGCGGCAAGCAGAAGAGGAGGGTCAGCGCGCGGCGGCCGCCTACCTGCAGGGGAAGGAGAGCGCAGCCAATGAACGCGTGGCACAGCGGTCGCGCGCGGCGCCCTCGCCTGTCGGTGGCCGCGCCGCGACGCCCCCCTCGTTAGAGCAGCGCGTGTCCAATAGCACGCGCCGGGTGCCCAGTCCCGCCGTAGGGGGTGTGCACGCGCCTCCGGCCCCGCTGAGGACGTCTGACCTGCAAGGGGGTCCCGTTGAGGGCGATCGGGGGTTGACCTCATCCCTGGGTTCTCCCCAGGTGGTCGCTGAGCTGGACAGCATCCGTTCGCAGATGCGTCAGGAGCGCGACGCACTGCGCAGCGTGATGCGCAAGCAGGAGGAGGAGATGGTGGCATTGCGGGAGAAAGCAGCCAGCGCGGAGGCGGTCAGCAGCCAGGCCAGCAAGGAGCTGGTGCAGCTGCGCGAGGCGGTGCGCGCGAGGCAGGCCGAGGCGGCGCTGGCCTTGACACCCAAGCAGCCACCGGGCCCACCGTCGCCCTGGAAGGACGCCAGCAGAAGGGAGGGGGGCGACAGCCTCCTGCTGGATGAGGGCCATGGGTTGCCTCGGCCGAGTGGTGGGTATGGCAATGCTCTGCCGCCACGCGCCCCCTCCTCGTTGGTGCTCGAGTCACCGTTCCAGCGTCCAAGGGGCAGCTATCCACCGGTCCCCCCCACTCCGCCGCTGCCTTCGTCGGAGCAATATCTGGCTGCCGGCGCCGGGCTGAGCTTCCTCAACGCGCCCTGGGGATCAGGGCCCAGCGCCCGCCCCACGTCGCGTGCCGGCGGCGTCGGGGAGGAGCCGATGCGCCCCCCCACGTCATCAGCCGCCAAGCAGCAATACCTGGCAGCGCTGGGTGGTTCGCAGCTGGACCTGGGACGGTCCCTGGTGGGGGACAGCCGGCTCGTGTTCCCGGGGCAGCCGGCGACGCTCATGGGTGGCGCGCCAGACGTAGCGGGGGCCATTCGCGAGATGGCATCACAGGGGGTAAACCCGCAGGACTCGTTTGATCCCGTGGCCATCGCTGCGCAAAGGCCATTATCGACGCGGCCCCTCACGCCCTCAGAGCAAGCGCTTCGCAAGGCCATGGGGCTTGCGTGGAACGGGCCACCACCAGCTGCGCCTCGGCCGCCTTCGTCCCTCGGGCGGCCCAGCTCACGCAGCACGGCGGGGGCAGGGGCCAGCAGGCCCCCAGGCGGCATGGCAGGCGGCCACCGGTTTGACTTTGAGGAGATCAAGGAGCGCTCGGAACACAAGCTGAGCCTGCTGGACGCGCTGGAGCAGAAGAAGCAGGAGCAGGCCGAGGCGGAGAGTAACGCCCGCGCACACCAGCGGCTTCTCAACAACGCGGCGCATGTGCGTGCGTTGGAGGCGGGGGTGTCCTCGCCCCTCGGGGCCAGCCCCGACCAGATTGACCAGCTGCTGCTGCAGTTTGCGAATGCGGGGCAGCCCATAGGCCATTCGGATGTGCACAAGCCGCCCAGGTCGCCACAGGTCAGCCTGGGACAGGGGGTGAAAGGTAGCTACACAGCACGCGGCGACAACCCCACAGGAAGCCTTTACCCTCCGTATACGGGACATGGGGATGGTGCGCCCTCGTACTCCCTAAGAGAGCCCAGTCTTGTTTCCGAGTCTTTGTTGGTAGGGTAACCCATTTTACGTACCTGGATTTTATCTCCATGGGATGGATGACTTCCGGTGACACACAATCGGGATGTCTTCAGCTAGCAGCTCAGTTCGCAGTATCCTTAAGATATTGCGACACTGCCCAGTAGCAAATGTAAATTGTAATCATCCTGCCTCTAAATTTGTAATGATACGGCTACGATGTGTCAATCGATGATAAAATACGTAAAGTTGAATTCAACTGTTGGGTAAGGCCATGCACGTGCCATATGGTGGATCCACCAGCTTGTTGAGTGCCGGTCCTGACGTAGGTGATCGACCTGCGCTGCAGTATGTGCACCTTAGGTATCAGCCCATATGCATGGTGCGCTTGCACCTTCCGGCACCAGCTTGTTTCAAATGCCGCCGATTCTCGTCGATATGAGAAGGTGGGGGGCCCTGTCAGAGGCATGGAGAGAAGAGAGAAAAGGATCGATCGATGCAGCAGCTTAGCTAGCCGGCCCTGAGAGCGTGCGCCCTCACCGGGGTGGCATTGGCCATTAGCTAAACCTGGCCGTGCATTATTAAAATTTGATATGAGGGGCGGCGCCTGACCTCTTGGACCCCGCCAGCCCCTACCCATTCATCACCGCGCCCTCCAGGATGCTTAGTTGCTTACGCTGAGATCCAGCAGGCCTGCACTACCGACCGCACCGCTCAGGCCGCCCAACACCGCCTTCCTCGGGGCACTCCCTCGGTCGCCACCATCCTCTCCCCATTATTAGGCCATGAGCTTGGCCCGACTGGCCCGTTCAGCCCGATCCGCCGTGGCTCCCGCCGCCTGGGATGCACCAATCACATGGCTGCACTGATGAAGCTAGAGCCAAGGGGCGAGCCACAGAAACGCCAATGAGCAAGTGCCGGCCGCCTCCTTCAAAGTCCAGAACAACGATGTCAGGGCGGTGGTTGGGAGAGAAGAAAGCCGCGCCGTCCATATCCTCCGTCAGACCGGATGTTCGCGTGGGGGAAAACGGACCGGACCATGGTGAGCACCACCTTCAGGAGACTACAGTGTGCAAGTACAAGTACCAATTCTGATTCTGTTGGCCACCTGCCATGCTGGACATGCATGACTTGTAGTGGGTCGGGTCCCAGTGGGGTCGGTCCAAGGCCCGCCTGCCCGCATCATATCAGTGGCAGCTAGGTACGATCATGTACTGGTGTACTATGGTCTATGGGCACTTGTGCCTCAAAGCCGCATGCATGCCGCCGGCCCCATGCATGTGATAAAAAAAAGTGAGACAACTATGTATAACTGTCCAAATTACTAGTAAGTGAGACAACCCGAACGACCCGTTTGGTTCGGGATCCCCTTTGGTTTGCACGTTAGTAATGAGGCGGGATTTGTACGCTTGTACGCTTGAACGCTTGTACAGTCAAAACACTTTTCTGACGAGTTTTGGGGTAAACTTTCGGCTCGGCCTACTTCCCACGCAATTTCCGTGCCAATTTTAGGGAGACGGATGACTGAGCTGAACGTGTTCAGACGGGGCGCGTGCCAGGAAACGGCTCGAAGCTGTGAAAAGCAGGGGGCTCCGCCTGCGGACAGGCCATACAGTACGAAGCCGAAATTTTGGGCTCCCGCTGCCCCCCCCCGCCTCGGCGCCCTCGGCCACTGCCCCTTCGCACTGCGCGCCCCGGGCAGTTAGCCCGTGGCGCCGGCGTTCCCAAGGACGCACCCCGCGGGTGAAGACGCCAATCGCCCGCTCAGGCGCCAAAAAGTCTGGGCCCCGAAGGGGCCCCCAACTTGTATGGATTGTTGAACAACGCCGCTCGTTACGCTTACTGTACTGTATTAGCTTCCCGCAAGTCCAGCCATGGCCATGAGGAGGTGATTAAAAAATTGCTTCATAGCGAGATGATGCCTTTTACGCTCTTGTGGAATGCCAACAGCAGGTAGCCATAGTTTAATTTCATTTAATTTCATTCCGGGGGTCCCTTCTGTTTGTGTCGCATATGTCTGGGAAGCACTTGGCGAGTAGAGCGCCTGGGTACGGTTAGCATCTTGGTTAGTCTAGCATTATGCTTACTCCTTTGTAGCCGAAACACATTACCACTGAATGGCATAAACAAGGTAGCCAGGTATAATATCTCCAGGTATAATATCTCCAGGTATAATGTGTCACATGACCATCGCGTACAGACTGCCGCGCAAGCGTGCTTTACGGCTTATAGTCATTACTTCATTTTGTGCCCCCTGGTCATTCGCTCCATGTTGGGTTGTGGGCAAGCCTAGCTGAAACCCCTCATGCTTCGGGAAAATCCGTTACATTCCACCACCTGCCTCCACGTATCCCGGCTACAGGCCAACGTCACTGAAGTTGCTCAGTTCAGTCGCGGCCTTCACGTTGAAGGATCCCTGTGGCACCTGTTACAACTCCGACTGCGCCCCGGCTAGTCAAGGTGTGCGCCATTCTAATTAGGGGCCCACCCCCGTTGTTTAGTAGGGATGGCGCCTTGCCTCTCACGCATTCCACGTACTGCGTGCAGGGGCATTTAAACACACGGGCTCTGTGTCCCGCCTTCTTTCCACCAGTCCACGAGCCAACCTTAGCCCTTTGGTTTATGACTTAGTCCCTTCTTCCGTGATTCCGACCTGGCGTGCATGCCGTTGTCCGTCTCTCCTCCTGTGCAGTGATGGGATACCCTTGACCAGGAGCACAGACATGGGGGGAGGCTGCAGCAAATCGGTGGGTCGTTGAAACAAGAAAGTGCCCTTTTACATGATTTGCTGCTCTTGCAGCCAATCAGTCCCACTGGCAATAAATTTACAATGCCAGTATGGCCGCGGCGGGTTACTTATGCATGGAAGTTTGTGCCTATTGGAAAAGCTGAATACGCAGTGCCCAGCTTCCCATCGATCTCTACAATATTCCTTGGCTGGATGGGGTAGCAGAGGAGCGCCCCAGCAAGCCAATGTCCAGCGAGGTCTTATTTTGTTAGCATTCCTTTCGCCTGCACTGCTTTGGAGCCCGAGTGCCATGCTCGCCTGCAACTGCATGTGGTGGTGCCAGGGGTGGCATGTCCAGGTTGGTCCCCGTAGTAACCCAAGGGTACTTATATATTTATGTCATCGCCCGCATGCATGTTCTCACTATTCGGAACCCATGTGCTCAGGTGCAGTTAGGTGCGTGCGATTGGGCACCTACGATTAGGCACCCACTTTCTCACTATTGGGTACTAGGGTACGCGAGAGCCTTGCCGCGTGTGATATTGGGGGGGGTTCATTAATTATATAAGCTCGCGCTTCCAGAGAGGGACCCCAAAGAAGAGGCCCTGGAAAGACACGAAACAAGGGGCATGGCCCATCCTCACAGCATGAGCGTTCACAACGCGAGATTCTTTTGCTCAGTATTATTTGACAACCACACCATATCCAACCCCTTGTGTGAGCTTGCGCTTGGAAGCTAGAGAGCATGTTTCTCCTTCGCGGCTTGGGTCTGCGGGCTCAGGCCTGAGTATCTACCATGTCAATTCTTTCTCCAAGTTTTCTCTCTTTGTTGGGGTAGTGAACGTACGTTTGTAATATCATTCCACCAGTGTTTAGGGCAATAGAGCGGGGAATAACTTCTGGCACCGTCTTCCAACTTACTTAGCCGTGGCAGATGTCAGGGCCCTGATCAATGGTGTCCGATGTGGGTGCGCAATTGCTGATTGCTGCGCAAGGCTGATGGCCCTGATGGTGTTCCTTTGGACGCTGACGTGTCTGTGTGCTACACTGTGTATCGGGAGCTTTGTACGCATTTACGTACCAATGTTGGGGCCTGCGTGGCTGCTGCATCCAGAACGGGAGTACCCCGCTGCACCCAGCATTGAAGGCCAGTTTGGACATGGTGCAGAAGCTGGTCGACAAGGACTCGGTCAGTGTTCTTTATCGCCTCTAAACTTCTCCACTCTGTATAACTACAGCAGGCACGTGCTGATGGCGTCACTTTTAAACGTTGCAGGCCCTTGCTTGCGCAGGCCCGTGCATTCCACGCCACGTGAAAATCTGAGTTTCTCGAGCCCCTCAAGCTCTCCTTCTGACGTGTGATCGTTTTCTTTACAAATTGACGTCGGAGCCATGGTCAGTTATGGATGCGCCTGATCGAAAACATCGTATGCACTGAGAAAGTTAGAGATATGCAACATAGGCTGTTTGGCTTTGAGGCTCATCGGCTGGCAAGCTGGGAGCTTGATGTGTCATGAGCCCCTCCCGTGGCGTCGATCAGGTCCCATGGTGTCTACGCCTCTACGGGTACGAAAGCCAATTACTGCACGCCAAACTTACGGTTGTGTAAGGCTGGGTGGCTCGGCTAGCTGGTCACCGTTCCAAGGGTGCAGCAGTGGTTGTGGTCATGTTTTCTCATTTCATGTGTGGTAAGCTAAGCTGAGGTTAGAATTCAGTAGCATGTGGCCCCTAAATGGGCCGAGATCCTGCCGATAAATCGGCTGGATCTTCACAATTTTGCAAACCAGCTGCCATCCAACCTAACCATATCCAATGGCTGTCCTTAGGGGCCAAGCATGTCCATGAGTTGCCCTTCGGGTTGGTATATCACAACCTCACATATATGCAGGGTAGGCCATGTATAACTGCCGTCAAAGTCAGGGGGGTCAAGACGCGCGTTTTCATTTTTGGTAGAATGTGCATTTTGAATTATGTTATAAGACCTAGGCACCTACCACTTCAGGGATGATAAACAATTAAATACTGAACAGTTTGAGCCATTGGGGTCATCATTTGGGTGGGTATACCAGCAGTTACACCCAGTACAGCCCATAGGGGTACCGTTGGTAAAAAGCAACCAAGGGGGTAGGGGTGGGCATACTACCTACTAATGTCGCCACCAACCATGCCATACAATACATTTCCCTTCCACAATGATGGGGAAACATAACTGCATCATCACACTGCCCTTACATGGCACCTATGTGCAGGTGCCACCTTGTCCATGCACGTAGGTAACGTGGTACGGATACCCTACGCAAGGCATGCATTCTAGGAGGCAGCCACCAACAAACTAGTGTCAGATGTTGAGCCTATTTCAGCCTGCCCTAGCAAGGATAAACTAGGCCTAAGCTGCTATACAGTAGCTTGCCAGGTGATGGCCAGCACACCTGCATGGTGGCACATGCTGCCAATGGGAAGCTTCTACTCACCAGTTACGTGCTTGATGATGCCACAGAGACCAGCCAACTGCCTCACACTCATGCAATATGTGTATGGGAAATGTATAACAAACATATATGGAGTTATTCTAACCCATACCGCCTCTAAAACTTATCACCATCACCCTGTGGCAGGTCAACTGACTGAGGGAAGTGCTCATCTAAGAAGGATGTTTTAGAAAGGGGCCAGGCCAGGGTCAAGAAAGAGCATGAATAATGCAAAAAGAATGTGCTATGTACACAAGATAGAACGTATATATAAACGTCAAACATCGATAGGAAAACGATGCTTAAGCTTTACCAGGCATGGATGGCGTTACCTTGGCCCAGGCGGTGGCCGCAAAATGGCGCATTTCGGCACACCAAAGTTGTGCAGCATGGTTGCTAGATTCGGCGATTTCTGGCCACCCTTGCACGTTTACGACTACAAATCATCATAAAAAGTAAAAAGAAACCGATATATCCTCTAAAATACGCTGGAAAGGTATTGCTGTCAACGTTTCTATCGTCCGGCCTGATGGCATTTTTTTCCAGCAAGAGCGCTGCCGACACCTATCAAATGGCATTCCCGCGGACCAAAATTTGGCCTGTATGATCTTTAGGACGCATAAAATCAATATCCTAAGTTTGGCCAGAAAATTCGAACGCAAACGTAAATGCCATGCGTGGGCGCAAGCCGCCATGGCCAGGTCGTCGTTTTCCGGAATGCACGTTGTACGTGAAAAAGTACCCTGACCCCTTGTACTTTGACCGGCCAGAACACCTCTATAACTTTGTCAGAAGTATGCAAACCCTAGTACCATGCTGTGAAGAAACTTATAAACTTTCGATCTTCTCCGCTAAACTTTTCCTAATTCTCAATTGATTACGCGGCATCTGGTCCCCCGAGAAGGGGCCGATGCATCGGCTGGAACTCGATTTTTGGCGGAAAATTTGCAGCAAGACCTTTTAGGGGTTAAGTATAAACATAACAATATGTATGGTGGCATTTGCGAGCCAAGTCAGGTGGATGCTTACAAGGGGGTAGGGTTTTTTACATGGAAAGCACCAATGCGGGTCGTCCCTTTTCTCTTCCCAACGCGGTGTGCGTGGGTGCTCGCTCGCCAATTGGCACATGCTCCTGTACCGCGGTGCACGAATATTCAGTTCCTGTGTTTGCCGTCACATGTGCTCTTGTTTAATTGTAACGATTCATGCCAATGTTCGGGCCTGTATGCTGCTGCGTTCATGCAGTTCGGGAAGACCCCTCTGCACCTCGCGTCAGACGAGGGCATGTTGGACGTGGTGCGGTATCTCATCAAAAGTGGTGCGGACGTGAACGCCCTGGACAAGGTCAGCCTTGGCTTGGTGGCCCCTGAAGTACCCATAGGCCATGCTCTGCAGGAGCAGAATAAACAAGTCTTCGACGAGTAAAACATGGCATTTAGCCACTAACTGTGTCACCTTTCAACTTTGCAATCGCCAGGCTAAACAGTCCCTTTCCCTTCTTGTTTGTGTACTCCATGTTGCTGTCGACCCACAGCATGGTTTATAAGCCACTATTCCATGCAACAGTAATGAACACCTTTGCGATGAACAGGGTTTTGCACAGTTGGGCAAGTGCTCGAGGCTGTGGACTAGGCAGTGTAATGGCAGTCGCTGTGCAAGTACGAGGTCGATCCCGTGTTTCAACCCTGGTGTAATGTTCAATCCCTAGCTATTACTGTATCTTGACCCAAAAGTCCCAGATTGCCATCTAGAGCAAACAAGCGCCGGTATATGTGCAGGCGTAGCTCGGCATTGTACACTGAATAAAGAAGAGTCTCTCATTGTGGTGTTGTTCTGGGCCCACACAGTTAATAGTGGCGCCGACACACCCATTGAAACCTTAATCCTCAAGATGTCATGAGGGGGGGTTGCCTGGGTGGGGTGGCCCACCGGTTGGTCAGTCCCTCAAGGACCGTGCCTCCTGTGGCATGCCTCGAGGCTGACTCCTCATCACATGAGCATCGGTCTGCTCGCATTGATATGATACTGGTCAGGGAAGCTTGCCTCGATGTACATGTCTTGAGGCTCCGTCCTAACCAATGCTTGGACCCTGCCCGTGCAGAAGTACTTTGATCCTGATACCAGGGAAGCTTGCCTCGATGTACATGTTTTGAGGCTCCGTCCTAACCAATGCTCAAGGACCCTGCCCGTGCAGTAGTACTTTGATCCTGATTGTCGATCTGCTATGTTTTCCTGTATGGCCCGGTGGCAGGTTCGGCCGTAATGATAGGTTCGGTGGTGACAGAGGATGTCAAGTGCTTCGGTGTGTCCATGGCGTGCTCTTAGCAGGTAGCCAGGGCATCCAGTTGGCATTTTGGGCTTGTCCTTAATAAAATTCCCTTTTTTTCCTTCTTCATATAGCATCTCCAACACTGGGTCTTCCCTCGGGATGGCTTGTTTTAGCATCCCAGTGGATGTGCCATGGCAGCAGCCGCATGGCCAAGGTAGGTGGGGCGGCTGGCCGCCCGTTTGGTTTTGGTCGTTGCTTGCCTGGCCGTGTAAGCCAGCTCTCTACGTAATCTTGACAAGGATGCATCAAGGTCCGTGCGGCAGCAGCACCGTGCCGCTGGCATTGCTGGTTCATTCAATTTCTTTATTTGGACACAGTAGCACATCTGCCACCTTAGTGCTGCCCGCTTTACGAAACCACCCCCTAAAAGTGTAAGTGTAAGTGTAGGGATATGAACTGCATTAGTCAGTCAACTGTCCCCAGTGACATAGAGTACGGCGTGATCATATATTCTGCCTGGTATGTAACTGCAGCAGCCAGCTGAGCTGGCCTTCTTACGGTCCTTTGCCATGTGCGTCTAGATATACAATGATCAAGAGCTCGACAACTAGGGCAACATGGCTGCATGGCTCTGCTATGTAGCCAGTCATAAATCCAAGAGGGTAGCCGGTGCAGTTGTCAGGGACATGTTGGTCGACGTGGTTTGCACACTTGCCAATCCATGTGTGCCTAGTGGCCCCTGCGCATGGATGCTGACATGTCTGGGTGTCCTTGGGAATTTTGTACTCAATTGAGTACCAACAGTTGGACTTTGTGGCTGCTGCACCCAGGGTGAAACGACCCCTCTGCACCTGGCATCAGAAAATGGCCATTTCGGCGTGGTTCAAGAGCTCCTCAAGAGTGGCGCGGCCGTAAACGCCAAGGATCAGGTCAGCCTTGGCTTGATCGATCGTTATGCCTCAAGCGACATATCTTGAGGGGGATGGGTCCCCACTACGCATGATCCATCTCGTGCTGTTAGTTACTGCGGCTGGTGTGACTCTTTGTTGCTATCCCTGCTATCGTGACTGTGTGTTGTTGCTGTGCCTTTAATCATTTTTATGATTGAGAAATCACCCGGTTGTGAACTTGCGTTTCGAAACTAGCCATCACGTCTCTCTTATGCGCACAGCTGTTTCCCAGCTTAAATGCCCTTTCGGTATTAAGCTCAAGTAGATTTTTACCCTTGCCTCCGCTTTGAAGCTGTTATCTGAATTTCTGGTCCCTCATTGCCAGATGGGTGGCATGGACAAGTATACAGCATGACCGTTGCCATGCTTATGGCAAGAGAGCAGGTAGTGGATATGTGTGTGTGGTCAGGCCGTGCCCATTCCTGCACCAGTGCCCCCACCGCTAGAGCCTCCCTTCCTCATGATGGAGAGCTGATCAATTACCCTTCATGGATGACAGTTACAAATTAGCATGTTGCAGGCAGCGACATATGAAGAATCTCTGCTCCTCTCGGTTGCCCGGCGTAAGCCAGGCTGTTGCGCTCATGCATCCCTCCCCTCTCTTGCCGATTCTTTCTCCACGTTGCTTTCCCTTTTTGGTAGGGAATGCACGTCATGTTTGTAGATTTCAACAGTACTAAGGGCTATGCAGCGCGGAAAAGGCATCGGATACCAGTCCGTCATTTCCATTATCTCGAGTCGTGGCAGCGATCAGGGAACATATGGTGGCCACCGGTGCACCGTCGTTCGTCAGCACGAGTTCGCTCTCATTTATCGCTGTGCAAACATGCTGCGCTCCTGTATTTGATGACGTACGTGTCTATGCGTTCTTTTGTAAACTCTGTCTGTATGAATATATGTACCAATGACGTGACCTCCATGCCTGCTGCACCCAGCATGGGCTGACCCCGCTAATCGCTGCGTCAGGCATGGGGCGTCTGGATGTGGTGCAGGCGCTGATCGAAAGTGGTGCAGACTTGGATGCCAAGGGCTCGGTCAGTTTTCTCTCTATTGTCCGTCCCCATGAACTGGTAAAGCCTAAGAGGTTTTTTGCAGTTGGGCTGTTTCGAAACGTTAAGTGAGATGCCTTCGGATCAGGAGACTCACACAGCCGCGAAATCATGCCAAAGGTCCTATGTTCGATTCCTTGCTGGTAGCTTCTGGGCTTTCTTACTTTCTGTGTTCCGCGGAATCTCAGATTTGGGCAGCTAGCGTTTTCACGTTTGTTGCTTTCTGACGACAATGGTAAAGCCTAAGGCTGTGGTGCTATAAAAAATGTAGCTGATGGCAGGCAATGCTGACCATGGGTCGGCGTGATTGCCGGGCCGGGCTGGGCCTATGCATTCCATGCCACAAAGAGTCCCTGTACTGTTGCAATTCCTGTTTTTTGGCCTCGGTATATGGGAGCCTAACGGAAAAGTATTTTAAGGACTCCAGCAGGTGTTGCAAGAATCCGCTGGCACGCTGGGAGGTTGATGTGTTGTGAGCGCCTCACATGGCGTCCATCAGGCCCCACAGTGTCGGCAGGTGCAGGTGCGAGCACACAGATACTGGATGCCCATGTAATGATGCTAAGGGCATTGAATGCGGCTGCGTACCAAATGTGGCTCTCAAAGTGGCTTGGCTATTCATTAAGTGGCCGCTATTCAAGTGGCTCGGCTAGCCGGCCACTGTTCCAAAGGTGCAGCTGTGGCAGTGGTGGGTTCATGCCTGATGTGGTACAGTAAGGTCAGGCCATATGGCAGAGGTGGGTTTTGCTAATGTTTTCTGCGGTAAGCTATTGCAGAAAACATCGAAGAGGCTGTGCTGCAGTATTCGATCGAAGAAGCAGGCTGTCCCTTTTGCCCAGCATGGTGTCCGTGGTTGTGCGCCCACCCCAGTGCGTGCTAATGGGTTGCTGCAGGAGCAGTTTTTGTTCCTGTGTTTGCTGACATGTCTACGTGCCCTGGTGCCATCGTAAACGTTTTGCGGTTGCCCGTGCTGGGGCCTGTGTGGCTGCTGGATCCAGCATGGGACCCCGCTGCACCGTGCATCCTGCTACGGCTTTTTAAGTGTGATGCAGAAGCTGGTTGACAGTGGTGCAGACTTGAACGCAAAGGACACGGTCAGTTTTTGGCTTCATGATCGTGCCTGTAGTTTTCCAGTGTGTTGCTCAGGGAATTCTGGATAAAGGAATCGTTGCTGGCCGCATCACATGGGAGGCAGTCAGCGATCGTGTCACATCAAACTCTTTGCGATTACCAAGACCTTTTGTTCATGCCCGCGCATTGCATGCCACTCACAGTCTTAACCCCTAAATGGGCGGAAATGCTGCCGATAAATCGGCAGTAACTCACCTATTTTGTAAACCAGCCCCTGTACAACCTAGCAATATCCAATGGCTGTCCTTGGGGGCCAAGCATGTCCATGAGTTGCCCTAAGCCGTGATATATCACAACCTCACATATATTCATCGTACAGTAGGCCATATATAACTACCGTCAAAGTCAGGGGGGTCAAGACGCGCGTTTTCATTTTTGGTAGATTGTGCATTGTGAATTAGGGAATAATACCTAGAAGTCCTGTCACCTATCACTTCAGGGATGATGAAGAGTTAGTTGGTGAATAGTTTGAGCCACTAGGGCCCATAGTTGGATGAGTATGCCAGCAGTTACACCCAGTACAGCCCATAGGGGTACCGTTGGTAAAAAGCAACCAAGGGGGTAGGGGTGGGCATACTACCTACAAATATGGCCACCAACCATGCCAAACAATACATTTCCCTTCCACAATGATGGGGAAACATAACTGCATCATCGCACTGCCCTTACATGGCACCTATGTGCAGGTGCCACCTTGTCCATGCACGTAGGTAACGTGGTACGGATACCCTGCGCAAGGCATGCATTCTAGGAGGCAGCCACCAACAAACTAGTGTCAGATGTTGAGCCTATTTCAGCCTGCCCTAGCAAGGATAAACTAGGCCTAAGCTGCTATACAGTAGCTTGCCAGGTGATGGCCAGCACACCTGGTGGCACATGCTGTCAATGGGAAGCTTCTACTCACCAGTTACGTGCTTGATGATGCCACAGAGACCAGCCAACTGCCTCACACTCATGCAATATGTGTATGGGAAATGTAAAACAAACACATATGGAGGTATTCAAACCCATACAGCCTCTAAAACTTATCACCATCACCCTGTGGCAGGTCAACTGACTGAGGGAAGCATCTAAGAAGGGTGTTTTAGAAAGGGGCCAGGCCAGGGTCAAGAAAGAGCATGAATAATGCAAAAAGAATGTGCTATGTACACAAGATAGAACGTATATATAAACGTCAAACATCGATAGGAAAACGATGCTTAAGCTTTACCAGGCATGGATGGCGTTACAGGCATGGATGGCGTTACCTTGGCCCAGGCGGTGGCCGCAAAATGGCGCATTTCGGCACACCAAAGTTGTGCAGCATGGTCGCTGGATTCGGCGATTTCTGGCCACCCTTGCACGTTTACGACTACAAATCATCATAAAAAGTACAAAGAAACCAATATGTCCTTTAAAATACGTCGGAAAGGTATTGCTGTCAACGTTTAGAACTATCGTCCGGCCTGATCGCAGTTTTTTCCAGCAAGAACGCTGCCGACACCTATCAAATGGCATCCCGCGAACCAAAAATTGGCCTGTATGATCTTTAGGACGTATAAAATCAATATCCTAAGTTTTGGCCAGAAAATTCGAACGCAAACGTAAATGCCATGCGTGGGCGCCAGCCGCCATGGCCAGGTCGTCGTTTTCCGGAATGCACGTTGTACGTGAAAAAGTACCCTGACCCCTTGTACTTTGACCGGCCAGAACACCTCTATAACGTTGTCAAAATATAGCAAACCCTAGTATCATGTTCTCGAGAAACTTATAAACTTTCATTCTTCTCGGCTAAACGTTTCCTAATTCCCAATAGTATTCTCGGAAACTGGTCCCCCGAGTAGGTGCCGATGTTTGACGGCTGTAAGTCACTTTTTGGCGGAAAATCGGCAGCAAGACCATTTAGGGGTTAAGTCCCCTTTTTGCTGTGATTAATTGCATACCCGTTGCCTTCATGTCGATCTGAAGTCAGAGTCAGCTGTGCATGCACGCCCAATTATCCCAAGTTGTGCAACATGGAGTGCTCAATGTCAGACGCTGTTAGCAATACGTATGACCAAGCTGGGGAACCCTAAACCCACAGTCCGGCCAGGCCTTTTTGGCATTTAAATCCCTGCATGTGAAAAAAATTACTTATGGACCACAACTCCAAATGACCTAATGGCTGGTTCCACCAATATCTACACTTCAAGGGCTTTCAGAATATGCACATTGTGAATCCAAGTGGTATGTTGCATGCCGTGCTCAGCCAATGGAGCCAAAGCTGGACAAAGGACGATCTTGTCCATGCTCGGAAAAGTCTATCCCCCCCTCAATTCCCAAGTGGGGTCAGGACAGTGATTGTTTTTTACATTTTTCGACAGCCGCGGGCGCCGTGCTGGCCACAATTTAATGCCGCCGGCGGCCAGCGAAGACCGGGGGATGCCGGCAAAGGCCGGACAGATCTTGTACTGTACAACGGACAGCATTAGTTCCTACCATGAAAAGCCGGCCACGTGTCGCACTTACGAGGTCAGTCAGTCACTGAGTCAGTGGCTTCCCACGCCCATGCACAAACACGGTGTCCGGGGTTTTGCGTCCGACATACGGGAAATAAACTGAACTGAACTTTGACGACCAACAAGGCGCTTTTTTCCCGCAGTGTGTATCATGAAATATCTGGTCACTTTTTACCTTAGTATGACATATTTCATCACTTTTCTAGGCAAATTTTCCAACCATTTCCAGCTCCAAGTCCCAAAATTTTGACCAAAACGCAACATCGGCAGCCATATCTAGGGGCACGCGCGCGAGTAAAGATTCCCACCAAAGTCACGTGACAAGCTGCATGTCATTGCATATAATTCCTAGGCTACATATGGCGAATTTACCCCCCAACCCAAAGCATAGCATTGTTTTTAGAGTGATTCCCGAGGTACCTGACCACTTTTTAACGTCACTGGTGGCGCGGGCGCTTTGCGAAATGCGCGAAATGACAGGGGGCAGAATCCCACGCCATACCGTACAGTAGGGTTGCCGGAGTCACTACGGGTAAATCTGATAATCCCTTTTTGTGGCACAATTTAACCCCTTAACCGTCTCTGACTCGTACGTAGGATGAGTCACCAGTTGCATGCTACGCCACAGGTACCGCCCCATTCAGCCTGATTATTATTTCTAGGCCATACTAGGAACCAAGCATACCCATATGAGGGCCCACCTGGGGGTATAGTAGGTGGTCCCAGTACTAGGCCCCCCTGCTCTATAAATAGCCCCCCCCCTCAGGGGGGTACGGTGAGTGTGCACAGTGACACCTTCATCTGCATGATAGACACCTTTCCTCAATCGTTTGACCCTGGGGTTGGTTATGTAGATAGATTTAATAATAAGGATGGCATACCGACACAAAAAATTAAAATTTCCCCAGGGACTCACCATGTGGTGCTAAAAATGACAAGTTATATAAGTGGTGCAAATCTGGTGCATGACTCTTGCACCAGGGATCCCATTGACTTTGACCAGGGTTTCCACCCTGGTCCAGTTGTCAGATATGGTCAGACAAGTGTGCTACGAATAGAGTGAATCTAGATCTTTCCGTTGGTCCAATTTTTTCCCGAAGAAACCTTCCCGCCAGATCCCTACAGGGCGCATAAACTCGTGCCGATTTCGAGTCACGAGTAAAGTTCGTGGTCGAAAATCGGCACGAGGACGGTTTAGGGGTGAAAGCTCCTGCAATGTGTAGTCCTGAGCCAGCTCACCAATGCCTTCACATCAAAGTGGTCGTGAGGGCGGTGTGCCTGGGTGGGTGGTCCACCGGCTGGTTAGTCCACCAGTTGGTCGCTCCGTCTGTGCTTCAAGTGGCACGCCTTATGGGGGTGGCTCTTTTCCTCTACGCACCCGTCTGCGCACTGTTACGGTGGTGTCAGGCCTCAAGAACCGTGCCTCAAGTGGCATGCTTGACAGGGCGTGGTTCCCATCGCAAGCCAATGCTCACAGTACCTGGACAGTCACACGGGGTACGGTTCGTGCGGCCAGCATGAGGTCTCATGATATATGAGAAAGATGGATGGAGTATGAGACCTTGCCAAATTTTTTACCACTTAGAGCGTCCAAGGGTGCCAGAGCTGCTCAAAGTAATACTTTGTCGGAACTTGGTGGTATGTATCGTTACGTATGTATTAGTAAGTAGGCACTAGGCACCCAAATTCTGCCTCGGTCGATGGAAATCTACTGTAATTGTAATGGAAGCCACACCAAGGCTATCTGGTGGTGCTATGGAGATGAGTGGATGCTGGCAAATGCGAATAATAATAAGGCGGGTTATGATCCGTGCTCCCTAGTCACAAGTACCAACTCTACTGCGGTGCGCTCAGTCCATGCAGTTCAGTTCACCAAACTAGCCACTAAACCTTCTGACAAGCGCTTGAGCTACCTCCGTGGGGCGAGGAGCGCCAACCATGTAGATGGCCGACCGTGCCAGGTGTCCTCATAACCTTCGCTTGCGCTTGACTAGGTATTTTCACCAAGAATGTAATAATAATTGCGTGCACATGGCAAAATGAAGGGCCTTTACTAAAGACAGTTTATTTGTAAGGCGAAATCATCGTGCACATACCTGTGCATGCATAGTATGAAACCACGACTAGTTGCCGTAAACCTTCGAAGTGAAGGAACTATGGCACTCTGGGCTCCAACTTGGGTAAAAAGTGGGGAATTGTGGGTAAATCTAGGGTAAATGCCGGGTAAAAAATTTTTACCCAAAGGTAAAAACAGGGTAAAGGGAATTTGTGGGTAAAAACAGATGAAAAAATTACCCCGTTTTTACCCAGTTTGAACTCGGTATGCCATAGTGTTGGGCAAAAAGGGGGTAAAGTTTTACCACCTGGTAAAAAACAGGTAATTTCCGTTTTACCCACCAGGTAATTTCGGGGTAAAACTTTACCCACCAGGTAAACTAGGGGAAAAGAACAATTTACCCATATTTACCCTCTTTTTCCCCGAGTGGGCCGGGTGCAGGTGCAGCCCACCCTGGCCCTCCCATCAAATGACATCGAGGCTTGACCTGAAACTTGTTGCACGTTGCTACTAGGATAAAGGGACGGAAAGAATTTCAGCACCGACGGGGGACGGGCGAGTTCAGCAACGGACGGAAGGAATTTCAGCGGCGACGGGCGACGGGCTAACGGAACCCCATAAACGGTCGGCCCACCAATTTGCTGCGTTCTGCGTCGCGGCCCAATCACGAAATTTCAAATTTTGATGGCCGCGGGATGACGTTATGGCTGTCGCAGCGACCTGTTTAGTTGGTCGTCCCTGATGTGCAGCTACGTTTTCAGTGTTGGAGGGTTGGAAACGGGGTTTGAAAGGACAAACGCTCAGTTATTTAGTGACGGGTCTTTGGAACTGCTGGACTGTTGGTGCCGTAAGCTCTTGGAGAGGGTTGCTAGGAAGACGAACTGTCAGGGTAGGATGTGGCACCGGTCTGACGCCTGGTAAAGCTGCGTTTTTTGTTTGCTGGGCTTTTGAACGGTGATGAATGCATATTTTTGCTTCCAGGCGGTCCATTTCCATTGTGTTCACGCGAGGAGGGGAGAGGGGATAGGGAGGGGCCGTTTGCTTCCCGGGCGGTTCCATGGATCATGTCCCGCCATATGCACATATGCCACCGTCTTTTGCGCTCGGTTTCCTTTTATTTCGGTTTCGCCGCTTTGGAACGTCGTTTCATGCATTAATATGCTTCGAGGCCGTCTCTTTGCGTTGTGTTTCCGTCAGCAGCGGGAAAGGAGGCCCGGTTTGCTCGGCCATCACATTCGTTGCGTCTCTTCCCGGATGGGAGGTATGCCTCCCGCTCTTGGTTGCTGTATTTCGATGGGGAATGCTTTCGAATGCCTTTCCATTCTTTTCCCTGCACCCACGCAGTATTTTTCCGTTGTGTTTCGGTGAGCCACGGGAATGGAGTCAGCGTAGGCTTAGCGAGCCTCTCCGGTGCGTCATTCCCTGTCGTGCAGGTGTGTCTTTGTTATTCTAACCGCCAGATCTGTCGTATTTCGACTTGGAGTGTCATGAAATGTCCATCAACTGATTTGTTGGCAGATTTTGGCTGGGGCAGGTACCGCTTCGGCATGTGCTCCACCATTGGGACATGGCTGCAACTACCCCAGTCACCTGCCACCCATCTGACTTGGGCCAACTCATCCCCTTTCTTGTGTTTGTTGCTTCTGCATGGGCTGTTTTGAAAGCAGGTATGCTGCCTGCGGGGGATGGCCCAGACGCGGCGTGGTATCATGAGCATCAAGCGCGGCTAGGCAAACGGCCGGGGATATAAGCTCTGGATGTTGATTTTGATTTGGTTTTGTAACTTTTGATGATCAGTTTATAAAGGACCGTAAGGCGGCTTTTAATTTTTCCATTCTTCTCCATTTTCCCTTCTAGTTTATGGAGCTCTGCACATGCTTCCCTCCTTTATCGAGGATCGCATTAACGAGGAGAGCATGGTAGACGGTGTGCCTTACATTGGTTGCTCAAGTAACAATGTGTGTGCCCACGTCCATGTGTGCATGCTCTCTCCCATTCCCTAGGTTCATGGGACACTAGTTTCCCTCGTGCTTTGTAATATATGGCTAGCTTGTTACCTTGGAATGTGAGTTATGTGCGCTGAAATTAAAGCCCATTAGGCGGTGCATGGTATGCGGTGTGCCTTATTGGTTGCTCAACTATGTGTGTGCCCTGCACGTCCATGTGTGCATGCTCTCTCCCATTCCCTAGGTCCATGGGATGCTAGTTTCCCTCGTGCTTTATAATATATGGCTACCTTGTCACCTTGGAATAAGTTATGTACGATGAAAACCAATTAGGCGGTGCATGGTGTGCGGTGTGCCTTGTATTGGTTGCTCAACCATTTGTGTGCTCACGTCCATGTGTGCATACTCTCTCCCATTCCATAGGTCCATGGGACGCTAGTTTCCCTCGTGCTTTATATAATATGGCTACCTTGTCACCTTGGAATAAGTTATTTACACCGAAAACAAAGTAGGGGGGTGCATGATAGATATTGGTCGGTGGTTCCAATCATCTTTAGCAATTTGACTTTTTGTAATGTATGAATGCTTAGATGGAGACGTGCCCATATGAATGACTTGGATGTATGGATGTTAATTAACTTTGTTTCGATATCGGATGTTTTTTGTGCATGCGGCATGAACCTTTGTGTGCTTGCAGAATTAACATTGATCTCCAAGGTTGGCATTGGGCCACATGCTCATCAAGGGCAGCGACTAGTGGCGTTTGACGCCTTTCTAGAGATTGATGCATACGTCCAGACCAAGTGCTTGAAGACGGCAAATCGACTTTCGGGGCATTTGTTGCCTAATACAGTAGTTCATACTAGAGTTCGCGCTTTATGGCATACATAGTCAAAACGTTGAAGGGTTGTGCGTCCATGCTTGGCCATATATGTGAAACAACCAACATGGTTGTCCACTCATGAATGTGTTTCTTGTTTAATGTTAAAATGGATATTATAATTGCAAATCAATTTCAAAAATGAATATTCATGTGAGCAAATTTGGTAAAACTAGAGTAAAGCTAGGCTAAAGCGTCCTTACCCCATATTTACCCCACATTTACCCAACATTTACCCCAACATTACCCCATCTGGAAACCTCGAATACACTAGGGAAAGTATGGGTAAAAATAGGGGAATTAGGGGGTAATAATTTTTACCCGATTATTCACGGCATTTTACCCCTTTTTTTTGGGTAAAAAGGGGGTAAAAATGGGGAAAACGTGGCAAAAAGCGGGTAAAAAAAGATTCCCCTTTTTTTACCCAGGGTAAAAAGAGGGGAAAAACCAGGGTAATATTTTACCTTCAAGGGTAATATTTCCCCATGTTTACCCTCTTTTTCCCCTTGTTTACCCTCTTTTTCCCCACTTTTTACCCAAGTTGGAGCCCAGAGTGTGGTGTCTGACATGCTAAGTGCGCTTATAAACTTGCTTGCTTCCTGTGGGCGTGGCTACTGCATTCAGGTTGGGGAGACCCCGCTGCACACGGCGGCGATTTTCCAGCAGGAGGAATTGGTGGCTTATTAGATAGTTGACAGCGGTGCAAACGTGAAGGCCAAGGACATAGTAAGGCTTGGCTGGATTGCCCCTGAAATTCCCCATAACCTTGTTTAGGGAAAGCCAAATATAAGAGCTTTTGCTGTCAACGCTTATGTAGCACGTGGCAGGCAGTAGCTAACCATGCCACGTTGCAGCTACCATGCTCATGCTCGCTCACGGCAGAGCATTCCATGCCACTTGATAGTCAGTGCCCCTCTCCCCTTGTTTGAAATCACCTTCGCTTGGAGCAGAACCAGATCATGCGCCCAAACCTAGTGTGGAGCGAGGAAACTATTAGCACCACCTGTGGCAAAGCTGGGAGACTATGAATTTTACAACTGCTTACAACTGCTCGTTGAAGCATTCACAGTTTGTGGGTTCACGAGTTGGTCACATCACTACTCATGGCCCACGCAGCTTGTGGGTGCCGGCTCACCTTAGCGTTCTCGACAAAGTGGTCCACAACGGTGGGTGGCATGGTCGATAGTCAGATCGGACGGGCGGTGCCTCATGTCACTTGCCTTGAGGGGGGCTCACCCCTTTGGCACTCCGCGCCCGTGCATGTTCTCACTATTCAGAACCCATGTGCTCAGGTCCAGTTAGGTGCGTGCTATTGGGCACCCACTTTCTCACTAATAATTGGGCACTATAGGATACACGTGAGCCTTGCCTCGTGTTATGTACTTCTAGGGGGCATATGTTAATTAAGCTCGTGCTTCCAGAGAGGGACCCCAAAGAAGAGGCCCTGGGAAGACACGAAACAAGGGGCATGGCCCATCCTCACAGCATGAGCGTTCACAACGCGAGATTCTTTTGCTCAGTATTATTTGACAACCACACCAACCCCCTTGTGTCAGCTTGCGCTTGGAAGCTAGAGAGCATGTTTCTCCTTGGCGGCTTGGGTCTTGCGAGCTCAGGCCTGAGTATCTCCCATGCCAACTCTTTCCTCAAGGTTTCTTTCCCCTTGTTTGGGCAGTAGCGCATGTCTGTTTGTACATTCCAGCAATATGTTTAGGGCAATAGACTCAGTGGGGAATAGCTTCTGGCACGGTCCAGTCTTCGAACTACCTTAGCCGTGGCAGATGTCAGTTACCACGGTGTCCGAGGTGTGTGCAGTGTACTTGCCAACTTGTGTGTGCTTATTGGTTGCTGCGCAAGGCTGCTGTGTTGCTTTGGTTTCTGACGTTCGGTGTGCCCTTGGGAACGATTTCATGTTATGCACCGATGGCGGGGCCACTTCGGCTGCTGCATCCAGCACGGGGACACCCCGCTGCACCCCGCATCGAAAAAATGCAGTTTGGATACGGTGCAGAAGCTGGTCGAGAGTGGTGCAGATGTCAACGCCAAGGGCACGGTCAGTGTTTTCTCTTTCGCCTCTAAACTTTCCCGTGGCTATGCTCTGGGGAAGCCGAATATATGCTCTGGGGAAGACGCGGCTGTCAGCACAGATGTAACCACGGCAGGCACGTGCTGATCCAGCGTCACTTTTAAACGTTGCAGGCCCTTGCTCGCGCAGGCCCGTGCATTCCACGCCACGTGAAAATCTGAGTCTTGAGCCCCTCAAGCTCTCCTTCTGATGTGTGATCGTTTCATCTGCGCCTTGATGTTGCAGCCGGTTAGCTACAGGTGCGCCTCAAAGATATCTTGCACTAGCTAGGATACTACTATAGGAGTATGTAATATAGGCTTGATTTTGAGGCTCATCGGCTGGCAAGCTGGGAGCTTGATGTGTCATGAGCCCCTCCCGTGGCGTCGATCAGGTCCCATGGTGTCTACGCCTCTACGGGTACGAAAGCCAATTACTGCACGCCAAACTTACGGGTGTGTAAGGCTGGGTGGCTCGGCTAGCTGGTCACCGTTCCAAGGGTGCAGCAGTGGTTGTGGTCATGCTTTCTCATTTCATGTGTGGTAAGCTAAGCTGAGGTTAGAATTCAGTAGCATGTGGCATTAAGTATAAACATAACAATATGTATGGTGGCATTTGCGAGCCAAGTCAGGTGGATGCTTACAAGGGGGTAGCGTTTTTTACGTGGAAAGCACCAATGCGGGTCGTCCCTTTTCTCTTCCCAACGCGGTGTGCGTGGGTGCTCGCTCGCCAATTGGCACATGCTCCTGTACTGCGGTGCACGAATATTCAGTTCCTGTGTTTGCTGTCACATGTGCTCTTGTTTAATTGTAACGATTCATGCCAATGTTCGGGCCTGTATGAGCACTGCTGCGTTCAGTTCGGGAAGACCCCTCTGCACCTCGCGTCAGACGAGGGCATGTTGGACGTGGTGCGGTATCTCATCAAAAGTGGTGCGGACGTGAACGCCCTGGACAAGGTCAGCCTTGGCTTGGTGGCCCCTGAAGTACCCATAGGCCATGCTCTGCAGGAGCAGAATAAACAAGTCTTCGCTGCGAACAATACATGGCATTTAGCCACTAACTGTGTCACCTTTCAGCTGTGCAATCGCCAGGCTCTTGCTAATGCTATCCCTTGCCCCTGTTGTTTGTGTATTCCATGTTGATGACCAGCCACAGCTTCTGTGTACATATCTTCACAAAAAAACCCAGACTTTCTTTTAGAGCAAAGACTTCAGTGCCGCTACACGTACATTTGGCATGCTCAGAAGTTGTTCATTTGAATTGATTAAGTCTCATTGTGGCGTTGTTCTGGGCCCACACAGTTAATAGTGGCGCCGGCACACCCAAGCCTTAATCCTCAAGAGGTCATGAGGGGGGGTTGCCTGGGTGGGGTGGCCCACCGGTTGGTCAGTCCCTCAAGGACCGTGCCTCCTGTGGCATGCCTCGAGGCCGACTCCTCATCACATGAGCATCGACCGGTCTGCTCGCATTGATATGATACCAGGGAAGCTTGCCTCGATGTACATGTCTTGAGGCTCCGTCCTAATCAATGCTTGGACCCTGCCCGTGCAGTAGTACTTTGATCCTGGTTGTCGGTCTGCTATGTTTTCCTGTATGGCCCGGTGGCAGGTTCGGCCGTAATGATAGGTTCGGTGGTGACAGAGGATGTCAAGTGCTTCGGCGTGTCCATGGCGTGCTCTTGGCAGGTAGCCAGGGCATCCAGGTGGCATTTTGGGCTTGTCCTTAATAAAATTCCCTTTTTTTCCTTCTTCTTATAGCATCTCCAACACTGGGTCTTCCCTCGGGATGGCTTGTATTAGCATCCCAGTGGATGTGCCAGCAGCCGCATGGCCAAGGCAGGTGGGGCGGCTGGGCGCCCGTTTGGTTTTGGTCGTTGCTTGCCTGGCCCAGCGCATAATGGAACCATTTGGTGGTCAGGCAGGCGGCCCACAAGCATGTACGGGCGTTCAGCGGGCGCTTGGGGGCGTCTGGGGGGGGGGTTGGGAAGGGGTTCACAGGTCGGACAAATAAAATAAACGTTTACATATTTACCCTTATTTTATTTATAATTATTGCATATTTAGTCTGCTAACTATCATTTGCTACGCTCCCAAACTTAGGGGAAAATATTTTAAATGTATTTGTCACGGAACTGCTTTCGGGGGTAAAACATTTAAATCTATTTGTCCAAAACTCCGGTTCGGGGGAAAAACTTCCAAGGGAAAATTTCGGTGGAAAATTTCCAAGGGATTGCCTTTTGGGGCAAAGTATTTAAATATATTTAAATAGTACTTGAATAGCAAGTATTTATATATGTATGTGGAAATTCAAATAGATGCAAACATTTAAATATTTGCCTGTCCCAGTTGCGCTCTATCCGGGGCGGGCCCCACTCGTCCCTGGCCGTCACTCGAAGCTTCCGTCTCCCATCGCCTCGATGATTCTGTTCAGGTTCTCGAAGGCTCCGCAGTAGCGCCCCACTGCCTCAAAATTGAAATATATATCGATTTCTCTAGCACGTCGGGACGAATCAATTTGCTAAAATAAACTGAGACAAATATCACTGGTATTTAACCCCTAAATGGGCGGAAATGCTGCCGATAAATCGGCAGTAACTCACCTATTTTGTAAACCAGCCCCTGTACAACCTAGCAATATCCAATGGCTGTCCTTGGGGGGCAAGCATGTCCATGAGTTGCCCTAAGCCATGATATATCACAACCTCACATATATTCATCGTAGGCCATGTATAACTGCCGTCAAAGTCAGGGGGGTCAAGACGAGCGTTTTCATTTTTGGTAGAATGTGCATTTTGAATTATGTTGTAAGAGCTAGGCACCTACCACTTCAGGGATGATAAACAATTAGTTGCTGAACAGTTTGAGCCATTGGGGTCATCATTTGGGTGGGTATACCAGCAGTTACACCCAGTACAGCCCATAGGGGTACCGTTGGTAAAAAGCAACAAAGGGGGTAGGAGTGGGCATACTACCTACTAATACCTACTAATATGGCCCCCAACCATGCCAAACAATACATTTCCCTTCCACAATGATGGGGAAACATAACTGCATCATCACACTGCCCTTACATGGCACCTATGTGCAGGTGCCACCTTGTCCATGCACGTAGGTAACGTGGTACGGATACCCTACGCAAGGCATGCATTCTAGGAGGCAGCCACCAACAAACTAGTGATTTTAAGCCTATTTCAGCCTGCCCTAGCAAGGATAAACTAGGCCTAAGCTGCTATAGCTTTCCAGGTGATGGCCAGCACACCTGGTGGCACATGCTGACAATGGGAAGCTTCTACTCACCGGTTACATGCTTGATGATGCCACAGAGACCAGCCAACTGCCTCACACTCATGCAATATGTGTGTGGGAAATGTATAACAAACATATATGGAGGTATTCAAACCCATACAGCCTCTAAAACTTATTATCACCATCACCCTGTGGCAGGTCAACTGACTGAGGGAAGCATCTAAGAAGGGTGTTTTAGAAAGGGGCCAGGCCAGGGTCAAGAAAGAGCATGAATAATGCAAAAAGAATGTGCTACACAAGCTAGAACGTATATATAAACGTCAAACATCGATAGGAAAACGATGCTTAAGCTTTACCAGGCATGGATGGCGTTACCTTGGCCCAGGCGGTGGCCGCAAAATGGCGCATTTCGGCACACCAAAGTTGTGCAGCATGGTCGCTGGATTCGGCGATTTCTGGCCACCCTTGCACGTTTACGACTAATATGTATCATAAAAAGTACAAAGAAACCGATATATCCTTTAAAATACGCCGGAAAGGTATTGCTGTCAACGTTTAGAACTATCGTCCGGCCTGATCGCAGTTTTTTCCAGCAAGAACGCTGCCGACACCTATCAAATGGCATTCCCGCGAACCAAAAATTGGCCTGTATGATCTTTAGGACGTATAAAATCAATATCCTAAGTTTGGCCAGAAAATTCGAACGCAAACGTAAATGCCATGCGTGGGCGCAAGCCGCCATGGCCAGGTCGTCGTTTTCCGGAATGCACGTTGTACGTGAAAAAGTACCCTGACCCCTTGTACTTTGACGGTCTGAAACACCTGCTCGTCGTCTGTCCCAACTCAGTCCTAACAATAGGACTGAGTTGACCTTTTTCAACCGTGTGTAGTGACTAGGTGGGGGGTCCATCCAAGATGCTTAGATGTGGGTCTATGGAGTATTTGATGTCCTCTTGCTGGCAAAAATACTACATCAGTGAAAACTTGACCCAAACTCCTAAAAATTACATGGATGTATGGCACCGTCGGCGAATTTGCATTTTTGTGTGGAAGCATGAGTGGCAAAAATTGAATAAATTCCATATGCATGTTTAAAAAATACAGGCATGTAAACAATATAGTTCTTGACCTGTGGCAAAAAACTGGACTCAATTTGGCCACTGGCACTGCCTGAAACACGCCAAATACTGCCAGTCCTATACATAGGACTGGGCCATGCTAGCAATTTGCAAGCATGTAAGTGCGGTCATACTACATAGTAGCGTGGCCACAAACCATGTCAATCAGCCCATTTCCCTTCAGGCATAATAGGAAAATATACTTGCATCATCATATTGCAGTTATATTGTACCTTAGTATGTGTGAAAGCTTATGCATACATGTAGGGAAATATGGTGTTGTTCTTTCTCAGTTACATCGTTTTTCCCGTCTTTGTTCTTATCGTGTTGATTTCATCACGACTCTTGTTGAACTCTTGCAGCGTTTATTGGTCAAAGACTATGACCGAGCCATTATGCTCCGTCAAGTCCGATGTTTTTTGCAACGTCACCCACATCTGTTCGGTGCTGCCCCTTGGCACAAGCTCTACAAACAGGTCGTGGACCGGCTGGATCGCATAGTATCTCCGCACATCTGAACCCTGTGATGCCAGATCTCCTTTGCGGCCGTTCCGAGCTTGGCACTGGATTCGTTGTCCACATCGTCGCGTCGCTGCCGCAACACGATGTTTTCTGGCATCCGCGGGCTTTTGGTTCCCGCCGCACATTTGAAAGTGCTGTCCTCCGGCTTTTTGCCTTTGCACCGTGTGCAGTTCTTGGACGTTTGGAATCATGGCATGGCTAACGTGATGACTGACTAGCTAGACCTTTTCAGTGGTTTTCCATTTGCGGGTATTTCCTCGTAAATGGTGGGAGAGCGATCGCAGCAATGGTGCTCACCACTAGACACTCCCGGCCAGTTAGGCTAGAAACACACGCCCTGATCAAGCATGCTGTTTCCGGCCCCACCGTCTAGGTCATCTAGTCGCTCCACACGTAAGCCAGCCATAATTTCAATGCACAAGGATACACATTTCCATCACCATTCATCTTCATCATCCTGAACGACTCGAAAACGCGGAAAAGATAACGGCAGGCTCGAGCTACCATGGTCCGGATTCTCCCGATTTCTGGCCTGCGCTGGTTGTCTCTTTGATATTAGATTGGTTGAATATAGTTCGTTTTCGGCTAGGAGGCGTGGCCTTTGCATGACGGGCAAGAGGATTTCAGCCGTGGGCAACCAAGCACACATGTCGTCGGGCTAGTCCGACGAGTGCGCACGTGAACCGGCACTCCCGGTCACACACGACACCATAGAGATAGTCAGCTGCACCGCCTCATGTCGGCGAAACCCATAGTTCCATCGGAATCGTTTCAGCGGCCGGCATTTCCTCTCCGCGTTTCCTCAACCTCGTTTTCAGGATCATACTCATCGTTCCTGCATTTTCCTCTTCCACGCAGGTTGTGGCTTTTTTGAAAGCCACGAATGTACCCGGGGATGGGACGCTTCGGCTGCCTCAATGCCTACACATTCAATACGATGTCCCCCTCTCACCTTCCTCCATCATTCCGCTCACATTGCACTACGTGTCTGTGTTTTGTTCTTTTTCTTGTTCTCGTTTGTTTTGCTGTTCTTGTCCTTTTTCTTTTACTTTTACTGAGGGAGCTAGGCTGGGCTGCGCGCTGTGTGTGCTACTCTCGTGTTTTTCTGTGGGCACTTGAGAGACTAACCAAGGATCGGGCCCCCCACACGGCAATATCAGCCTTTGCTTTTGTTTACCCTCCCATATCTCTTTACAAACGCCAAAAAAACACAAAGGCAGGAGCACGGTGACTCATCTGGAACATGAAGAAGGGAAATCTTTTCGTTACAGGAAAGAGGTGTCAAGTATGACAATTGGAAGGCCCCCCCACTGGGAATCCACATGTTCCGAGTCCATTCAGCTGTGTTGTTAGCCACATCCTGCCCCGGGGAGATGCATCATGGACCACCGCTATCGCGTAACGGGTGTTACGCAGTGAATATTGACTTACCTCAATATGCTCCGCTCTGGTTCTGTTTGATGTCTTAGCTCTCAGTGCATCTGAATCATCATGAAACACCTTATGACTTTCTGGCATGCTCTTACCCTCCACAGAATACGGCAATCCAGTGGCATTGATTACCGGAAGTACACTGCTATTTCTCGGCAGTTCCCCTATCGTATCTCCTCACAGGCATGGCGGAAGCGTTGTCGCATCAACACGCGCCATAACCATCACTGCAAGGATGACCATACTCTACGTCGCCTCCGGCGCTTACAGCGCACGCATTTGTCGCTTACCAACTCCACTCGCCCACACCCCGTAAGCACCCATCGCGTCATTTATGCCATTTACAACCGCAGGTACCCTCAGCGTATCTACGTTGGCCAGACGCAACGGGATGCCTGGACGCGTTTTCAGGAACATGTCCGAGCGGCACGCCGCCTTCATATTGGCCGCCCTGCCGCCAACGACGACACCCCCCTACATGGCGCCATGGCCCAATACGGGTGGTGGGATTGGCGAGTCGTCCCCTTGGAACATGTCCCCGGCACCTTTACCGGCGCCGCTTTTCGCAAAGCCGCAGGGCATCGGGAAACGTTTTGGAAACGAATGTTACATGCATTTCTGCCCCACGGTTTTTGCATTGAAGGCAAGAGTTTCAAAGCTCGGTCTCGCCGCCGCCCGCCTCCCCTCCGTCCCCGCCCTCTTATGTTCATCCGTGCCTGGCGTCTGAAGCACAATCTCCACCCATATCGCCCCTATCCCCCCAGCGTCACCCCGGCCCCTCCACCTTCCACACATGTGTCCACCGATCCTTCCCTTTACTCCACCAGTCTCCGCTGCTTACGTCACATGTCTCGGCTTATGCAACGCGGCAACTTTCATGCATCCTATCTCGAAGCCTGCAGCTTGAAGAAGCTTACCAGCTTACACATTGCCGTCGGGTCGTGCTCCCCAGCTGATCTGCAAGTCCCCCGCTCCCATGCCACTAGTCTGCGAGGCCTTCTCTCACGTATCATTCGGCACCGTGTCAATGGGAATGCAGATGCACTGCGTCCGCGCCGTTTGCTGATCTCACCTTTCATTCATGCTGCGATGGATGAGCTGTGTTTGCCACACATTCTGCATTTGCCGCAAGTGCAGGCTGCGATGCCGCTCGTGGTGCGCAACACTTTCGGCACTCCCATTGCTGCCTGGCATTACTCTCCCACCTTGGGACAAATGGTTTTCAGCAACGGGAAGGTCAGCCGCGATACAACGCCCACCGAGCTGGCCACCATCTTGGCAGGGCCCTGCCCCTGCCAACAACAACGGTATTTCAAGTACCTTGATCCCACCTCACAGCACGTCATGACCGCTGACCTCAGCATCCTGCCGAGCCACACGCTTGTAGACCTTTTTGCCAAAGGCACCAAGTTTCGGCCGTGGGTCCAGCGCACGTGTGCCAAAGAGGTGAATGCACTGCTCTCCACATCACTGCGCAAATTTTGCAATGCCATGAGCACGGACCTACAGCTTGCTCCCCTTGCCATGGAACCGTGGTTTCGCGCCGTCATTCACGAATGCAATGCACGTCTCACCAGGCTTGATTACCGTCTCCAGCAGGTCCACCGCACCACCTGGCTCAACACCACAGATAAAGCACTTCTTGACCACTTCAAGCAGGACTTTATCATCACGTGTGTTGACAAGAGTGCCAACAACTTTGCTTTCATATGCAAGAAGCACTACCTTGCTACTTTGCAACACGAGTTGGCGTCCAGCCCTACCTATGTTCAGCGTGCACAGTCCACCGCCAGTATCACCGCTGCTCATCGGGCTTTTCTGCACAGCCAAAACATTTTTGCTCGGGCATTCCTTAAGCGGCAGCGACGCGCCACCACCACTACGTTCCCATATCTGTATCTCACTCTTAAGCTGCACAAAACTCCTGTTGCTTTGCGCACCATTGCTGCGTCGCATTCAGCCCCACTGATGCCTCTCTCGAAACTCATCTGCCATGCTTTGAATGCTCTTCTCCCCGAAGCCAATGCATTATGGGTGGAGGTGCTGTCGAATGCCGGGTATGAATGCGCTGGTAGTTGGATCGTCATAGACTCAGCCCAAGTACGCCTACGCCTTGCCGCCCTTAGCCGTTCTAAGACAGCAGCAGAGAAACGTATACCTATGCCCATAGCCACCTATGATTTCACCACTCTATATACCACACTAGATTTGCACGATTTGAAAGCTCGTTTAGATAGCCTCCTTACTCGTCTGTATGCACGTAGGCCTCACGGGCGCAACCACCTGCACGTGCGTGTTTCTCAGACCAAGCCCACGGCAACGTGGCTCTCAGGGATCGCGGCAGGTGCTATCGTGCGGGATGGTTATAATTATATTATCACGAAGGCTGACCTTGTCCATTGGATCTCTTATCTTGTTGATAACACCTTCATCTGTTTTGCGGGCAATGTATACCAACAAGCTATCGGCATCCCTATGGGCACTAACTGTGCCGGGCTCCTTGCAAACCTCTATCTATACACTTATGAGCTTGCATTCATGGAGAATCTCATTGCCTCAAACGATGATGTTCTCATCAGGCGTTTTATCCATACATGTCGATACATTGATGATGTCATCGCTTTCGACAACCCTGATTTCGCAACCCATTTGTATATCACCGCTGGTCTGCCTGGCATCTACCCGCAAGCGTCCCTCACATTAAAGCTCACGTCGGAGGATACTCATTGCAATTACCTCGATCTTAACATTACCCATAACAAGAAGGGCTGGCGTACGGCTATCTATGATAAGCGCAAGGATCCTAAATACCAGCAAATTCCTTTTATTCGTTACCCCGATATTCACAGTCTCCTTTCCCACACAGCAAAATATGGTGTTGTTCTTTCTCAGTTACATCGTTTTTCCCGTCTTTGTTCTTATCGTGTTGATTTCATCACGACTCTTGTTGAACTCTTGCAGCGTTTATTGGTCAAAGACTATGACCGAGCCATTATGCTCCGTCAAGTCCGATGTTTTTTGCAACGTCACCCACATCTGTTCGGTGCTGCCCCTTGGCACAAGCTCTACAAACAGGTCGTGGACCGGCTGGATCGCATAGTATCTCCGCACATCTGAACCCTGTGATGCCAGATCTCCTTTGCGGCCGTTCCGAGCTTGGCACTGGATTCGTTGTCCACATCGTCGCGTCGCTGCCGCAACACGATGTTTTCTGGCATCCGCGGGCTTTTGGTTCCCGCCGCACATTTGAAAGTGCTGTCCTCCGGCTTTTTGCCTTTGCACCGTGTGCAGTTCTTGGACGTTTGGAATCATGGCATGGCTAACGTGATGACTGACTAGCTAGACCTTTTCAGTGGTTTTCCATTTGCGGGTATTTCCTCGTAAATGGTGGGAGAGCGATCGCAGCAATGGTGCTCACCACTAGACACTCCCGGCCAGTTAGGCTAGAAACACACGCCCTGATCAAGCATGCTTGTTACGTCGCGTAACAATTCGTTGTAGTTACGGACGTAAATTAGGTCCTTGGCCTCGGTTGTTCCTAGGTTACGTGCAGTTCTAGTTTGGACATGATTGTCCCCGTAACAGTACTGTGGTATAGTGGGTGCCTTTGGGCGCCGCGCCGCGTACTATATTAGTGGTCCTTATCCTTTTGTAGAATGTAGTGGACAGGCGTGCATCTGTGCACCTGCTTGTGTTTCTGTGTTTCTGCAGGCGAGGGCCAGGTCGGCCCGAGCCTGTTGGACCGTTGGTGACCATTTATGCACGTTCCACTCCTTGTGTGGTCACTCGGCGTGTGTTAAATGAATTAGCACATATTAGCTTGGGTCACGGCAGTTTAGTTGTGTTTCCTTCCTCTTTTCCTGGAGTAAACGGGTTTGATTAAATGGCCTATGGCGTATTACAGTAGTACATATGTAAATGCATTGAGATCTGGTTCGTCTCGGTCGTCTTTCGCTAGGGGTGTAAATAGAAGCAGCCTCACTAGTTCAGGTAGTATCAGGACAGGTAGAGGTAGAGGTGGCGGCCGAGGCTTGCGGCGTAACAATGGACTCGGAGGTAGTTTAGATAGAGAGCGAGACGACGATCCTTTGCAACATACGTCATTGAATCAACCCTTCCGCGGCTGGGAAAAAGAAGACGACACGTACTTGACAGGTAATGGGCGGGTCGCCGTCAAGCTAGGAGGATAGTGCTGCCTGATTCAGGACACGCCCTGCCTAGACGTTAGACCTGCTCGAAGCGGAAAATCCTTTCGTATATAGCTCCTGCTCCTCGTCTTGTTTCCTTAGAAAGATGGTTTACTGCCGTAGACAGTTGCTGGTTTTGGTTCGACGATAGAGAGACGGCTAGCGTCTCGTAGATTACCCTTTTTCTGCATCGTGCCTGCTTCGTATTTAGACGACCCTTCGCCGGACGCAGAATTCTTGAAACCGGATACTTACGACCACCTGGCGCTGGAAACATCGTCCCTACGTGCGTCGTCAATCTGGTTCGGTTTCAGACACCCGAGATAAGTCGCCTTCTCCTCGTTCTCCTCATTTGACTGCTCAAGATCTACCAGGTGCGTTACCATGAGCCAACGGCGATCTTTTACTGCTCCTTCCCATTCTTCTAGCGATAATAGTCTAGCTAAATATTACGTAGTGATTACGCCTCAATGGTCCTCCATTTTCCTTTCTTGGTCCGACGCTAGGAAGATCGTTCAGAATCGTGAATATAACGTAATTAGGTATAAGAAATTTATGTCCTTTGAAGAAGCTCAGCAGTTCCTTATAGATCATAGCCAAACAGATTTAGGCCTGCATGTACGCCCTACTCCTCATGGTCGCCCTCCAGTAGAAGCTCTAGTCTTTGCTACCCCTCCTTCTTCTCCCCCTAAACGGGCTGCATCTGCATCTGCTTCAGATACTCCTCTCACTTTGGAGTTTGGTTCCCTATCCATTACTGTTGTTAAAAAGGATTGATTTTAATTTTGTTCCTGCTGCAGACCTTCAAGGTTTTTCCTTTTTCTTTTGTTGCTTTCTTCTTTTGATTCCTATTCCTTTACGTAATTAAAGATGGATCCAGTGGGTGGAGATATGTCGCCTATACCTACCAATAATAATAATAATACTACTACTAATAACATTAACAATAACAATACTCGTGGTAACCGACGGGACTCCTTGGAAACGGTACACCATCTCACTCCTCAAGGTATTCTGCGTACCTCACCGCCTTCTCCTGTTGCTGGTGGTCGCCGTCGTCCCTCAATTACCCCACCTACCTATGAACAACGTATTTCCCAAGTCAGATTTAGTGAGGAACCTTCTTTCGTTGTGAACCAGGCCCCTGCCCCTTCTGCAACCTTGGCTCACCCCTCCAGCAGGTCCTCACACACTAACAATGCTCCTAGGCCTCCTTCCCACCCTGTGCCTTCAATGCCTGCTATTAACACGGGTCGTACCTCGGCCCCTGTCGGCCCTTCTGGGCGCCCTAGTGCAGTCCCCTTTTTCCCACCTGCTTCCTGGTCCTACCCTGAGACGGCCTATGAGGCTGCCCAGGTTCCTACCCGTGTGGCTGATTTAGAAGTTAATAATGATTTCAGTACCATGCCCCTAGATGATAGGAATTATGATCATTTTGCCTATTCCTCTCTTCGTGAGCAATATACTGTCCCCTTCTCCTATGGGCACCATCCGGAAACGGTGGCTCCCTCTAGACCCCTACCCAAGACTTTTCCTATCCCTTCCTTCTATCCCGCTTATGTAGCAGTGGAATTAATTAATTAATTAAACTCGTGCTCCCGTTGGGGAGTCACGGAGCACCGAAGTGCTTTTAATCCCTGTGTGTGCACTACAGGAGAAAGGGCAGAGACCCCCAGTCTCCTTCATGCCAAAGGCATGCCACAGCTGCAATCGGGCGCGGCTAGCTAAAAGGACAGGCTAACGATCCGGCAAACTGTGGGTGCAATAAGACCCATGTGAGCATGTCATAGCAAGGAGCGTGGGCAAGTAGCAGTGGAAGATAGTGGCCCTATGGGAAAAACTGATTCTTCTAATCCCCCTAAGCCTCCTGCTCTTCCCCTCTTTGCCAACCTTCCTAAGCTGGATGTCAAGTCTACCCCTCAACAGTTTTTCACCTTCATTATGTTGCTCACCCAGAACACAGAGTCCTGGCAGAACCACAATAGGTGGCGCCTCTCTGATGCTGTACTAGTTCCTCATTATCTTACTACCTGCATTACTCCTGAACTTGCTAACCTCATCCAGTGTGAGTCTCTTGCCTCTCATGCCTACCCAAACTCTGTAGCAGAATTGTTCAAGCGTTTAGAGAACCATTTAGTCCCTCCCGATGCAGATTGGCAGGATAGATTATCCTTTGGCACCTTGCAGCAGGGTACCAAGTCCTTCAAAGAATATATGAAAGAGTTTGATGCTCAGATGGTACGAATTAGGGATTTGTCGGGTGCAGAAGTACGTGCTCGCTTCCTTCAGGGCCTCAGTAGACCCTTATTGCGTGAAGTCAAGCGCCAGTTCTCTGCCTACCGTTTTACTGACCTGCCCCTCAAGCATGTGCGTCAGCATCTTTTACGAGTAGCAGATTTCTTCTCCACACCTTCTCTTCCTACCCGTTCCCTTATTAATAATATAAGCCTTACCCCTGAGGAGGAAAACTCCTATGTAGAAGAATTAGATATCTGTGTGACTGACCTTTCAGCTCTGGATGTCTCTCATATTACCTGCTATCATTGTAAGGAAGTAGGTCACCTTAAACGTGAATGCCCCAAGTTCCTTTCGGGTGCTCCCCCTCATCCCGACGCTCGCCCTCCTCGTACCCCTCAGCGTGCTCCTATTCGTCCCACTTCAGGACACATTCCTTCAGCTACCCCTAGTAGGCTGAATGCTGTGCAGACAGGATCCCCAGGGTTCCCCTATGATAATCAGGCTCCCGCACCCTCTTCAATCCCTCGTGACCCTCCAGCAGTGGCTTTTCCGCCAGGGTCTTCTTCGGGGTTCGTTCCTATGGATTTGGGGGGGAGGGGAACAGTAGGCCTGTCAGCCGGGGGTAACCTGGACAGGTCCTTAGATAGTACCCCAGATATTAATTTTTGCTTGCCTGTTTTTATAACCTCTGTAGGAGCTGAATCATCCCTACCACTACGTGTGCGTCCTCTTATGTTCTTGAATGGTGGTTTAACCGTCCCTCACACTGTTGTAGACCCCTTCTTGCATGCTGATGAACTCTTGAATGTCTCTGTGTTGGTAGATAGCGGTGCGGCTAGCTCCTTTGTGAGCGAGGCCCTAGTTAGACGTTTAGGACTAGTCCCTACCCCTCACACCAAACCCGTTACTGTTCATTATGCTGATGGTCGCACCAGTCATTCCCCGGGTACGGTGTCCCTTCCCATGGTTATACAAGGACGTACTGTCAACCTGACGGCCACTATAGGCCCTATCACTACCGCTGATGTATTACTAGGATTAGATTGGCACCAGGATAATAAGATTACTATTAATTATGATACCATGGTCATTTGGTTTCCAGATAGCTCTTACTGGGTACCTGAACGTCATTATAGATTGGAAAATTTATCCTTGGTAGATATTACTCCGATCCTACACCTGTTGATCCTCCTGTAAGACCTATACCTGAAGTAATAATGTCAAATGACGAATTACGTTCTGAATTAAAGCAAAATGGATACCTATTATGTATGTTCCTTCAGTTAGAAGTACAACAGATACCTAGCACTAACAATAGTGTGGATATAGATGTAAATACAGTGGATACAATAGGAGTAGGATTTACTGAAAATGAAATAGTAAGATACATGGCTGTGATAGATTCCTCAAAAGTATTTGAAGAAAAGACTCCTTCTTATCCTCCTCCTCGTTCTGTTTTACACCGTGTAGTTATCAAGGACGGTGCAGTTCCTACGCACTCTCCGATGTATAGAATGGGCCCTACCGAGTTAACCCCTAAATGGTCTTGCGGCCGATTTTCCGCCAAAAATCGAGTTCCAGCCGATGCATCGGCCCCTTCTCGGGCGACCAAATGCCGCGAAAACTATTGAGAATTAGGAAACGTTTAGCTGAGAAGATCGAAAGTTTATAAAATACTCTAAAGCATGGTATATGGGTTTGCATACTTCTGACAAAGTTATAGAGGTGTTCTGGCCGGTCAAAGTACAAGGGGTCAGGGTACTTTTTCACGTACAACGTGCATTCCGGAAAACGACGACCTGGCCATGGCGGCTTGCGCCCACGCATGGCATTTACGTTTTCGTTCGAATTTTCTGACCAAACTTAGGATATTGATTTTATACGTCCTAAAGATCATACAGCCCAATTTTTGGTTCGCGGAATGCCATTTGATAGGTGTCGGCAGCGTTCTTGCTGGAAAAAAACTGCGATCAGGCCGGACGATAGAAACGTTGACAGCAATACCTTTCCGGCGTATTTTAAAGGATATATCGGTTTCTTTGTACTTTTTATGATACATTTCAGTCGTAAACGTGCAAGGGTGGCCAGAAATCGCCGAATCCAGCGACCATGCTGCACAACTTTGGTGTGCCGAAATGCGCCATTTTGCGGCCACCGCCTGGGCCAAGGTAACGCCATCCATGCCTGGTAAAGCTTAAGCATCGTTTTCCTATCGATGTTTGACGTTTATATATACGTTCTAGCTTGTGTAGCACATTCTTTTTGCATAATTCATGCTCTTTCTTGACCCTGGCCTGGCCCCTTTCTAAAACACCCTTCTTAGATGCTTCCCTCAGTCAGTTGACCTGCCACAGGGTGATGGTGATAAGTTTTAGAGGCTGTATGGGTTTGAATACCTCCATATATGTTTGTTATACATTTCCCATACACATATTGCATGAGTGTGAGGCAGTTGGCTGGTCTCTGTGGCATCATCAAGCACGTAACTGGTGAGTAAAAGCTTCCCATTGACAGCATGTGCCACCAGGTGTGCTGGCCATCACCTGGCAAGCTATAGCAGCTTAGGCCTAGTTTATCCTTGCTAGGGCAGGCTGAAATAGGCTCAACATCACTAGTTTGTTGGTGGCTGCCTCCTAGAATGCATGCCTTGCGTAGGGTATCCGTACCACGTTACCTACGTGCATGGACAAGGTAGCACCTGCACATAGGTGCCATGTAAGGGCAGTGTGATGATGCAGTTATGTTTCCCCATCATTGTGGAAGGGAAATGTATTGTTTGGCATGGTTGGTGGCCATATTAGTAGGTAGTATGCCCACCCTTACCCCCTTGGTTGCTTTTTACCAACGGTACCCCTATGGGCTGTACTGGGTGTAACTGCTGGTATACCCACCCAAATGATGACCCCAATGGCTCAAACTGTTCAGCAACTAATTGTTTATCATCCCTGAAGTGGTAGGTGCCTAGGTCTTATAACATAATTCAAAATGCACATTCTACCAAAAATGAAAACGCGCGTCTTGACCCCCCTTACTTTGACGGCAGTTATATATGGCCTACCCTGCATATATGTGAGGTTGTGATATACCAACCCGAAGGGCAACTCATGGACATGCTTGGCCCCCAAGGACAGCCATTGGATATGGGTAGGTTGGATGGCATCTGGTTTGCAAAATTGTGAAGATCCAGCCGATTTATCGGCAGGATCTCAGACCATTTAGGGGTTAAAGGAACTAAAACAGATTTTAGTGTCATTATTAGAAGCAGGATTGATAGAGCCTAGTAACTCCCCCTACTCAGCTGGTGTCCTGTTAGTTCCTAAGCCAAATGGCAAGTTTCGCCTAGTTACTGATTATAGGAAGTTGAATGATATTACTGTGAAATCTAAATACCCTCTACCTCGTATTGACGATATATTTAATAAGGTTAAAGGTTCCACTTGTTTCACAGTACTGGATTGTGCGGATGGTTTTTGGCAGTTGCGGATAGCTCCTGAGGATTGCCATAAAACCGCCTTTGCTACCCCTTTTGGTCATTACCAGTTTAGAGTAGCGGCTATGGGACTCTGTAACTCGCCTGCCTCTTTTCAAATGTTAATGAATGAAGTGCTTAGACCTGTTATGGGAAATTCTCATCTTCCTCAGGTGTCCTCTGATCTAAAGGATCCCTCCTTCTCCTCTGTTTCTTTATCTGAGCATGACCGTTCTTGTGCTCAAGCTTACTTAGATGATATTCTTATTTACTCTCCTGATTTTGAAACGCACCTACGTGATTTAAAGAAAGTATTAGAAATAATGGCTGAAAATTCTTTGTGGGCGCGCCGTGCTAAAGTGCGTTCGGGTAGGAGTGTCCCATTTTTAGGGCACGTTCTGTCAGATGCCGGGGTCGCTACCGACCCGGATAAAACTAAGTCAATTCAGGAATGGCCTACTCCTACCGACGTTAAAGGTGTACGTAGTTTCCTAGGAATTGCTTCTTACTATAGGCGTTTTATCCCGCGTTTCGCCACTATAGCAGCCCCTATTAATCATTTATTAAAGAAGGATATCCCCTTTGTTTGGAGTAGTGAGTGTCAGTCTGCTTTTCAGTGCCTAAAATCCCTACTCCTTTCCCCTCCTGTACTCATCCTACCGGATACTACTAAACCCTTTGTTGTGGCTACAGATGCTAGTAAAGTAGCTATAGGTGGTGTCCTTCTCCAGGATCAGGGTCAGGGCTTACAGCCAATTGAATATATCTCTAGGACAATGCTCCCTGCGGAGCGTAACTATCCCGTCCACCAGCAGGAACTCTTAGCGGTGGTGTATTGTTGCCACGCGTGGCAGCACTTCCTTAAAGGTGCTCAATTTGATGTCTGCCTGAATGAACCCTGTGAGCTAGATCCTTATAGGTTAGTTATCCAAACGGATCATCGTCCCCTTACCCATCTTCTCTCCCAACCCAACCTTACCCCTCGGCAAGCGCGCTGGATGGAATTTTTAGCACAGTTTTCCCCTTTTAAACTTCAGTATGTCAAGGGTGTAGATAACATAGTACCAGATGCACTCTCTCGTCGTGCAGACTATTCCTTCTTCGAGGACCTTGATGTTCTCAATATTACTCTAGTTCCTACTACTATGGGTGTAACCCCTTATGGTGAACTACCTGATGATGATTCCTATGCCTACCTCTTTCATACAGCTGTTCGCATGCCTGATCTCCTTTCTCACGTAGGACTCTCTCTCCCGTGTGAGGCCCTTCCTGTGGCCTCGGTGGGGGGGAGGGGAAAAATAAAATTTCTATACCGCTTAGCCATATAGCGACTAGGTCAGGAAAGTCTTATGAAAACGTAGTCCCCCTAGGACCTCCCCTTCTCTTCGGCAAGGCGGTAGGAGATCTCTTTAAACCTGTTCTGGATACTTCTGTAGCGATGCCTACCTCTGATCTTGAACGCCTTATTAGTAGATTTACGGCCACTGAGCCGGAAGCATTAGCTGCCATTGCTGCACATCCCCAACAATTAGGCAAGCACCCTTGTAAATTTGTAGGTGGGTTTTTATATGTGCAGATAGCAGATTCTCCCCCTCAATGGCGCCTGTATGTCCCTCCTATCTGTCGCTCCTCCTTGCTCTTTGAGTTGCATGACTTAGCTGCTCACCAGGGTGGTAAACGGGTACGGGACCTAGTAGCCCGCTCTTATTACTGGCCTTCCCTTTATAAGGATGTGGATGAGTATGTTAGAACTTGTCAATCTTGCCAGGAAATGAAACCCAATAATGTAGGACAGATAGCAGAACCTAGGACCTTGCCTGACCCTATCATGCCTTGGGATTCTATCATGATGGATTTTGTAGGACCTTTTAGAAAGAATGATAGGGGCAATGCCCAAATCCTTGTGTTCATAGATCGTTTTACTCGTATGTGCCATCTTGTGCCGTGTCCTTTAGAACTCACCGCACGTGATTGCGCACGCCTATACCTCAATAATGTATATAGATATCATGGATTGAGTAGGCAGTTTATTAGTGATAAGGATAAATTATTTACCTCAGATTTTTGGCAGCAGTTTTTCGCTGCCATCGGTACCAAGGTTACCTACGGTACTGCCTACCACTCCTCCTCCTCTCATTTAGTAGAGCGTCTTAATAGAGTAGTAGAAGAAGCGCTTAGGCACTATGTTAATGGCTCGGGTAGTGATTGGGAGGATTATTTATGTTTGGTAGAGTTCTCCCTCAACAATTGTCCCCAAGCTGCGCATGGATATACGCCCTTCTTCTTAGATACTGGGAGACAGCCCCTTACCCCTACCTCTCTCTTAGCTAGTCCTCTACGGGACAAGGATGATGTGTCCCGAGATACTGTAGAAGGTGTACAGTCCTTACTAGATAGAATGAAAACTGCTCATGACCACGCGATCTCAGGGTATCAAAAAGCTCAGGCTAAGTACCTTGCTAGGTTGCGTGCCTCCTTAGATAGACGAGCACCTGAGATAGAAGTAGGAGATCTAGTATTAGTAGAAGGCCCCCGTGTTGGCCGTTTTGCTCATAAGTTTGAAGCAGAACTGAAGGTCAAACTTAGGCCTGCCTTCTTAGGACCCTTCCATGTGTTGTCTAGGGTAGGAAATTTCTTGTATAAGGTCGATATCCCTACCTCTTGGCAAACGCATTCAAACACCTTCCATAGGAGCCAGCTTAAACTGTACCACCCTAGTACGTTCGCTGGCAGGGAGTTAGCGCCTGCCCCTTTAGAGCATAATCCTGACACTGGGGAAGTAGAAGACGAAGTAGAAAGCATCGTGGCCCATCGAGATATCAAAAAGGGCCGCGGTACCCAGCGTCAGTATAAAGTGAAGTGGATGTATGCTCGTAGTGAAGTAGATAAGGTTTGGTATACGGAGAGTGAGCTAGATGGGTGTAGTCGCCTGCTGCAGGAATATAAAACCCTGCACAAGCTCTAGTCGTAGGCCTTCTCCTCTCTTATGTTATGTCTGCTGTCGACGGGTGGTTGGTTGTCCCCTCCCCTCCGCAGCCGTCATGACAGAGCCTACCCCTCCGGCTGAGAGCCCGCTGCCGTCCCTGCCCCTACCGGACCCTGAGCTGTATTTCGAGGCCCTTCCGGGCCGTTGGGTGTCGCGATCATGTTACCGGGGTGGCGTTGTGCAGCCGGCCCTTCAGGCCCAACATGCGAGCTTAGTCAGGGCGGCCCTCTTCGGGGTCACGTGGTATGGTCCTTCCCCTGATGAGCCGCACCAGCTTGTCCTGCACGGTTTCGATGATGCCGGACACTGTTTGTTGGGGTGTGGTTCCAGCTGTCCCGCCTTGGGGCAGATAGATGCGGTTCTCCGGTGTTGCCGTGTGTTCTCCTACCTCTCCACTCCTGTGGGCCGTACCTGCCTACGGGAGGTGTTCCCGTGGCTTCCAGCTGAGGGTGATGCTGAGGTAGACGAGAACCCCTGCGACCTTTTACGGGCCGTAGAGTTCATGGAGATAGCTGATCAGTCGGCGGGACTAGCGGTTAGTGGTCCTACCCCTTCGGGCGCCCCAGCCGAGGTACATTATACTCCAGATTATTCTGCCTCGAGCGCTGCGTCCGCCTCCTCGGTGTCTGTCCCTCCCTCTCCGGTCCCGTCGTCCCCTCGGTCGACCCGGGATGTCGCAGTGGAGCCTACCCCTTCGGGTTTGCCTGATCCTCTTTCGGCGACGGTCTCGGCTATGCAGGCTCAGATCCAGTCTTTGACCACGGCGTTTGGGGCCTTCCTTGCGGCCCAGGCGCAGGTCCCGGCCACGCCGGCTGGATCCGCGCCCCCTACCCCTTCTGTCGCCCCGGCGACTACGGCTTCGCCCGCGCCCCCGCCTGCGCCCGCGGTCGCTGTGGTTCCGGCGGCTCCTGCGACTCCTGCTGCCTCTGCGCCTGTTACCGCTCTACCTGCGCCTACGCGGGAGTCTCCTGCCCCTGTTAGCTCGCCCTCCGTCGCTGCTTCCGAGCCTCCTCCCGCTCAGGCGCAGACGTCGCGGGGTTTCTTTGGCGATACTAGCGGGCTTCCCAGACTTTGGGAGGGTGGTCCTCCGCAGAGGATTCCGGTTCCTGACTGGGGCCTGGATGGTAGTCAATCTTATGCAGGACTGCCTGTCCCTACGGGCCCCATTTTCAACATGTGGCCTGAGGGTGCACCGGCAACGGAGACCGGCGCGCCTGCGTCGTTGGTGGGTCCGTCACGGCCCTCTCTGGCTTCAGGTCCGGCGCGACCTCCTGTTTTACCAGTGCCCCCTGCGTCGGTGTCGGCTCCTGCCCCTGCGTCAGCCCCTGCTCCGGTCCCTCCTCCTTCGGCCTCGCGGTCTTTGGCCGCGGTTGTTCGGTCCACCGGTCAGGATCCTCGTGCCACCCGCGCTGCCGATTCCCTCAGGGAGTTGTCCCAGGGTGATCGGGACAGGGCTCCTTCTGTGGTGCACGCGACGCCGGAGTCGCGTGACACGCCCATTCCGGGGTATGGTATGTCCGCACTCGCCTGCCGACAGTGTGACCTGCCGCGCGCCTCTGCTGAGCTTGCCATCTCTCCCATGTCCTATGGGTTCTCCCAGGTGTGTCGGGCGCCCCGGGATCGTGGCCTACCCATTGAGACTGATCGGCCTCCGTTCGACATGGTTATTTTAGCTGATCCGGTGTTCGAGGGTGAGATCCTGGTCCGGCGCGTCCTGTATCGCTGGGCGAGGCGCCACAACGACTTGGACACCTACGGTGGGTTTCAGTGGGCTTACCCTCCCCCTCTGGGCATTATGGCTTCGGATGCCCTTACAGTAGAGTTTCCTACGGTGCCGGGTGCGGCGTACACTACGGTCCTCCAGCCCATCCTTGAGGGTGGTTTTACCGGATTAGGATACATTTTTTTGTCTAGGATACATTTGATGCAGTGTGCAGTTTTCAGATGTGTTTGTGGGGGTTGATTGCGCCTAGCATGCATTTTATTGAAGCAATGAGTTTCCCAAGATATACATTATATAAACTAAGACAATTGACCCATTAACGCAATGAGACAACATCAATGAGACAACATATGCCAATTGAAGGCTGCCCGCAACTTTATTCCAAGCTCATTATTATATGATTCCAAGACCATAACTCTTCCAAGACCGTACATCTTCAAGATATTCTGATCAGGCACTCCGCAAAGGTGAAAACCTTTGCGTTCAGTGCCGGGCCGCGGAAAACGTGGAAAACGCGATCTGCAAATGAATCCGACCGGAATCGAACTGGGGACCTCTCGCACCAATTTTGCTGACTATAGGACGGACGTCTCCGGTTACCATGGCATCGCCAACTTACACCTACAGTCATCCGCAAAAGTTCTCCTGTCCGGGGAGTGATGCAAGCCTTTCGGATTTGGTACTAGATAAATCACTCGAGATCTGTGTGTAGGAGTACAACACACATGTCTGCACGCGAGACTTGTTCAGTCTCGCACCGTGAGACGGGTCTCGCCGTGAGACGGGTCTCGCACCGTACATCTTCAAGATATAGCACTACAGACACCCACGCGGCTTCCGCGGTCATCACGCTCCTCCTCCAAGACAACTCAACCTTACAGGACGCTGGGCCATCATACGTCCGGAATAATTGTGTCACTTATTACATAACCAAACTTTTTGAGGGATCGCCACGGTTGCATGGTTTCAACACATGCGCCCTGCACTCATGTGCATCAAAGGTGTTGCGTAGTGCCAACTCAGTGTCAAAGAACTGATTCAATAATATTTCCCGTATGGCCATGAAGGCCCACATGAGTTAAACATGGCCGAGAGTGATTGCATCATCCTTCTTGGCGACATCGGTCTTGACGACGTCGATGGGGAAGACGGCAGCACCTGCATGTGAACAAAAGAATCCATGAACTGTGGCATCCAAAGGCAACAACATATTAGCATCCCATTGAACACGCAGCCACGCTGACCCGGCCATCCAGCCGCCCACGCAGCCACAGAGCCAGCCAGCCACGCAGTGACGCACCCACCCAGCCACACATCCACGCATCCACGCACCCGGCACCCCCCCCCCCCCCAGCCAGCCACGCAGCCACGCAGCCACGCAGCCACGCAGCAGCGCAGCCACGCAGCCACACAGCCACGCACCCTCCTTTCCAGCCACGCAGCCACGCAGCCACGCAGCCACGCAGCCACGCAGCCACGCAGCCACGCAGCCACGCAGCCACGCAGCCACGCAGCCACGCAGCCACGCAGCCACGCAGCCACGCAGCCACGCAGCCACGCAGCCACGCAGCAGCGCAGCTACGCAGCCACACAGCCACGCACCCTCCTTTCCAGCCAAGCAGCCACGCAGCCACGCAGCCACGCAGCAGCGCAGCCACGCAGCCACACAGCCACGCACCCTCCTTTCCAGCCACGCAGCCACGCAGCCACGCAGCAGCGCAGCCACGCAGCCACACAGCCACGCACCCTCCTTTCCAGCCAAGCAGCCACGCAGCCACGCAGCCACACAGCCACGCAGCCACGCAGCCACGCAGCAGCGCAGCCACGCAGCCACACAGCCACGCAGCAGCGCAGCCACGCAGCCACGCAGCCACGCAGCCACGCAGCAGCGCAGCCACGCAGCAGCGCAGCCACGCAGCCACACAGCCACGCACCCTCCTTTCCAGCCACGCAGCCACGCAGCCACGCAGCCACGCAGCCACGCAGCCACGCAGCCACGCAGCCACGCAGCAGCGCAGCCACGCAGCCACACAGCCACGCACCCTCCTTTCCAGCCAAGCAGCCACGCAGCCACGCAGCCACGCAGCCACGCAGCCACGCAGCAGCGCAGCCACGCAGCCACACAGCCACGCAGCCACGCAGCCACGCAGCCACGCAGCCACGCAGCCACGCAGCCACGCAGCCACGCAGCCATGCAGCCACGCAGCCACGCAGCAGCGCAGCCACGCAGCCACACAGCCACGCACCCTCCTTTCCAGCCACGCAGCCACGCAGCCACGCAGCCACGCAGCCACGCAGCAGCGCAGCCACGCAGCCACACAGCCACGCACCCTCCTTTCCAGCCAAGCAGCCACGCAGCCACGCAGCCACGCAGCAGCGCAGCCACGCAGCCACACAGCCACGCACCCTCCTTTCCAGCCAAGCAGCCACGCAGCCACGCAGCCACGCAGCCACGCAGCCACGCAGCCACGCAGCCACGCAGCCACGCAGCCACGCAGCCACGCAGCCACGCAGCAGCGCAGCCACGCAGCCACACAGCCACGCACCCTCCTTTCCAGCCAAGCAGCCACGCAGCCACGCAGCAGCGCAGCCACGCAGCCACACAGCCACGCACCCTCCTTTCCAGCCAAGCAGCCACGCAGTCACACAGTCAAATCCCCCCTACACCCCCCCCCCCACACACACACCCCCACCCCACCCACTCAACACTACACGAATGACTCACAAAGAACTGCTGCACCACCGATGATCCCTGCGGGAACTGCTCTGCTGCCGACGGTCCCTGCGAAAACTGCTGCAGTGCCGACAATGCCTGTGGAAACTGCGACATTGCCGACGCTGCCTGCGGGAACTGAAGCGCTGCTGCTGCTGCTGCTGCTGCTGCTGCTGCTGCTGCTGCTGCTGCTGCTGCTGCTGCTGCTGCTGCTGCTGCTGCTGCTGCTGCTGCTGCAGTTGTTGCTGCAGTTGCTGCTGCAGTTGCTGCTGCAGTTGCTGCTGCTGCTGCTGCTGCTGCTGCTGCTGCTGCTGCTCCAGCTGGACCACTTGTTTCTGCACCTCTTGACGCAGCTGCAAACCAAGCTCTTCAACCTTCTTGCTTTGGTTCTCCATAGCTCGTTGCATCTCTCTCATCGTCTGTTCCACGCCCACCAGTACGGGGGTCGGCGGCGGCAGCGGCTGGGTACGCTCTGGCTGGGTGCGCTCTGGCTGCCGTGCAGGACCTTGCCACATCGGCCGGCGCATTGGTGGTTTGCACCGGCCAAAAAATCTACTTTCATGGCACCAGATTTCTTTCCTAGCACCCATTTCCTACAATCGTCCCCGGCATAACACAAATCAATCAATTCGTCCATGTCATCGCTTCGGCTATCAGCATCGGGCATAGTTCCCGTGGCTAGTGCCCATCATTCTTTCCACCTTGAGCGGGGCGAAGTCACGAATTCAAGCGCGAAGTGCATTTGAATCAAGCGGGAACTGGGTGACACTCCTTGAAGACGTGCAGCTCCAAGGCATGCAAATGATGCAATGTATGAAAGATACGATACGCAAAGTTCAGGTGTTCAGGTGAAGCCGTGAAGACGTGGTGAAGACAGGTGAAGACGCGGTGAAGACGTGAAGACGTGAAGACGTGAAGACGTGAAGACGTGAAGACACGATACGGCAAGTTCAGGTGAAGTTCAGGTGTTCAGGTGAAGCCGTGAAGACGTGAAGACGTGAAGCCGTGAAGACGTGGTGAAGACAGGTGAAGACGCGGTGAAGACGTGAAGACGTGAAGACGTGAAGACGTGAAGACGTGAAGACGTGAAGACACGATACGGCAAGTTCAGGTGAAGTTCAGGTGTTCAGGTGAAGCCGTGAAGACGTGAAGACGCGAAGACGTGAAGACGTGGTGAAGACAGGTGAAGACGCGGTGAAGACGTGAAGACGTGAAGACGTGAAGACGTGAAGACGTGAAGACACGATACGGCAAGTTCAGGTGAAGTTCAGGTGTTCAGGTGAAGCCGTGAAGCCGTGAAGACGTGAAGCCGTGAAGACGTGGTGAAGACAGGTGAAGACGCGGTGAAGACGTGAAGACGTGAAGACGTGAAGACGTGAAGACGTGAAGACACGATACGGCAAGTTCAGGTGAAGTTCAGGTGTTCAGGTGAAGCCGTGAAGCCGTGAAGCCGTGAAGCCGTGAAGACGTGGTGAAGACAGGTGAAGACGCGGTGAAGACGTGAAGACGTGAAGACGTGAAGACGTGAAGACGTGAAGACACGATACGGCAAGTTCAGGTGAAGTTCAGGTGTTCAGGTGAAGCCGTGAAGACGTGAAGACGTGAAGCCGTGAAGACGTGGTGAAGACAGGTGAAGACGCGGTGAAGACGTGAAGACGTGAAGACGTGCATGCAAGGTATCAAAGATACGATACGCCGCAAGTTCAGGTGAAGTCGTGAAGACGTGAAGACGTGAAGACGTGAAGACGTGAAGACGTGAAGACGTGAAGACGTGAAGACCAGGACTGTCACGTGAAGACTGGGACGTGAAGGCAAGTTGCAGCACTCGGCCGCTGCAGTCGCACGCAGGTAGAAACGAGTATTGCTGCTTGAATCTGTCAAGACCCCATCGAATGTAAAACAGGTTTTTCGTAAAGAAATCCGACTCGTGGGCGGGCTTTACATATTGCTTCTGTCCAAGCACTACCGGATGTAAAACAGTATACTTCTTGAAGAAATAAGTTGGGGCTTTGTTGGGCGTCACATTTGACCGGTGGGCGGAGTTTCCTGCTTCTGTGAAGGCGCCATGGAATGTAGATCAGTAGATTTTCTAAAGAAATCTGAGTTGTGGGCGGGGCCTTTATTGCTTGTGTCCATCCACCACCGGATGTAGAACAGTAGACTTATTGAAGGTGAATCACGATACAACAGCTGTAGTTGACAACATCATGACCGGCACATCTTTCCCCCACCGCTGCTCAACCCGGTCCCCCCCAAACTCCTCCACACTTGCCCACCTTTCCACCCTCCTCCACGGCCCGTTGTGTTTGCAGGCGTTGGCACAAAGGGAGGAGGCCGTGCGAGCCGGGAAACTCACGGTATGGTTTGATTTCTAGTTTTGTATTAGGACCCTAGGGTAGCTATGTTATATAGGCATGTCTGACAGCATAGCTCACCATTTCATTACCATGGGATGCTGAGCATACCATTTCCAGAGAGGTAAGTCAGTCACTCTTCGCAGTTGACAAGTCAGAGAAAGCAATCAAGTGCAGCGTTCACAACTCTTGCCGCTCGTAACCTTTTGTCTGCCCGGTTTGGCAGCTCCCTGTCTTTGCTTTCTCTCGTATTTCTTTCTTTTGTCTCTTTTCTACATCTTTCTTTGCTAATTCTTGAATATATGATGCTATTGTAGCATCCTTCTAGCGCGGATCGCTCTTAATATCCTTCTCGCGCACGTTTCCTCGCTTTTTCTCATGTAAGAGCGTCTTCCCTGCCCATGCAGCGTGTACCTGGTGTGTGTGGCTCTGCCTTGCCAATCACAACTGACCGACATGCTGGTCAGGCACTGCAGGTCGTTGCCCTTGCGTGTGTGAACCTGCTGTTTTGGCTGTTCCCATGGCCGCTGCGTGTGTCCGTGAATGATACCATGGGAGGGAGACTTCTCCCATGGGTCCCCTTCGCTGACACTCGTGATGTAGGTTCGCGTCGACTTGTTTCTCTCACTGTGCCCATATTGGCCTCGCACGGCTTTGTCTCTCATTCCTTGTTTGCATGCGGCGGCGTGTAGACCATCATCTTCATCCGAGACCGCAACAGCAAGGGCCAGGAGGTGAGTAATTGCTGAGGGCATGGCTCCTATCCCCTGATGAGTCTAGCGCCATGTACCACCCTCTATGCCTGCATATAGGTGACGCATTGAAAATGCAAGCATCTTACTAGAAGTAGCACGGGCCTCCGAGGTGAGATTTTGCGCAGGCCTCATGATCCCAATGGACCTGCGAAGCGCATGGCGCGCATGGGCGGCCGGCCGGCGCAGCTGGCATGCGGCGGGGCGGGGCTGTCGACGGGCGGCGGGGCAGGGCCGTCGGCGCACGGGGGGCCAGCGGCGCTGCCGGTGCGCGCGGGCGGCGGGCCGGCGCACCTGGCATGCGGCGGGGCAGGGCTGTCGACGGGCGGCGGGGCGGGGCAGTCGACGGGCGGCGGGGCAGGGCCAGCGGCGCTGCCGGCGCGCGTGGGCGGCGGGCCGGCGCAGCTGGCATGCGGCGGGGCGGGGCTGTCGACGGGCGGCGGGGCAGGGCTGTCGACGGGCGGCGGGGCAGGGCCGTCGGCGCGCGGGGGGCCAGCGGCGCTGCCGGCGCGCGCGGGCGGCGGGCCGGCGCACCTGGCATGCGGTGGGTCGGGGCTGTCGACGGGCGGCGGGGCGGGGCAGTCGACGGGCGGCGGGGCAGGGCCGTCAGCGCGCGGGGGGCCAGCGGCGCTGCCGGCGCGCGTGGGCGGCGGGCCGGCGCAGCTGGCATGCGGCGGGGCGGGGCAGTCGACGGGCGGCGGGGCGGGGCAGCCGGTGCGCGGCGGGGCGGCGCCGTCGGCGGGCGGCGAGGTGGCGCAGCCAGCGCGCAGCGAGGTGGCAGCGGCGGCGCAGCCTGCATGCGGCGGGGCAGGGCTGTCGACGGGCGGCGGGGCGGGGCAGTCGACGGGCGGCGGGGCAGGGCCGTCGGCGCGCGGGGGCCAGCGGCGCTGCCGGCGCGCATGGGCGGCGGGCCGGCGCAGCTGGCATGCGGCGGGGCGGGGCTGTCAACGGGCGGCGGGGCAGGGCCGTCGGCACGCGGGGGGCCAACGGCGCTGCCGGCGCGCGTGGGCGGCGGGCCGGCGCAGCTGGCATGCGGCGGGGCGGGGCAGCCTGTCGACGGGCTACGGGGCGGGGCAGCCGGCGCGCGGCGGGCCGGCGGCGCAGCCGGCGGGCAGCGGAGCGGCGGAGCGGCACAGCCGGTGCCTGAAAAACGCGGTCGCTCAATGAAGGTGCACCACGCCGTCTTCTTCCAGGTACAGGGCAACACAGAGACCTGGTTGTCCTACCGGACCACGGAGTCCCAAAAGACGCCGTGGCAGCCCGCGGGGACTCGACAGGAAGGCGCGCCACGGTGCGGGAAGGCGATGACACAGCCATACAGGTTTGATGCGGAGGGGCGGCCGCTGTTTGGCGTCCGACTTGTGGATCCAGACCGCATTCCGATGTTGCAGGACACCCCAGCCTTCGCACCATTGAACATGGAGTTTCTGGGGAAGGAGCTGGAGTCGATCAAAACAAGGGTCGAGAAGTTGCCCCATGGCATCTGGCAGTGGTACTTTCCGCCCGACACCATCAAGCCAAACAAGGCCTTTTTTCGCAAGTCAAGTCCCACATGCCCCTGAGGAGGTGCCTGAGGAGTGGCGCCCTTTGCCGTGGCCATCTCGCGCGGACATCTCCGCCCTGCGTGAGCACGATGCAGCGCCTGAACCACCACCGACGCAAGAAGAGCACTTCATGGCGTTGGTCGACGCAGAGGCGGTGCGCGTCACCCCGCTGGTAGACCGAGTTCGTCATGATGGCCACACACAGCAGGAATGGGCGGCAGAAGACAGGGCCATGGCAGCCAAGGTCGCTTACTTGAAGCGCATGCAAGGCGTTGAGAAAGGCTCCGCTGTTCTATACTGGCACCCTTCAGCTGGTATTCTCTGCAACTCGAAGCTCACGTGGACTCCAGTCCTCGTTGGCATCATCAAGGAGGTGGTTGCGAAGGAGGATGGCGGCCAACCTTCTATTGAGCTCTTTGTATACCGCGCTAAGCATTTGCATGACACGTGGCACCCGTGGAATACAGACATTGCGCAATGGCCCCATCCGCCAACCACTGCGGCGCACACGGTGATCATCACCGCCTCAGACCTCGTCTTGACACAAGTGGTGGGCAAGCGAGGTCAGCCGCCCCATGGAGTCTCCTTGGGTGCGAACAAAAAGCTCACCAAGGAGTGCCTAAAGGCGCTGAAGGAGGTGCCCTATGACGCGGAACACCCGGTCGTGAAGTGGCAAGATGCTGAATGCTCAAAGGGCATCGTCGGCATGGCGAAGGCATGCTGGGAAGGCGTAACGCTGCAGGTCAAGAGTGGCAGCCGCAACCTCGTAGGGCAAGTCGTGTGTCATTGGGCGTCGGAGCGTGTGACATCCGCGGACGGTCGCACCGAAAGCCGGGACGGCAGGTACCATGGTCGTGTCGCTGTTGTCGACACGCAAAACGACATGGTAGCCATGTACTGGGGTGCCCGTTGGGAGGAGGACGCGGTTTCTTGCGTGCCTCTCCACGAGCTGGAGGCACAGATCTGCGGGTGCCCCGGTGTGGTCGTCCCTGCGTTGCAAGCGCCGGATATCACCCTGGCCGAGGCTCGATTGCGCGAGATGGTTCCACCCAGCGACGTTGTGGCGGAGAACAACAACGCAGGCGCCTCCCGGCGTCGGAAGCGAGCGCTCATCCTTGCCGATGACGATGACGACGACGACGACTGCTGAAGCGCAAGCAGCGTTGTTGTCATTGAGCTGCTCATGTGCTGCTGCTGCTGCTGTGCTGCCATGCTACTGCTGCTGCATTGCTGCCGTGCTGCTGCTGTGCTATTGTGCTGATGTGTTGCTGCATTGCTGCCGTGCCGCTGATGTATTGCTGTCGTGCTGCTGTGTTGATGCACTGCTGCATTGCTGCCGTGCTGCTGAGCTAGTACTGCCTATTAGTGAATTTCCTATCAATGGACTATAGTCCACTGATAGGAAATTCAGGAATCGGCATACTAAGTTGCTGCTGCGCTGACTTGTGCTCCTGCTATGCGGCCGTGTTGATGTGCTACAGTTGTGCTGCTGCTGTGCTACGGTCATGCTGCTGCTGTGTTGCTGGGCTGATGTGTTGTTGCATTGATGTAGTGGCTATTGTTCCGCTACTACAATTTGCTACTGATGCCGCTGCTGGTGCTTTTTTGCATGTCAGTGCCCGCTATGTTCACACCACTGTTGCCGCGGTTGGTATCGCGTGATTTCCACCGGTTGTGCGTTGACATGTGTTACTCATGCATTTCCCCCTATATTTGGTAGCACGCGGTTTCGCGTTAGTTAGGTGCAGACAGCTGCATGTAGACAAACATCTTGTTTAAGTCGGTCAATTAACTGTTCTTGACGCATCATGGTCCAAGTCGACCGACCTGTAGGGACCAGTAGAGCAATTGTCTAGGAGAAAGAGCGTGATCGCTGCAGAAGCCGCGTGGCAGCCGTGGCTGCACCTGTAGTACGACCTGCATATATATGGATACTGTATTTGGATACTGGGTTGTTTATCAATTCTGGTTTTAATTTATTTAGTGTACCTGGTGTTGGCATGCCAACTCAGTGCTAAACTACTTTATGCACAATGATGCAACTTGATGCTATAGTGACGTGCCACGATGTAACTTTATTAACTTCACCATTAGTCATGGGGTCAATAGGATTGCTCATTATGCCATGTTAACATGAACCATGGGTTACGTAATAGTGAAAACAGTAATCATGATGCTCCACTTGAAGTCTCCAACATGGTCATGTTTGGAATTTTATTGATCATACTTACAATATATGAAAAGAGACAACAAACGTGGAAGCATGGCACGCCGAGGCCGATAATATATGTGTGAAATATGAAAAGAGACAACATCTTTGGCAAGCATGATCATATCATGCTTGCCAAACATATTAATGATATCGACCATGTCCAGAAACCATGTTTGCCAATGGTGCATTTAGGATACATTTGAAGCCGTGCAAATGTATCCTAATCCGGTAAAACCACCCAGTGGGATGCCCGCCGCCCGGCGCCTATCCCGGGCCAGGGTCTAGACTCCCGCGGTCACCCTCCTCCTCGTGCCAGCGACTACCTAGAGACATTCGGGTCGCGACAGTGTGTTCGTCGGTGGCGCTCCCGCGAGGTTCGGCACATCCGGTTGTGGCCGTCCAACGTGGAGCCCCTGGTGGACCTGTTCTTCCCGACGGGTCTGCGCCCTCGGATTCGGTATCATTGCCTCCTCCTGCGGGCCCTTTGCCTGATCGCGGTAGAGCCTTTCCTTCGCCTCTTTGCCTGTGGCTTTCTGGACTGGGCCCGTGGCCAGGTCGTCCTCACGCAGCATAGGTATTACTGGGCCTTCCTGGGCCTCTTTCCTGACGGCGTGTGGGCCGATGTTTTCCTCACTGTAGATAGGCATGACAATGTTGAGGATGTGGCTCACTACCAGGCCTACCTGGAGGTCCTGCTGGCCTCTCGTGGCACTTACCAGACGGATGGCCACTAGATAGAGGGCCTTAGGCCCGACCTGAGGGTGTTGTCCCTCCGGTATGTAGAGTCGCCCTCATATTCTGGCCAGTTGGTTGGCTGTTCTTGGTCCTTAGCGCTGATGTGTTTACTCTGTGTGTCCTGCCCAGTGCCGTCCCCCCCGGCCAGGACTCCGTTCCAGGCAGTTAGGGGAACCTACCACCAGGCTTGGTGCTGGCTAACCCTACACCACCCGGCGTGGTGGTGGAGACCGTGTGAACTATTGGTGCTTTGTATCTGGGATGGTCTATCGATTGTGTTGGTGTGTGCTGGGTGCGTTAGGATTATTTTCCTACCCCTCTGGTTCCCTCCTCTCTGCGTAGGGAGAGGGCTCCCTACCTTTTGTGGGGGGGAGGTGTTACGTCGCGTAACAATTCGTTGTAGTTACGGACGTAAATTAGGTCCTTGGCCTCGGTTGTTCCTAGGTTACGTGCAGTTCTAGTTTGGACATGATTGTCCCCGTAACAGTACTGTGGTATAGTGGGTGCCTTTGGGCGCCGCGCCGCGTACTATATTAGTGGTCCTTATCCTTTTGTAGAATGTAGTGGACAGGCGTGCATCTGTGCACCTGCTTGTGTTTCTGTGTTTCTGCAGGCGAGGGCCAGGTCGGCCCGAGCCTGTTGGACCGTTGGTGACCATTTATGCACGTTCCACTCCTTGTGTGGTCACTCGGCGTGTGTTAAATGAATTAGCACATATTAGCTTGGGTCACGGCAGTTTAGTTGTGTTTCCTTCCTCTTTTCCTGGAGTAAACGGGTTTGATTAAATGGCCTATGGCGTATTACAGTAGTACATATGTAAATGCATTGAGATCTGGTTCGTCTCGGTCGTCTTTCGCTAGGGGTGTAAATAGAAGCAGCCTCACTAGTTTAGGTAGTATCAGGACAGGTAGAGGTAGAGGTGGCGGCCGAGGCTTGCGGCGTAACAATGCTGTTTCCGGCCCCACCGTCTAGGTCATCTAGTCGCTCCACACGTAAGCCAGCCATAATTTCAATGCACAAGGATACACATTTCCATCACCATTCATCTTCATCATCCTGAACGACTCGAAAACGCGGAAAAGATAACGGCAGGCTCGAGCTACCATGGTCCGGATTCTCCCGATTTCTGGCCTGCGCTGGTTGTCTCTTTGATGTAGGGAATGCGTATGGATACGTAGCTACAAAGGGATGTATTATAAGTAATAACCACCGATATAATGGGTAGGTTAGTCACATTTAATTGTTCTTTACAAGAATGGACATGGATAAAACTGTATTACCTTGCCATGACATGGCCAAGATACCTGCTGGCACATGATGACAGTGGTTTATCACCATGATTTTTCACTCACCCGTATAAGCTTGACAGTACCCTTGACGCAGCCCATGACCACACAATCATGCAGTATGAACATAGCAAGAGAATAACTAACATCTATGAAAGTGTTTTAACCCATTCAGCACCTAAAACCTTGTACAGCCACGCTACGGTAAGGCAAATGCCTGGTAAGATCATCTAAAAAGATGGTTTTAGAGAGGGGCAGGCAACGGTCAAGAAAGAGCAGCAAGACTCAAAACTGACAGCGCATCGCAAGCTTAAACTCATGTAAGAATACCAAGAAACGATGAAGCAGCGATATTCCAGCTTTACCTGGCACGGCTGGCGTTACCTTGGCCCAGGCGGTGCCTGCAAAAGTGGCACTTTGCGGCACACAAACCATGACGTGACAGAGTGGTCGAAATCATCAAATCTTGACTGCCACTAGACTTAATCTACGACAATACATGATAAAAGGTAGAAAGAAACCTATAAACCCTTCGATTTGATCCGGGAATCAATTGTAGTAATCCATTCCGTCGACCTGCCTAATCGGAGATTTTTCCTGCAAGAACAGTGCCGACACCCAGTAAATCGCATCCCCGCGAGGTTAAAATTCACTTGTATCATCTTTAGGACATAAAAAATCTATTTCCTGGGTTTGGCCCGCAAAATCGTCCGAAAACGTAAACTGCATGCATGGGCGCAAGCCGCCATGGCTAGGTCGTGCATTTCCGGAACTCACGTTTCGCGTGAAAATGTACCCTTACCACCTGTACTTTCACCGTACGGTTAGCCGCCCAAACCAAATCCAAAAAAATCCCAAAAATATGTCCAAGAAAGATCTTTTCAAGTAGTATTTGAATAAATTTTGAGAAAATTTTTCTGCCAAATATTCCGACCGGGGCGAATTTTCTACAAAACCTCAAAATTAGGTCCTAAAATTAGGACTGAGTTGAACTCAGTCCTAAAATTAGGACCAGGGACAGACGACGAGTTAAACTTGGTCAAAATATAGCAAACCCTAGTATCATGTTCTGGAGAAACTTATAAACTTTCATTCTTCTCAGCTAAACGTTTCCTAATTCCCAATAGTATTCTCGCAAACTGGTCCCCCGAGTAGGTGCCGACAAATCGGCTATAAGTCACTTTTTGGCGGAAAATCGGCAGCAAGACCATTTTAGGGGTTAAGTTGGACAAGGGCTGGCAGGTATTTAAATACCTGTACGGTATTTAAATATGCTTTTATATACATTTGCAAACTAAATATATATTTAACCCATAGTCCGTAAACTACCCGACCTGTCGGGTAGTTTGACTAACGGTCGAATTTCGCGCCGCGCCGTAAGCGCCGCGCCGCTTGTGACGGATGTCAGTGGTCCGGTGGGTCCGGGAACACTTAGGGACGAAGGTGATGCATAGGTTTGGGGGTAATATTCGCCATAGCCTGGTAATTACAACGTGCATTGAGAATGTATCACGTGACTTTGGCGGGAAAATTTCGCTCGCGCGCGCGCGTAATGAGATATGGCTGACAACGTGCCGCTGTCACGAAATTTGTGCGTCTCACGGCTTGAAACGGTTCAGAATGTTGCTCAGAATGACGATGCATGATTTTCGTAGGTCAGGCACCGCCAGATTTATAGGGTTAGGAAAATACAGGTAGGAAAATATGACTTTCCTGGTCGTCAGTTCCAGATGAGTCATAGCTTGTCATAGGTCGATTTTCTCCCTATGGCCGGGCAATCTGCGCCAGCCCGGGCATCCAGTTTGGGTAAGGGACGTCAGCTGCAGCGTTTGCTGAGAATGCGGACTAGTTTAGTGGCCATCTTTGCACGGAACATCGACCTGGTAGCCATGGCGGATCATGAAGTATGCGGCTATGGCGGCCTTTGCCTGTAGAGCATCAGTATGTGTGAGATATGAGGGTCCCGGCCAGCGGAATCCGGGTAGGGCATGAACGAGCCAGGTACGACAACGTATTTGCGTGTTGTTTGCAGCGGAATACGTATCCCATGCATTATGAATGACGATTTTATCCATGCATATTTCAGCAAGTTCCATGCCTGTTGTAAAGAGTGGTATTAGCCCTGAAAGTGCCCAGTTTTGGGCATTTCTTTGGAGTATACCACTCCGTCAGTGCAGGTAGGCAACGTGTTTGTATTCCAGCACTTTTGGCAGCCTTTGATAGCTTGTTATAATGCATTATTGTGCTGCATGTCATAGAGAGCTGTTTTCACGCGCGTAACCCACACACATGTATGAGCACGTTATATAGGGGTCATGGGTTATCCGGGTGGTCTGACCCAAGGAAACCCCCATTGGACTATCCAACTAAGTTGTCCAATGTTGGTATTGAGATTCCCTGCCCTCCCTGGGAAGTTAGGGGGGGGTAGACTTTTCCTTGGGGAAAAAAGATCGTCTTTTGGCCAGCTTTGACTGGAGCTATCATCCAAATGCTTTGAAAAAGCCAAGGTATTATTGCATATTCTGAAAGCCCTTGAAGTGTAGATACTCCTAGCATCTTGGTTGGGGGTATTTGGAGTTGTGGCCTGTAAGTTATGATTTTTTTCATTTTCAGGGGTATAAAAGTGCCAAAAATGGGTCAGCGGACTATGGGTTAAATATATTTGCCTCAAAGGGCCCTTTGGCAGAATTTATTTAAATGTATTTGACACAAAACGTAGTTGCGTTGGAAAATATTAAAATGTATTTGGCACAAAGCCCCCTATAGCGCAGAGAAACATTTAAATATATTTACCTTGCTCCCCGGTTTGTGTGAAATTATTTAAATGATATTTGACATTGTTTTGGCACCTGCCAAAAGTATTTAAATGCCATATTTATTTTATTTGTCCGACCTGTAAACTTGGGGTTGGGCGGCGAGTAGGGGGCGTTTGGGGGGCGTTTGGGGGGCGTTTGGGGGGCGTTTGGGAGTCGGGAGGGCGGTCCTGCTAGTGGGCTAGCAGATAGGCAGGCTTGATTTTGTGAAATACCCCATTTGGGGGGATCAGAGATTCCCCCGACCTACCCTTGATGCCCTGGCTGATCATCGTACTTGGCGCCCCTGGCATGCCTGATGCATGGACGTGTCCGATGCCATGTTATGCCCTTAATGTTCCGACCACAGAGTGGCAATACACCCCTCTACTATGCCTGGGATAACGAGGTGAAATATGCTATATTCATGGCCAAGGCGGACATGCCCAAGCAGCACCCTGCTGAACCAGGCACCGTAAGTCTGGCAACGGTGCTCGCCGTCCGGGCAGTTCTGTGTGGCCACTTGCAGATGGGGTTAGGACTAATTGCCACTTGAAGGTAAAGGTAAGGCCGTAGATTGGGACTCGGGGACCTTCGAAGAACCAGGTCCAAGAGCCATGCACTGAACAGGGAACCAGGGCAGCCCTGCGGGGTTTTCCCCGAGAGTCTACCGTGTTTCACCGTGGGTCGTTCGTTGCCTGTTTACCGGTCACAGACTCTGTCTCAAGAGGTACTTGTGCACACCAACTTGTTGCCTGTTTCTTGTTACACTACCAGCCAACGAAGGGAGCTGACTGATTCTTGATTAATGGGTGGGTCAGCCGGATGCATCAGGCGGGCTAGGGGAGGATGGAGGGATTTTGTAAGAGGGGGCCTCCATGTTTAGCGGGCGGGGTTTCAGTCAAGGTGGGTTGGACGGTAGATGGAGGGACTTATAAAGCTACTTGTTACTAGAAGTGCTGAGTGGGGCCACCCAAAAGTTGAATGAACCTCACGACTTCACAGCTGCTTCCCATTGGCATGGATTTTAGTCTTTATGGCTCAGGAAGGTTGACGTTTGTACATGCTTCAGCAGAAAACTCTTTGAAGTTGCTAACCCCTGAAAACCAGGAGACACAAGGGCTTTCTCTCCTCTGTTACTATGGATCCATAGCCCGTAAGATGCCCTTGATCCAAAGTTTGGCTGCGCGTAGCTGGTGTTTCTCTCTAAGCCCATGTGCTAATCTTCAATGTCACGTGTCATCGCTGTGGAGCCTCTGCTGGGCTGTGTGGCAGCCCAGTTCAGCCACACCGTCACCCTAGCACGCTCATATGGAGGTTGCCGCCATTGCGCTGCTTGTTGCTGTTACTGTGGTCCCTGGTCCACACTTCCATGCATGCACGCCCCCGCTGGCGTATGCATGGTTCTTTCATGCATTCTTGATGCTATCGTGATGCAATAGAGACCTTCCCCGTGTCCCCTGGTCCACATCTCTGTGCACGCCCCGACAGCGGTATCCATGGCTCCACCTATCCTTGATAGTTGAGGCTAGAGTGAGCAAACCTTTCCCGTGTCCCCTGGTCCACCCTTCCATGTCCACACACGCCTAGCAGTAATTCGATGCTAGCATAACTTATAGCAGGCAAGCTTCTGCGCTGCGCCTGTGGCATGGTCGTCTACTGCTCCAAGTCGTATTGCTATACACCGCAGGTAGAGGTTGGGCCCCCTACCATTATGATGAAGGCCCGCTGTGTTTGTGGCAGCAAAAGCGTGCCTGCACTATGGCTTCTGTGGATGATACTGCTATTGTGGCAGTTAGAAGCTTCTTTCTCATATGTAGCAGTATCCGCTTGACAGAAGCACGTTCTGTATTCTGTGTAATCGGGCGGATGCTGCTTCTTTTCCGCAGGCGCCTCAGGCTATGGCAATCCAGCCAGCTGGCCCATCAAGCAGCGTGTCAGCAGGGGCCCTTACCATGCGCCACATGTTCCTCTCTCATGACTGGGGAAAGGACAAGATCAACCATCAGCGTGTGGTACGCATCAGCCAGGCACTCAGGGAGCGTGGTTTCACCACATGGCTTGACTCGGACCTGTTGATAGGTGGCGACATCGCGCAGCAGGTGGGCGATGGCATCGACAGCTCCATGGCCGTGCTGACATTCATCACCAAGTGCTACATGGATAAGGTGAACTCGACCAAGAATGACTACTGCAGGTTGGAGTTCCACTACGCGATGGCACAGAAGGGCTCCGAGCGCATTGTCCCCGTTGTCATGGAGGAAGAGCTCCTTGACCGCAGAAACTGGTGCGATGGCACGGTCAAGAATTTCTTTGGCCAGCAGCAGCACGTATCCATGGTACAGGAGACTGAATTCACATCCAACATGCCTGAGCTGCTGGACATCCTGGCCGGCATGGGGGTCACCCCAAATCCATCACAGACGATGCAGGCTCAGGCGGTTCAACCGGCTGCCCCGTCAGAGAGGGTGAATCCAGGGCCAGCCGCGAAGAGTCCACCCTCGGAGCTGTTCCTCTCATATGACTTGGCGTTTGACGGCGAGTGGCAGCTCATCGGCCAGGAGTGCCTCGTGCGCATCAACCAGTCGCTCAAGGAGCTCGGGTTCAAGACGTGGTTTGATGAGGACCAACGCTTCGACTGTAGCCTTTGGGCACAGCTAATGGCCTCCCGCATTCGCAATTCACAGGCTGTGCTGGTGCTTGTCACCCAGGGCTACATCAACAAGGTGAATAGCCCAATGGAAAATAATAGTAAGATGGAGTTCAACTGTGCGGTGGATTACAAGACTCCCAAACGCATGATCCCGGTTGTCATGGACGAAAAGCTCATCGGCTCTAGCAGCTGGCCTGATGGCGACGTGAAGAGGTATCTGGGCCAGCAGCTCAACGTTTGCATGGCGCGTGAGTCTGACATCGCTGCAAACATGCCACTGTTGCTGAGGACCCTGGCCGCCATGGGAGTCACACCGTGAGTTGCACCATCAAGGGGATAGCTAGTGGCTTGTTAGCTACTGGCAACGGGCGAGGCAACCATCGACCTTGCCTCGCGTGGTCCTCCCTTGATATCGTCTGGCATCCGCAATCAGGCGCACCGAGCGACTCTGCTATCCATTCTAGGAATGCCTGCATCGGCAAGCAAGCCTCCCGGTGCCCGTTCAGCCCCGCGTGCCAGCGCGCCCCATGTGGCTGCTTATCTGGCTGCAAGTACAGTAGGGGGCTCACGCGCAGTCAAGGGGCTGGCATGGGGACCTGCTGATGAGGCTTGTCGCGCCGCAGGTGAGCTGTCGGGTGACCGGCGCACACGCGCACGGCACATGGAGATGCACAGGGGCTGTCTCCGTGGTGACAGATGACAGCACAAGCACAGACAACAGGTCACGCGCCGCGTGGACACGACAGCGGCTGTCTTGTTAAGGCAGCCACGAGTGGGGTGGTCTGTTTTTTGGCAGCTGCCCAGTGTGAGTGTGACGGGTGCCGATTGACAAGATGGACAAGGTTACAGGGAACCAAATTTGGGAGCAGAACCTTGTTGTAGATCGTCAGTCGGAGACTGCGTTCTGTTTGGAGCTTCAGGACGCCGGCAGACAGGTGGTCGGCGCCGTTGGCCGCGTCCCAGCGGAGACGGGCGAGAGCCTCGGCAAGCCCAGCTTCCGTGAAAGGGGGGGCTTGTCGGGGTCTGCAAGCAGCCCAGGAGCGGGGGGACTAGGTAGTCCTTTTCACCTACGAGTGGTGCGGGTGAGCGGCCGGGGCCGGCTTGAGTGGGGGGACGGAAGGCGGCAGCGGCGAAGTGGGGGACCTGCTTGGGGGGGGAAGTAAGGGGCCCCCAGCAGGGAATAAGTGCTGTCCCTCCGGCCAGGTGTGCAGGCGCTGGGCGGGTGGTTTACCCACGTCAATCGTTGGGCCCGGGTCACGCTTGCGTTTCCCCAACCGGGAAAGGGAGAACCACATGCTTTTGTCGTCATAGTTGGCCTGGAACTTGTCAATGTCATCCTTGAGCGCTGCAGTGTCGTAGGCCCGGATGCAGGCCTTCTTCAGGGAGCGCAAAACGGCCGGGTTCGCGCGGGCGCCGCGGTGGCAATTTATTGAGCTCTGCTCGGTTTATCTCTCCTAGCTAAAAGCCTCAAAGGGAGCAGTTCAGCCGTTTTCGTAGGTAGTTTGTTTGGGTAGCACCCGCCTTCCTTGGGGGGGCATTTTGTGTTTTGCTGACACCAAGTTACTGCATGAACAATAGGTGTTTTGTGGTTCGGTAAATTTTTGTAGGGTCACTGCACCACCAACAGGGTATACTGTGGACTGGCAATCCATGGGTACCGATGTCGGTCACGGTGCATAGTAATCGTGGTAGGCCACTGTAGATGTGGTAACTTAACGAGGCAGCAAGCCACTGTAGGTGGCTGTGACCTCCGCAAGTCACTCTAGGTGGTCGCGCCGCCACATGTTCCCCTAGGTACTTGAGGTGGTGGGCTAGAGTTTGTAAGAATAGCTTTCGAAGTAGAAGAGTGGACTAAAATAAATTCATCTTCTATTAACCGTGGAACTCCAGGGTAACCAGACTCTGAGTGGAGCACATACAAAAGGCAGGCCACATCCCGGCCGCCGATGCTCATGGGAACACTTATTGCTTGGCAAAGGCTAGCCTTACCCCCAAACATGCAGGGAGGGTGGGCGGGAAAAGAAAAGAGGCCGGCCTTAGCTAGGTGGGTTTGTTTTTGTCCTTTTTTGCGTGTCATGCGGCCTTGGCCCGGACGACATTTTTTCGCCACGCAAATGTTGCGTCTGAACAAATGACGCAATGTGGCGTTCTAATTGCCGGCAGCTTACGTAAGGCTGCCGGGGCTATTAGGTCACATATTGCGTTAGAGAAAGAATCTAGATCTAGTTAATCACTACGCCATTAGCCAAAAAACCTAGACAGTGGCAGGTTTATATCTCAACGTAGCTCCTGCCACCTGGCCAAGAAAAACTGGCCCAAGTTTTGGCCACGACTAATCCGGATCAGGCCGCACCGGCCTCAAAAGGTATGTCACGTGAACCCAATAACCTAGCTATAGCAGCTACCCTTCCATCTCACTATAAAGAAACTATGTTCAGAGAACCACGATTCTATTAACCGTGGAACTCCAGGGTAACCAGACTCTTTATTAAAACAATGAGTGGAGCACATACAAAAGGCAGGTCACATCCCGGCCGCCGATGCTCATGGGAACACTTATTGCTTGGCAAAGGCTAGCCTTACCCTTATATCCCTCCCTGGCGATCCATGCCAGGGGCAAAGAACCTAGCATAATGACATAGAAATGAACAACCAAACTAGGGGGAGCCGGGGCAATTTCAAAAGAGCCCGCCAGGCCCGAGGGGGGCAGGCGGCCATTAATTAATTGATTGATTAGGAACATCACTCCGTTGGGAGTCAATGTAGCACATATCCCTGAGAAGGGGCATATGGCTTTTAATACATTCTAGGCTACTTCCTGCAAGGGTGGGAATGTAAGCGACCCTTGCTCTAGGTGCACCAAGGCACCGCTAAGGCAGCCATGCCTAGACTATTTGCCTAGCTGTGCCAACACACCTAGTCACGTGCCGCCAACGCACGGTCCACCACCAGCCATAGCCTAGTACAGCCATGCTACGCCCTGGCTATGTTTAGCCAAGCCATGCCTATAATGGGACCCCCCCATGGATGTTGCATTAAGAATTTAGCCATGCTATGCCATGCAGAGAGATGCTCTCTGTCGAGCAGCCATGTCCTAGCTCTTGTATAGCCATGCTGATCTTCCTCCCTCACAGGCATGCTCCCCCCCTTACCCGGGCATAGCGTGATAGACCATGAGGGTGCAGGTGCCCTGGTGCACCTAGAGCAAGGGTAGCTTACATTCCCACCCTTGCATGAAGTAGCCTAGGATGTATTAAAAGCCATATGCCCCTTCTCAGGGATATGCGCTACATTGACTCCCAACGGAGCGATGTTGATAATTAATTAAGGCACCTGCACCCTCATGATGTATCGCGCTATGCCCAGCTAAGGGGGAGCGTGGCATGTGGGGGAAGATCATCATGGCTATACAAGAGCTACTATGGCATGGCTTCTCTACAGAGAGCATCTCTCTGCATGGCATAGCATGGCGAAATTCTTAATGCAACATCCATGGGGGTCCCGTTATAGGCATGGCTTGGCTAAATTCTGTAGGCAACATCCATGGGGGCCATTATGGGCGCACATATGCGCGTGGGCCACATGCTAGGCTAAGCCTGACTAATCTACACTACTGGTATGAATTCCCTACTGCTGAGGTGGCAGGAGGGGGCTGCCAGGGCTTGTGGTCAACGTGGATGACCGCCCCCCTCCAGTATACCGGCTTCCCCCCTGCGCTTTGCCGGAGCTGGAGGTAGGTCGGCCATAGCTCGCGTCGCCGCTGTTGCTGGGCCAGGGTCAAGTCGTCGTCCAGCGTGAAGCGAGTCCTCGAGAGCTTCTTGCGGCATTTAAGGAACGACAGCTTGTCCGCCATGTACTTAAAGGTGAGGAGCACGGGTGCCGGGCCAGCCTTCCCCCGCGCGCGGTAGAGGCGGACAGCCGACATGTCCAGCTCACCAGTGAGTAGCATGGGGGCAAAAATGTCGCGCTTAAATGCCGCAAGAAGGCTCGTGGAGGTCTCACCTGCCTGCTGGTCGAAGTGCAGGCGGCCATGGCCCGAAGAAGAACCTCAGGAAACTCCACCTCCAAACTGCGGTGCAAGCCCACATAATGGGCAACCGTGGAGCTGCTAAGCCAGCGCCCCCGGCCCTGGATGTCCCCCATGCTGCGACCCTCGAGGAAATCATGAGTGGCACCCCCATGCCGCAGCCCGTGAATGATGGTGAAAATCTGGGCGAGGTCCCCCCAAGGCCTGAGTCGCATCCTGCCAAATGCGCCTGAATTGTGGGTAGGTGAAAGGAAACACGGCCTCCCAAGCGCGCTTACCCCCGATGCAGCACTTGACGGAGGATGGTTTCAGACATCACATCTTCTACCACCACTGACTGAGTCTTGCCCTTAGAGGTCTTGGTAGACCTCAAAAGAAGGGCGCCCCGTTGAGCCGGCCCAAGCCGAACATCAGGCTGGAGGCGCACATGGCCAACACGGAGGTTCAGCGCCTCCGAGATTCGCAGGAAATGGCGGAACATGATGACCACCAGCAGGCCCGCAAGGCGCTGACCTTGCATGACCATCGTGCTGGCAAGTGCAAACGCCGCCTCCCATGGAATGGGAGGAGGGGCACGGGGGGGCACAAGTGTTTTCCACCCAGCGAGGACGCCACGGGCCAAGTCCCACCGCTTCACCTTACCGGGATAATAAAGTTGCAACCCCATTTAAGGCATGGACACACGTCTGGCAGCTGTATCCCCGAAAATGAGCCCAGGCGACATACGCACAAAATGTCTCCTCAAGGGTGTCAGCTCGTGACGAGGACCTGTCCGCCCGCCCACCAGCCTCCCACCAAGTCAAGAGGGAATCAAGACCACGACGGTAGGCCAGCAAGGTAGCCGGCTTTACTTTCCTCTCTGGCCATGGAATTAAGGTAGCTAACAGGCCGCAGGGGGGCCTGGGTTAGGATGGATGCCTTCCGCGGTCAGGTCGCGCACCCAGCCTGCCAAGAAAGTCGCCATGGATTGGCCGCGAGAAACGCCATATCGGCTGGTTGAAGTGCACTCGGCGTCCACACCCACTGGGAACGACTCCCAGTGGCGAGGGTCAGCGCGCTGCCACAAGCGGCGACACTGCTTGTTGAGCTTGTGGGATGAGGACCGCCCCTTAGCCAAGCAGCCCAACGCCGCGGTGGAGTCCACCAACCTCACCACCCGCTTGCCTCGGTTTGCCAAGCTGCGCGCACTCCTCTCCACGCCCTTGCCTGCAGCCCGCACCTTCTTCTCGTTGATGTGCATCCCCGGATCCCGCCAACGACTCCTGACCCCAACCCGCCATTGCGCTGGCTAGTGATTGCTTGTTGCGCCCGCGCGCTCAGTGGCCTAGCTAGGGCCAGCGTAGGCCACCTCCGCACGTCGACCACAAGCCCCACTGTCAGAGGTGGCAGGCGCCCCCTCAGTGACCGACACCCCAGCAAAACCAGAGCTCTTAGAGAATCTGATCTATAGCAGTAGTGTAGACTAGTCACTGAGGCTTAGCTTTATATAGCACGTGGCCCACGCCTACGCGCCGTATGATGTGCGCCGGCCTATGACGGGACTCCCCACGGATGATGCATTAAGAATTTAGCCCTTGCTTCGCTTATGCAGAGAGCTACTTTCTGCTGAGATGGCATGCCCTAGCCATTGTTTAGCCATGATGATCTTCCACCCTATGTCCGCACCTTAGCTGCATGCTGGAATACATAGTGGTGCATGCGCATGCAGGTGCACTTTGTGCACTAGCTGACCCAGAGCAGGTGTAGTTTACACCCTATACCCTTGCAGGAAGTAGCCCATGGCCAGAAAGTATTTAAAGCCATATGCCCCTTCTCTGAGGGACATGGGCTACCTGTACTCCCAACGGAGATATATGTTCCAATTTAATTTTAATTTAATTTAATGGAGGCAGATGCATGCATGGTTCGCAAGGATAGATGGCAAGTAGTCATGAAGGAGACCACCCCCAAGTCTGTGGGCCGGGGCTCCACATGTTTCCGCTCCGGTTTGGCATTCATAGCGATTCGGGCCGTGGTGCCCACAACCCTGTTGTATAACTAGGAACTAGATAGCTTGATAAGCTAGCATAATCCATTCCATCCCATCATGTTCCCCTCCCACTGAGACTTATGCTCACGTGATCGACGCAGTCACCGGTGTATATTAATTAATTAATTAAAGTGAGACAACTATTCCTGGACGCATGGCCAATTCCAACGCCGTGGAAGGACTATCCAGATGTACGTATACGTGCAGCTGTTTGGAACATGAGCCTATGTAGCCCATGGAATTGGAATAAATTGCCATGCAAGTAGTGAGACAAATCTGCATCCAAACCATGTTGCCGACTCCATTTTCAATCACATGACATCTGCATGATTTGGCCCCTTGGTTGCAAATTAATTTGTGGCGCCGATTAAATGACCATGCTGGAAGACACGCGCCGCGAGTCCGCTGACCGCCACCGTCGCCGCTGCCAGGTCATCTTCAGGCGCTTGGACATGCAGCCGGAGGAGACCCCAGACTCTCTTCTCGACGAGCTGAAGAATAAACTCTTGGCGTGCATGGCGCTGCCAGGTGCGACACTGCAGGGCGCCTACCGCCCAGCCCCATCCACGGGCCAACGGGCTGGGCCCCCTCCAGCACGGTCCTCACCTTCAGCGACATCACAGCCCGAGTTCGGTACCTCTCTCGCCACAAGAAGCTGGTGAACACCTCCTCCTGGTCGCAAGCTTGACGACGACCAGTGAAGCCAGCCCAGCAGCAGCAACGCCGCGATCAGTGGCCCGACTACATCCGCCACAAAGACCAACCCCGAGAAGCCCCAATTGTATACTGGCGGTTCGGGGACCTTTAATGTCAACAAGAAACTGTGGAAGCCCCCCTGGGCTCCCCCGGGATAGAGCACTCAAGCTAGTTGTCTAGATGGGGGCAATCGATTATGCATGGGATAGCTTAGACATTACAGCACTTGAAATGATATTAGCGCACAGCGTTATGGTAGTGCCTTCAATTAATTAATTAATTAATTAATTAAACTCGTGCTCCCGTTGGGGAGTCACGGAGCACCGAAGTGCTTTTAATCCCTGTGTGTGCACTACAGGAGAAAGGGCAGAGACCCCCAGTCTCCTTCATGCCAAAGGCATGCCACAGCTGCAATCGGGCGCGGCTAGCTAAAAGGACAGGCTAACGATCCGGCAAACTGTGGGTGCAATAAGACCCATGTGAGCATGTCATAGCAAGGAGCGTGGGCAAGTAATCTGAACATAGCCAGGGCGTAGCATGGCTGTACTAGAACTAGGCTAAGGCTATGGCTGGTTGTGTACCGTGCGTTGGCGGCACGTGACTAGGTTTGTTGGCACAGCTAGGCAAACATTCTAGGCATGGCTGCCTTAGCGACAGTGACTCCAATGGTTACAAGCTAGGGCTATTGCTATTCTAGCCCGCTGGGGGCGTCCACATCTTGTGGTTGATCATCAGGTCCCCGCCCCTCCAGTACACCTTGGGCTTCTGGGGGTCCTGCTTATGGCGGAGGTATTCCGGCCACAGGTCGCGTCGCTGCTGTTGCTGAGCGGGGGTTAGGTCGTCATCCAGCGTCCAGGTGAGGTCGTGCAACCGCTTGCGACGAGAGAGGAACCGCTGCTTATCCTCAGGGGAGATGAAGGGGAGATGATGAAGCCTTCAATTAGCTCTGGCACCTTGTGGTCATCAGCTTGCGCCTTAGCCGACGTCTTGAGCCCACCTCACCTTGTAGCATAAGCTATGTGTCAGCCTACCTATGGTATTGCACTGGTTGTATTGCACCCACGTACAGTGTTGCGCCCCGGCATGCACCATGCTGTGGAGAGAGCGCTCTGTGGCCTGCCCACTTGCGGCAGTGAGAGAAGCTAGGGCGCCCTCCCTCCTTCTCGCTGTGTATATAGGGTTGAATTGGTTCCTTTACTCTGTATTGGCACCCACGTGACGCAGTCACGTGCTTATTAATTAAAACTGACCATATTAACTCATGCATATCTCGCTCAGGACCAGCTAGAGGAGAAACATGACTTGTTGGGATGATCGACGTGCATATGGCGGGCCGGGTTGCTCCGTGATATGTGGCGGGGTCGCTCCACCAGCGCGGCGATATTATATACTTGTGGAGATTTCCTCATGCCAGCTAGGCCGCGACTGATACCCGTCGGGTTGTCATGTCGATCGTCTTCGCAGTCGGGTCCCGGCCATGCAGTTGCTGCGAGCGCTTGACTGAATACTAAGCGGTCGGGGTAGCGTACCGCGGTGTCTGCATCCAGTCACTAGGCGGAGCTACCGAGGGCGGCCTTCCGCCAGACCGATCAACGGCCATGCATGGCGCGCCGGTCGGTCTCGGGGCTAATTTCTTGCTGACATCTCCCCCTCTATATAGTGCCTACATGCATGCGTCCAGGAGTAGAACTTTGTCGCGGGCCCGGCCTTTAGAGCGGGCGCAACAATGAAAAAAATTATGGATTTTGGTTTGTTGTCATAGTCCGTAGGACTTTGGGATTCATATTTCGGGACTTAATGTGGGAATTGTCCTTTGGTTGTCAGACATGTTAGGGACATTATGCAGAGGATATTTGAACTTTTGCGTAATTATTTTTCTAATGATCGATGATAGCATAGTACTCCGCGGCATGCCTATGCGCATGACAGGAAAGCTAGTACCAACTTATACTTCTAAGTGCCGAGCAGCCCAGCCATATAGCTGTGGGGATGCAGGCCAGCCGGCATCTCGATGAACGCGTGATGTCGTCCGCATAGATGAGGTTGACCACTGACCAGCCAGGAAATTCCTTGAATTATTTAGTCGCCCCCCCTTCACTGGGTTCGAATTCGTGATGGCCAGGCACAGTTGCTCGGCATTTAGTAGGGCACTAGCAAGGCCAGCAAGTGCCTGATGCACATAATGGTGCACGATGACGGATGCATTACTTAATTAACACGTAACTGCGTCACGTGGGTGCCAGTACAGAGTATAAATGAACCTTCAACCCCTATCAATTACACAACGAGGAGATACAGGGCGCCCTAACTTCTCTTATATATACTGCCACAAGTGGGCAGGCCACAGAGCGCTTGATCTATCGACAGCATATATGGTGCCGCGGGGCGCAACACTGCACATGGGAACACGGATGCATGAGTGACTCCATCATATGATGCCCAAAAGCTAGGTGCCGCGTGGTGGGCAGACGTGTGGTGCCAGGCTGACTACAAATTTACCTTGAACAAACTGTGCATGCAAAAGATTCCGCTATATGGACAGTACGTCCACTTGAGCGATGCATCAGGTACAGCATCCTGCGTGGGAATGCAGTTGGAAGGGTTGTGCGTGCCCCTGCTTGATTTAAAAGGACCTTGGTGCGTGTCCAGGCTGCCTAGGATCTGACCATTCACTGGGCCACACAGTACGTCTGTCTTCCGTCAAGGCCGCCATCGGGCACGAAATAGCTCCCATTCTCGATCTCGCCGTTCCGACACCTAGACAGCACCGGAGGCCAGTTAATTGGTCCAGGGAGACGGAGCAGACGTGCAGGAAAATCAGATGATGAAGTCTTGACAGAAAATGCAACAAACCATTATGACATAGAATTGTGCGTGCTGTCTCTCACCCCCGTCCAAGAGAATGCCAATCCGAGTCATTGCCACACGCTGTATATAAAACGACATTACGTACACACGTTGCCCCTCCATCTGAAGGAGCTGTATCGCTTCAGATCACACCCATGCTATGACATTTTAAATATCACTCCTATGATACAACCATGGCCCACCCAATGGTGCAGGGCACAATATACCTACCTAGGTCCTGCCGGCGCCCTACCTTTGCCGCCCAACCCAAGTTGCAGTAACATTTACATCTCGCCTGGGCAACATCGTATACACATGAAACAACGAATTCCCAATAACAGCCACGAAAAAGCACCGAGGGGACATGTTCAACTAATGAACGCAAGCTTAATGCTTGTCTTGATACTAACTACTGCATCATGGCCTTGTATAGGCTCACTCAAAAGTAGCCATGCACCGGCGTGTTCGACACACACTCTCCAGCCAGGCGCAGTTAATTGCTGCAATACTTATGATGACACACCCTATTGCCATGGTGAGCGATCTATCTCCACAAACATGCAGCTGTCGGTGGCAGCAGGCCTCCACGGCCGCATGCCAGTCTCCACCCATACGAGGATTTCAAGGCACGGATTTACACCTCGCAGGGTGGGACTGTGAGCTTCCCCATCATGCTATCTAATGTGTGGTCACAGAACCCCATGCATGCAGGATCTGGCTACCTCAGTGTCCGGATGAGACATCTAAGTAGAGCTGATAATTTGCAAGCATTTGAGGCAAACACAAGTGAATGGTTGTGACATCCCCGGGCTATATTGGTCGACTGGCCCATAGGCCGCGCGGACGAGGTACCCAATGATTCAGACCTCGATCAAATAGCGCAATACGTTCTGCAACAACCATCTATATGAATGACGTATTTCATTACCGATCAAACATCTTCATCATAACTTGCCACCATCCATAAGCCTATCCACACATTCCTACATTTTCCACATACATCGCGCTTGTGCAATGTCAACAAACAAAAAAGGGTATCAACCCATACACGAGATAGCAGATCATGAATGCAGCAGATCATGATTATTAGCGGATCATGAATGAATAGTGTACGGAGATGCTACTGTACCATCTGTCTCAACCAAGCAAGCAGGCAATTTGCATTGTGTGCAATGCTGAACTGTATGGTATACATGGCCCGCTTACCAGCACATAAGTGGGCAGGCCCGTCTTTGCTTCTCCCTGCAAGAATGGAGCACGTTTAAGGGTATGCTCGCACAGGCAAAGTTTCAGCCACGTTCTTGTTCTGGTAGTACACTAGGTACGGGCATCCTAGCCTGAACCCAGTAAACCCACCACACGAGTACCATCATCAGCTAACGTATGGATAGATAATGCAGCTGTCCCGTCAAGTACTCAAACCGATGTTCACGACGCTGCGCTGGAAGTGATCCTCATGCCAGCGAGCGCCTGCCTAAAAACATTCTTGTTGCCCTGCCGAACAAACTCCTTGTTGTTGCCTGGCAGCTGAATAATGCCATAGATTAGTGGATCGATTTTTAAAAACACGATCATCACCGGCCTCACAATCAAGCAACGGAGCACAGTCATGGCGATGATTCGGCAGCAGTGCTTAAGCCTACTTCTGAACCAGGTATGTTATTAACTGCCACTCACCCAAGACTGGCTGCCTATCAATACAATGCTGAGCATAACCATGTAATTGGCTCGTTTCCTCTCTTACTGTATCTGCCTGGTCAAGCTGCATACACATATGCGCAAACATGACACTGCCACCAAAAGAGATTGCTACTAGATGGAAGCCTTTTCCCTCATGCTATACACAACACAATGATGACACATACGCGTGCAATTGAGGTGAGGCGGCAAGCCACCAAGAAGGCAGCTTTCCCTATAACTGAGAATTTTCCGATTTTTTAAGGCTGGCAGACCGCACGCCAGCAGCTGTGTTCTCTCCGTGGTGTAAAAGCTCCACGCTGGCCTGACAGCATGCCATGCCCCGGTATGGCCTACCTGCTCGCCCAGGGAGGGCACCTCCAGGTGCTCCACAAACTCCGCATCAATGACACCCACGTGATCGGTCCCCTGCACGCAGCACCGAACCCAGCCATGCGGCACGCAGCACCGAACCCAGCCATGCGGCACGAGCATATGAGCGCTGCATGCATGATGCGTCGCAGCGAGCTGTTTTTCAGCACCAACGAGTGTGAAGCTAAAGCAATGTGAGTGGTAAAGGGTATGATGCCAAGGGGACAGCTTTCGATGGGTGAGTAGCCTGAAACCGCGTCTTTCAGTGAATGGGCATTGGGCACATATTCAAAAGGAGGCTGGGATGCTAGTTCATAAAGATTGTAATCACCATTCAATCTAATCAGAGTCAACTTTACCATTATTTGCCTCTCCAAAAAGGTGGTTGCTGCGTGTGTGCGCACTATGCCCACATCAGACGCATGCCATAACATCGTCGGCTCCCGTCTGCGTGCGCCCATGGTGATCGCCGCGACAGACGAGGACACGACTCCCTCCCTCGACCTCCCTCCCTCCCTCCCTACCCTGCCATGCAACACATCATACGTCTCCATAACATATCGACTGTTGGACTGTTGCTCATCTGTCGTAGTAAGGCTGGCCTTTACTGTTGCGAGTTTTGTGGCCTCAGACAGTCCACAGTTCAGAGATTTATTCTGAAAAATGGTCACTACGAGAAATGCCGTAAATAGGAAATTTGGGAACCAGTGTTCTCAAATCAGTGTCATGTATTGATTCCCCCATGAATGTATCTTCCCCCATCTTGCCCATGTTTGGACATTTTAGGTCCTGTGTCAGTATCTACCGTTGCAGTATTCGCATGTTCAAACATGCCAGAAATGCAACCAGTCAATTACAACGTCCTACCTACAGCAACTGTATGAGTCACTCCACAATGTGTCGCCATCCCCCACAGATTCCATCATGGTTTCATATAACGCAGCATGCACGGTGCATGGGACGTACCCCCACGCAGGCGTACCAACTCTGGTCCAGCCCCCAGCCGTGCACCAGGTCGTTCTGCAAGTTAAGGTCCCAACGGCCACGCAACGACAGATGCCATGAGTGCAAGTGCTGCAAAGAAGCTGTTTAAACCAAAGGCAGGTGAAAAGGGGGAAATGATGACCTAGTGCAAGCAAGTAGACGAGCATGCACCCACATGTACTGGCAAATCCTAGAGCAATGGCAGAATGCTGATGTGTGAGGGGCCGACATTATCGATGGACATAAGCAGACACAGACAAGGTGAGCGAGGTACCTGGCTTTGGTTCTCTGAAACAGGGGCAAACAGATTCCAGCAGTGGGTCAACTCCTTTCAACATCAATAATCGCAGCCGCTGCAACCTTGCTTACAACAGCCAGCTTGCAGGCATAACCGACGCCATCTGCCACAGCCAACCATGCGCTCACTCACCTGCAGCATGTGCCACACACAGGGCCACGCCTTGCGCGAGAAGACAGGAACCATGATCTCGACGCTCACTTGGCCCTCCCCGCCTCTGGACGCGACGTTGTGAGTGCGAGCAGCCAACATGCACATGCATCAGCCCCATTTTGCGAGCATGCGTCACTGTCCACATGTGTGCGGTGAGATCCATCCCCCAAAGACGTCAACACGGGAAGGGTCTGGCGCGCGGCAACATGACAGGAATCTGTGTGCCCCATGCCAGATGGTGTGCTGGGGCCCAGAGGATGTCATACATCCGCTACCTGGACCATCGTGCCCACGCCTACAACTCCAAATACAAATATGGTTAGCACCAGTAATGATGCTACCCCAAGCTACTCGCGCGCCCCTTGAAACAAAGAAGGTAATAATAGTGCGTCCTCAACTCCTTATAAACAACAAGGTGTTAGTGCGTCCTGTTAACGTAAAGGTTTTTACGTTAGATGGATAGAGATTGTTACGCTATTTCCAACGGCACCTTGAACGCCTCATTTGGTTACGGGACGTAAAAGTTATGACGTTTCCTAGGCTGTGCCGACAGTGCCCGGCGCGCCAATGTGGGCGCGTACGGACACAGGATGTACAAGTGTCACTTTGATAGTCCGCAGGACGTTGACAGGACTTGTACAGGACTTGATAGTCAATTGATAGGTAAGTGTGCTGTAGCGCGCCAATACCTATGAGACAATTGATGCTGAGTATAGTACGGATAGGTCCACAGGACTAGCCGTATGGACATTTGATAGATCTGCGCGCCAAAGGCGTGCCAGAGTCTACGTAATCAATTGTTTGACAGGTCAGCAGTGACAGTACTGCTGAATACTTGGCCGCGTACCTAGCAAGCTATATGTGTGACTTGGTAGCTCTAGGACGCTAGCTCTTGCGTGCACGACACCCTAGCACTGCGACCTGGTCGTCCGTGCTGCGTGCAGTCTTGGAATTGACGTGACTTACGTCTGTGTTCTCATTATATAATAAAGGCAACTTTCCTGCAAGAGCCATGGAGTTTCTCGGCGGCACTCTCTTTTCTCAACTCGTCCCTTCTAAACAATAAGGTATTAGTGCGCCCCTCATAAAGAATAAGGTTTTAGTGCGCCCCCTGGGCATAAAGAATAAGGTCTCAGCGCGCCCCTTATTGTTGAACATAAGGGGAGAACAATAAGGTATTGGTGCGCCCCTCATTCTTGAATAAGGTATATGCGCCCCTTACCAGCAATTTCCACCACTATGGCTTTGCACGGCTTCCACAGTATATGCCTGAGATGCCCCCAAAGGGGAATTAGGAAATCAGACACGGGTGAAGTCCCAGACAAGAACATGTTGTCATGCCGCTTTATCCGCTCAAACGCAAGTCCCGCGCATGTTTAGGGTTTAGGGTTTACAGTGTTGGATCCCTCATGTTAGGCATGTTAGGCTCGAGTTGCGGGCGAACCCCTGGCGGTGTTATCGGCCGCCACAGCCGTCTTGGCCTCCCAACACGATCACGCGTGCTGCACCAAGCACCACCTTGGCTTGTCATGTCATACCGAACATTGCACATGAATGTCATGTGTACGAGACCGCTACAAAGGTGCATGTTCCTGTTGTCGCCCTGACTTGGCCTGTTCAGACCAGGCCGTCCGATGCCACCGGCCTGTCCATTTGCGCTTACCTTACACATTTGCTCTTGCTTCCCCGGGAACGTGTTCTCCCCTGTGTCAAACCGTTAGACCCATACTGGAGAGCCCCTCCTCACCCCGCACGGCGTGCGCTATCATATATTCTACTCCCGTGCCTACATGGCCCGCATCCGCCATAATGCACACCCTTCCAGCTGCAACGCTCCTTGCCTTTGCGGCGGTTGGCCATTGCGGCGATCAGGCACCAGCCTTGGACAATGCCCATGCAGCAACTTGCGCGCATGACCTCATTCCCATGCTTAAACCTGCTCTAATCCTGTCCCATCCATCCTGCTCTAATCCTATCCCATCCAACCTGCTCTAATCCTATCCCATCCATCCTGCTCTAATCCTGTCCCATCCAACCTGCTCTAATCCTATCCCATCCAACCTGCTCTAATCCTATCCCATCCATCCTGCTCTAATCCTGTCCCATCCAACCTGCTCTAATCCTATCCCATCCAACCTGCTCTAATCCTGTCCCATCCAACCTGCTCTAATCCTATCCCATCCATCCTGCTCTAATCCTATCCCATCCAACCTGCTCTAATCCTATCCCATCCAACCTGCTCTAATCCTATCCCATCCAACCTGCTCTAATCCTATCCCATCCATCCTGCTCTAATCCTATCCCATCCATCCTGCTCTAATCCTGTCCCATCCAACCTGCTCTAATCCTATCCCATCCAACCTGCTCTAATCCTGTCCCATCCAACCTGCTCTAATCCTATCCCATCCAACCTGCTCTAATCCTATCCCATCCAACCTGCTCTAATCCTATCCCATCCATCCTGCTCTAATCCTATCCCATCCAACCTGCTCTAATCCTATCCCATCCAACCTGCTCTAATCCTATCCCATCCACTGGTGCAGCTGCCGTCCCCCATCCGGGCATCCGTCACCACCCACCGGTGCATCTCGCCCTCGGGCTGCCGCTTGGTGGGCCACCAGTGCCAGCGCGACCGGGGGCCGAGCGCAGGCTGAGAGACGTCGAGGGCGTGTCGCCGCGCCACCTCCATGTACCTGCCGCGCAGACACCAAGGATGTGTGGCGCGCAGGGACCAAGGATGTGTGGCGAGCCGCAGGACATTATAAGACCCTTGACTTTGTTGGGACATATTCCTACTTGCAGCAAAGGTCCAGCCTGATGGCCAGTTTCATGCGGCCTACTTCAATGCAGGCCATGATGGACAGTGCAGAAGACATCTCATGCAGCACCTCTTTGGGCAAAGATCGCTTACCCTTGCACCCACGCCCACCTGTAAACCCTACACCCTGCACCCTACACACTCCATCCTCGAACCCACCTCTTTGGGTCGAAGTCGTCCACCCCAATGTCTTCGTCCCAGATGAAGATGAACTCGTACCCGTGGACCACGTCCGGGTGCAGGAAGCGCTTGGCAAACCACCTGCAGAAAGCGAGTCGCAACACAGCGAAGCATAATGCAGACAGCAATCACAGTACATCCATGGCCCACGAGGGGAGCCATAACAGACCTCCTGCGGTTACACTTCCACTGCAAGTGTACAGAGCACAACAACATGTTCAGGCTTCCAACGAGATGTCCACCATGCAAGCAAGCTCTCGGGTGGATAATAACAAAAGTGAGCTCCAGGGGCAAGAGGAGCCCAGGGTGAAGACCCTGGACGATGCAGATGTCAGCGATCATGCCAGCACTGGTCCATGCCGGGTCTCGATGCATCGGTACCTAACAGTCCACACAACCCGCACAACGCAAAGTATGTGGCCGATGGTACCGCTGCGTTGCATTGCTATCAAGTCCCATGATCAACCTGGTTGTAAACTCTCTTTGCCATCTATGTGCAGGCGCTGCCATGCTGCCGGTCTTACCCCTTGTACTCGGATGCACAGGGTACATCCCATTGTGGCTGATATCCCAGTGTTCCCCCCCCTGGAGTGCTGTCCCTGGAATACGCCGTAGTGCCCCCCACGCAACACAGCGACCAGGCCAGCAATAGACAGTTCTGGCCCAAGCACTGCGCGACACCTGGCTCGTGCAAGCTCAGGCCAGGATGACAAGCAGGCACGCTCTTGCTGCCCATGCAGCACCTGCGGCATGGGTAGGGGACCACAGATGACCCAACTGGTATAATGGGGGTGATTACGGACCACCATGCCCTAGCATCTTGGGGCTGCCATATTTCTAAAATCCCTATTATTTGGTTTCCCTACCATGTGAATAGCTTGCCGCATGGTTTGCTCTATTGCTTGCGCGCCTACCCCTTGGTTTGCCCTAGTACTGGCGCGCCTACCCCTTGGTTTGCCCTAGTACTAGAGCGCCTACCCCTTGGTTCGCCCTAGTACTGGCGCGCCTACCACTTGGTTTGCTTGGGCACGGCCACGTGGGTCACATTGTTGAACCACGGGCGCTCCTTCCACACGTCCACGTTGCTGTCGTAGTGGAACAAGACGATGTCAAACTCGGACCAGCCAAACTGGGAGGGTGTGGGTGGGTGAGGGTTGGGGTGTGTGGGTGGGAATGGGGGTGGATTTGGGTCGATCGGAGAGAGAAGTTGAGTAAGAAGCCATGCAATACACCAGCAGCCGTGCAGTGACGCGGGTCCAGCAGAGGCATGGGCGACCCGTGTCAAGGCCCATCCCACACCGTCCCTCCAACGGGTGGCATGACAGTCATCGCCCCGTGTTCAAGCACTCTCTCGTGGAACACGACGCGACAAGAGATGGGAAGGAGGGAGGGGGGGGAATGTGGGCCGCCTGGGCAGGGCCTACACGACGTTGAAGGCTGAACGGTGGCGTGATGAAAAGATGGCTGCTGGCTGCTGGCTGCTGGCTGCTGGCTGCTGGCTGCTGGCTGCTGGCTGCTGGCTGCTGGCTGCTGGCTGCTGGCTGCTGGCTGCTGGCTGCTGGCTGCTGGCTGCTGGCTGATGGCTGATGGGTCATGGCTGATGGGTCATGGGCTATGGGCGCTGGGCGCTGGGCTATGGGCGGGTGGCGGGTGATGGTCGATGGTCGATGGTCGATGGTCGATGGTCGATGGTCGATGGTCGATGATCGATGATCGATGGGGGATGGGTGATGGGGGATGGGTGATGGGCGATGGCTGATGGGCGATGGGTGATGGGTGGTGGGTGATGGGCGATGGGTGATGGCTGATTGGTGATGGGTGATGGGTGATGGGTGATGGATGATGGGTGATGGGCGATGGGCGATGGGCGATGGGCGATGGGTGATGGGTGATGGCTGATGGGTGATGGGTGGTGGGTGATGGGTGATGGGTGATGGGCAATGGGTGATGGGTGATGGGTGATGGGTGATGGGTGGTGGGTGGTGGGTGATGGGTGAAAGGTGATGGGTGATGGGGGGGATGGGGGGGAACATGAATGGGGGGATGGAGAACCTGTGATGGGTCTAGGAAGCCATGTTCAGATGCCATTCCAAAACCACAGAGCAAGCTAGCATCCATCGAAACGGCATGTGGAGGAGGGACGGTGAAACCTGCCACTCTTTGACACGAGATACAACATGGCTGCCCGAGGCACATCCCATCAAAGCTATGCCTGCCAACTCCCGTTATGATGCGGATGCCACGGCAGGGCAAGCACATCCCTATGTACTGCTCGCACACAGCGCGGCTGGCAAGGCCACGTGCGTGCCAGACACACAGGGGGCAGTGTTGCCGCAGGGAACAAAAGAGAGGGAACAAGGTGGGGGAGCAAGAGGGAAAGAAACAAGGCCACTGGTGGGTGGGGCGGGACAGGTGTGCCACGTACCCCCTGTCCCATGACACTTGTGGCAGCGTCTCACCCTTCCCCTACCCACCCCCCTCACACGCGAAGGCTGACGTCCCCGCACGTTGGTGGTCCCTCCCTGCGTGCATGACTGCCCCCCATCCCCCAAATCACCATTCAACCTCACCATTGGCTCCCCCTCACCTTCATCACGATCACATCTACCCTCACCTTTACCCTACCATTCACCGCCCTCACCTTCACCACCATTGCGTCCACCAGCGCCATCTGCTTGGACCCAACCGCAATTGCCAGCAGCGAGCGAGGGGTGGCGCCCGGCTTGGCACACGGGGGGTCCTCCTCCACGGGGCGACCCCACAGCCTGGGGAGGGAAGGGTGGCAGGCAGAGGAAGGAGGTGGAGGAAACACAAGCCCCCCCGCATGACCACATGTAGCTTAAGCATACATGCATGCACCTGGCATCAATTCATGTGTCCAATTATCATCACGGACATGAGGGCGATGGGCGGGGCGGCAGCTCGCACTCAGCGTGTGTCATCCGGCCTCCATGCTCCGCCCTTATCTCGGTGGCATGACATGGCGCGATACAAAGGTGCTATGCCACGCGGGACCAAGGTACACCACACGAGTCTTGTCTTGATGGCTTGGATACGCCCGCCTGCTCGGTCGACAGACAGATTCATCAAGTTGTAGAGGAACCTTCGACCCTTAGCCAGGTCGCTAGACAGATCGCCACGGTGGTACCAGCTGACCATGTTCCTGTCGGTACAAACCATCTTGTACCGCCAATGATTGGTCCGCAGCAATTGCCGATGGTCGGTAGCGCACAAGCCTCACCTGCGCGCACACAGGTCGGTGAATGGCTCGTAGATGAGGGGGGGAAGGCCAAACAGGTTCGTGTGGCGCGCCTCATGCAGCTCCTCGCTTGCCTGCAGGTGCTCCCCGCGCAGGCCATCGTCCCTCGCAGGCGTGGCATCGGGGCTGGCCTGGTCCTGGGGCACCGCCGGAAGGTCCAGGGACACCTGCTCCCCAGCGGGAGAGGTCTCGAGGGCAGCTGCCTCACCACCGGCCTTTGGCAGCGCCCCATCGTCGGGGCGGTCGCCGCTGGACGAGGCTTCCTTTAACTGGGTATCGCTCACCACCACGCTCCCTTGACAGCTCGCGAGGAGAGCCAGGCATCTGTCCAGGTCGTGGACCGTCTCTGGGGCCTGGGACCCTGCAGTGTCCGGTTGAGCTTTTTCTGCGGCAACTTGCTGTGGGTCGGAAGCAACGGCAGCGGCGATACCTGCTGGAGCCCTGGCTTCGAGGGTCTGGGAACCAGAAGGCGTCGCGCCACCGTGCCAGAAATGGAACGCGCCACCTGGAACGCAGTTTCTGTCCTTTATGGAGCACGTGCTCTGAAACGTTGGGGAAAACGACGACATCACAGAGGGGAAAGCACAATTAAGCGACGATTCGGCCATACTCTGTCCCGGTAATGGCTTAAGGAACTAAAACACATGCTAAGCAAGCACGCAATATGTGGCGATAGTAGACGCCGCCTTCTTAGTGCCGCATGGAGCTGCCACGACTAGGAAACAGCGGCTTGCTTACCAGGTTGTATGCACCGTAGCACATTCCCAAAATAATTCCTGCAACGATACCATAGATCAATAAAGCGGGTTTCCCCAAGGTGTTCCTGGCGTGCTGTCTCATGATGTTGATGTGGCTCATTATTCAGGCGGGGCTCCCGCAGTCACCGTTACCGATGGCTGAAAGCCGTCACTGCTTCGCACTCATATGGCATCATTGGAAGTTCAGATAAGCGGGAACCAAATCTCACCAGCGCGTTGGAAAAAAGCTCGTTTGTTCGCTTGTATTCGTCGCGAGCATCGCTCTTTGCCGAGCATGTCCGAGGTTTTTTGGGCTCCGCTTCTGCCCCTCGCGAGCATCGTTATAACAGCTCTAGTTCATAGCAGCTTATGCCACGTGGCCTTAGCAGACCGATTTCCTGTAGAACCAGTCTTGGATCTGAAATAGGCGTGTGCAGGTTAGGCCAAAGTTAGGCCCGTATTCGGAGTTTTATTAGGGTCTGGCCGTCTGGACTCTGGAGAGTGGAGAGTTGAGTCTGTTGAGACTGGAGTGCTCAGTGCTGGCCTAATGTGAATGTTCGACTTACCGCAAGGTCGCAAGACGCAAGTCGCAACTCGCAAGTCGCAAGTCGCAACGCGCAAGCGGCCAAGCACCCGACCCCAGGAGCGCGAGCATGCCGTTAACCCTGCCACGTGGGGGCTCCCCGCGAGCTATCACCAGTTCCTTCCCGCTAATTATTTGTCGCCGTGAGCTACCATCAGGCGATATGGGTAACGTTAACGAACATAAGCCTTGGCCATAGGAGCCACAATAATGTAAAACATATGCAGAATTGCGCTTCGAAGAAAATCATTTCCTTGTACTGCAGCCCGACTTGTTAAAAAGGAACTTGTCGTTAAGAAAGTTGGATCGTATGGTGGAAAATTCCCCCAGGTAATGCCGCAATTCTGATTTATTTGCGCGTGTGTCAGTTGTCAGGCCCGAACGTGCGATGTATTTGCTGTAATCTGGGTCACAGAATATACACTTAGAATAGCAAGGAAGCCATGGTAGTTACAAGCGCCGTGATTGTGGTAGCTGTGGCGATGTGCTTCCTGCGGCCAAAGAAGAAGCGGAAGGTGTTAAAACCCAACGAAGCGGTTGCACTGCAGGATGCCGAATACACAGTGCGGAAGTTAAGAGGTACGGTCCAAGCGGCAAACCTGAATTTCCTGACTCGATTGTGTGTTGCGGGTCCAGTCATGTATTCTCACTCTCCCCCACCCCACGAATTGTCGTGCTTCATCTCAAGCCGCGCAGTTCCTAGACTCGTCGGCCTTCCCCTGCGCATTTTCTCCATGGCGCTGGAGTCTCCTCTTCGGGTGTTTTTGATCCCGAGGATGATGCGGGAGGCAGGCCTTCTTCAGGTACGGGATTACGCAGAATTGGCAATAATAAATCCCATGTGTCGTAGTGGGAACGTGATCTTGGTTGTGGCTTTGCCTTCCCCTTGTAGCCGCACTCGGTTGCCGTCGCTAGCAGAATCTGCCTCCTATCCACTGTTGGGCAAGCTTTGCGTACTAGAGTTGCTCCGTTGTCCCTCGGGGTTACCGTTAACACCCATCCCCTAGCATGCCCCCCCATCGGTCGCCGTGTGCAGGTGCTGCGAGAGGTGGATGTCCCCGAACGGCCCACGTTTGAGCCGCTGCTGCCCGCTGGTACGCGTGCAGTTGCTGCGAGCTGGTTGCCGCCCACTCACATTGTCCACCCACATTGTCCCCTGGCATGGTTCTGTCCACGGCGCCCTGCGCACATGCCCCTGCCAGCCGTGTTCCACCCGGGCAGCACGGACCCCTTGGCGTGGGGAGTACAGGACCGCCCTTTCGTGGGTGTGACGCGGGTTAGTGCCCTCTGACTGTAATCGCCATCTCTGCGCCTTGTGCGTCCGATGTGCGTGGCGACCCGATGCAAACCAGGTAGCGGCAGAGAATTTGCTGGGGACTCTGGTGGCTGTGGGCGCATATACTCATGTGTGGCGCGCGCTAGCGGCTATTTCACAGATTATGACAGCATCGAATCAACCCATGGCGTGTGTGGATGGCCTGCCCATCCCCCCTTCAAAATCCCACCCACTAACAACCCCCTCACTAGCACCCCCCCAATCCCCCCCCCCCCTTCTCCCCCCCGGTGGCATGGTCCCCCCATAACGTGTTCTGGTGTCGCGCAGACTACGGCGAGGGCCCCACTAGCTCCACCTCTATACTGGACGAGACCATGCCCAGCGCGCCCGCACGACTGCAGGCCACCGTGGTCGGGCTGTACAAGGACTTTGTGTCGCCGATGGCCGTGCCGGGGATGGGCCACCGCCGCACGCCCTCGCGCAGCAAAGTGTATGCCAGCATCCGGGACTTTGGCAACGCGTTCCGGCTGGGGCAGACCACGCCCAGCGAGGTGGGTCCGTTTTGGGTGCTGGCGGTGGTGGTGATGGCCAGAGGATGCGCTGTGTGGTGGCTGTGCAGGGTTTGGACTCGTGGGCACTGGCTAGCCCATGGGAGCTGGGGGTCACCGAGCAATATATAATCAGTTTCATTAGAGCGTCTCCATGCTTGCTGTGGCCCAACTGACCCCACCCACTCCCCTGCCCAACTTCCCCAACCCCGCCGCCCCACCAACCGACCCAGCGGTTCAGTGGCTCTGTAACCCACCTGCCCGCCTGTCTTGCTGCCCCCCACAGTCCCCACACGGCTGATAGCTGTTTAAAAGGTTGCGCTCAACAAGTGAGCCGGGAGTTCATGCCCCAAAGTGTTTGTGCGTGTGCACTTGGGTCGATGGAGTAAACCCATGCGGCGCTCAGGACATGTGCTCGCAGGACGACCCAGTGATGTTACTGCGGTTGGAATGCGTTTCTGTTGCCCCAAACCTTTGATGATCTGTCCCATTCCTAGCTTGATTCTTTGTGCGCGTGTGCATGCTTTGGAAGGAGCAGTTTTGGTCAACGGTGTTCTCACTCTTTTCCCTCTCGTGTCTTCATGCGCATGTGCCTCTGGCCACAATGGCCTATGCACCACACCACGCCAACACCTCACCCCATGGCCTCTTCTTTCCGCTGCTGCCGCCACCACCCTGCAGGTGGCCGAGCGCATCATCTCTTTCATCGCGGACTCGGAGGCGCGCCACCCGCCCATGCGCTTCTTCATTTCATCCAATGAGGACGATATTCGGCAGCAGGCGTTTGCGTCCACCGAGAGGTACCGCAAAGGTGAGGCGTGCAGGACAACGGCAAGCAAGGGGGGCGAGGGCAAGGGGACGGGACAGGGAAAGCAAGGTAGGCAGGGAAAGGAAGGGGCAAAAGCTAGCCATCCATTCCGCTGGGGTGGCTGGACATGCCGCTGCCAGTGTCCTGCAAACTAGTGGATTTTGCCTGGACATGGCAGACTGTGTTAGGAGGTCACAGGTGGCAAATAGTATGCAGCAATGAACTTGTAGCTAATAAGTATACAGCGGCCACCCCTGCCAGCATAAATGTTGCTCACACCGCAAAGCTGCCGTGTGAGCAGGCATCGGGCGCTACCCCACGTTCGTTCTCCCACGACTTCCCCCCATAACTGTTCATCTTATTCTATTCCCTTCCCCCCATAACTGCACATCTTATTCTATTCCCTTCCCCCCATAACTGCACATCTTATTCTATTCCCTTCCCCCCATAACTGCACATCTTATTCTATTCCCTGCACACCCTTGGACACCTGACGCCATGCGCGGCTCGCATCACCAGGAACAGTGCTGTGGTTGTCCCCATTCCGCCTTTGCCCAGCGTATGTGCAACGCTTTGGCCTGCATCTGTCCTGACTGCACCCTCATCACCCAAGGACGTGTCCCTTGCCATCATCCACCCACTGCTGGCCCTTGCCATCCCTGTTGCCTGCTGCATGCCCCGCTGGCTCCCCGCCCCCTGGTTGTTCGCAGACGAGCCGCTCTCCCTGCTGGATGGCGTACCTGTCGCAGTCAAGGATGACATCGATTGCCTCCCCTACAAATCCACCGGTACGTGCCATGGCAGGGTGCCATCTGGGGCATGCCCCCTTTCATTATCAAGCCAAGGGATGGCTGTCGTCTCGCCTCCCTTGCGGAAGGAGTGTCTTCCCGTTCCAGAACAACGACCCTGTTTCTAGCTCACGATATTCGTTGAGGGCCGATTTGGGTCATTGGTCTTTTATCTAGGGGCATCAATATGCACCCACTGGTCCGTCATTGGATTGAGCAGCGACCCAGGGCATCGGGATGTCGCCACATACCCATCGCTGGGATGTGCGTTTGGGTGGGGCTGCCTCTAATGCTTTCCTCCATGCTGGTGCTTGGCGCGGTCATGATGGTGTTGGTGCGCGGCGCGGTCATGCCTCGTGATGGTGTTGGCGCGGTCATGCCTCGCGATGGTGTTGGCGCGGTCATGCCTCGTGATGGTGTTGGCGCGGTCATGCCTCGTGATGGTGTTGGCGCGGTCATGCCTCGTGATGGTGTTGGCACGGTCATGCCTCGTGATGGTGTTGGCGCGGTCATGCCTCGTGGTGGTGTTGGCGCGGTCATGCGGTCATGATGGTGTTGGCACGGTCATGCCTCGTGATGGTGTTGGCGCGGTCATGCCTCGTGATGGTGTTGGCGCGGTCATGCCTCGTGATGGTGTTGGTGCGGTCATGCCTCGTGATGGTGTTGGCGCGGTCATGCCTCGTGATGGTGTTGGCGCGGTCATGCCTCGTGATGGTGTTGGCGCGGTCATGCCTCGTGATGGTGTTGGCGCGGTCATGCCTCGTGATGGTGTTGGCGCGGTCATGCCTCGTGATGGTGTTGGTGCGGTCATGCCTCGTGATGGTGTTGGCGCGGTCATGCCTCGTGATGGTGTTGGTGCGGTCATGCCTCGTGATGGTGTTGGTGCGGTCATGCCTCGTGATGGTGCTGGCGCGGTCATGCCTCGTGATGGTGTTGGTGCGGTCATGCCTCGTGATGGTGCTGGCGCGGTCATGCCTCGTGATGGTGTTGGCGCGGTCATGCCTCGTGATGGTGTTGGCGCGGTCATGCCTCGTGATGGTGTTGGCGCGGTCATGCCTCGTGATGGTGTTGGCGCAGTCATGCCTCGTGGTGGTGTTGGCACGGTCATGCCTCGTGATGGTGTTGGCGCGGTCATGCCTCGTGATGGTGTTGGCGCGGTCATGCCTCGTGATGGTGTTGGCGCGGTCATGCCTCGTGGTGGTGTTGGCACGGTCATGCCTCGTGATGGTGTTGGCGCGGTCATGCCTCGTGATGGTGTTGGCGCGGTCATGCCTCGTGATGGTGTTGGCGCGGTCATGCGGTCATGATGGTGTTGGCACGGTCATGCCTCGTGATGGTGTTGGCGCGGTCATGCCTCGTGATGGTGTTGGCGCGGTCATGCCTCGTGATGGTGTTGGTGCGGTCATGCCTCGCGATGGTGCTTGGCGCGGTCATGCCTCGTGATGGTGTTGGCACGGTCATGCCTCGCGATGGTGTTGGCGCGGTCATGCCTCGTGATGGTGTTGGCGCGGTCATGCGGTCATGATGGTGTTGGCGCGGTCATGCCTCGTGATGGTGTTGGCGCGGTCATGCCTCGTGATGGTGTTGGCGCGGTCATGCCTCGTGATGGTGTTGGTGCGGTCATGCCTCGTGATGGTGTTGGCGCGGTCATGCCTCGTGATGGTGTTGGTACGGTCATGCCTCGTGATGGTGTTGGCGCGGTCATGCCTCGTGGTGGTGTTGGCGCGGTCATGCCTCGTGATGGTGTTGGCGCGGTCATGCCTCGTGGTGGTGTTGGCGCGGTCATGCCTCGTGATGGTGTTGGTGCGGTCATGCCTCGCGATGGTGCTTGGCGCGGTCATGCCTCGTGATGGTGTTGGCGCGGTCATGCCTCGTGATGGTGTTGGCGCGGTCATGCCTCGTGATGGTGTTGGTGCGGTCATGCCTCGTGATGGTGTTGGCGCGGTCATGCCTCGTGATGGTGTTGGTACGGTCATGCCTCGTGATGGTGCTGGCGCGGTCATGCCTCGTGATGGTGTTGGTACGGTCATGCCTCGTGATGGTGTTGGCGCGGTCATGCCTCGTGATGGTGTTGGCGCGGTCATGCCTCGTGATGGTGTTGGCGCGGTCATGCCTCGTGATGGTGTTGGTGCGGTCATGCCTCGTGATGGTGTTGGCGCGGTCATGCCTCGTGGTGGTGTTGGCACGGTCATGCCTCGTGATGGTGCTGGCGCGGTCATGCCTCGTGATGGTGTTGGCGCGGTCATGCCTCGTGATGGTGTTGGCGCGGTCATGCCTCGTGATGGTGTTGGTGCGGTCATGCCTCGCGATGGTGCTTGGCGCGGTCATGCCTCGTGATGGTGTTGGCGCGGTCATGCCTCGTGATGGTGTTGGCGCGGTCATGCCTCGTGATGGTGTTGGTGCGGTCATGCCTCGTGATGGTGTTGGCGCGGTCATGCCTCGTGATGGTGTTGGTACGGTCATGCCTCGTGATGGTGCTGGCGCGGTCATGCCTCGTGATGGTGTTGGCGCGGTCATGCCTCGTGATGGTGTTGGCGCGGTCATGCCTCGTGATGGTGTTGGCGCGGTCATGCCTCGTGGTGGTGTTGGCGCGGTCATGCCTCGTGATGGTGTTGGCGCGGTCATGCCTCGTGGTGGTGTTGGCGCGGTCATGCCTCGCGATGGTGCTTGGCGCGGTCATGCCTCGTGATGGTGTTGGCGCGGGCATGCCTCGTAATGGTGTTGGTGCGGTCATGCCTCGTGATGGTGTTGGCGCGGTCATGCCTCGTGATGGTGTTGGCGCGGTCATGCCTCGTGATGGTGTTGGCGCGGGCATGCCTCGTAATGGTGTTGGTGCGGTCATGCCTCGTGATGGTGTTGGCGCGGTCATGCCTCGCGATGGTGCTTGGCGCGGTCATGCCTCGTGATGGTGTTGGCGCGGTCATGCCTCGCGATGGTGTTGGCGCGGTCATGCCTCGTGATGGTGTTGGCGCGGTCATGCCTCGTGATGGTGTTGGTGCGGTCATGCCTCGCGATGGTGTTGGCGCGGTCATGCCTCGTGATGGTGTTGGCGCGGTCATGCCTCGTGATGGTGTTGGCGCGGTCATGCCTCGTGATGGTGTTGGCGCGGTCATGCCTCGTGATGGTGTTGGCGCGGTCATGCCTCGTGATGGTGTTGGCGCGGTCATGCCTCGTAATGGTGTTGGTGCGGTCATGCCTCGTGATGGTGTTGGCGCGGTCATGCCTCGTGATGGTGTTGGCGCGGTCATGCCTCGTGATGGTGTTGGCGCGGGCATGCCTCGTAATGGTGTTGGTGCGGTCATGCCTCGTGATGGTGTTGGCGCGGTCATGCCTCGCGATGGTGCTTGGCGCGGTCATGCCTCGTGATGGTGTTGGCGCGGTCATGCCTCGCGATGGTGTTGGCGCGGTCATGCCTCGTGATGGTGTTGGCGCGGTCATGCCTCGTGATGGTGTTGGTGCGGTCATGCCTCGCGATGGTGTTGGCGCGGTCATGCCTCGTGATGGTGTTGGCGCGGTCATGCCTCGTGATGGTGTTGGCGCGGTCATGCCTCGTGATGGTGTTGGCGCGGTCATGCCTCGTGATGGTGTTGGCGCGGTCATGCCTCGTGATGGTGTTGGCGCGGTCATGCCTCGTGATGGTGTTGGTGCGGTCATGCCTCGTGATGGTGTTGGCGCGGTCATGCCTCGTGATGGTGTTGGCGCGGTCATGCCTCGTGATGGTGTTGGCGCGGTCATGCCTCGTGATGGTGTTGGCGCGGTCATGCCTCGTGATGGTGTTGGCGCGGTCATGCCTCGTGATGGTGTTGGCGCGGTCATGCGGTCATGATGGTGTTGGCGCGGTCATGCCTCGTGATGGTGTTGGCGCGGTCATGCCTCGTGATGGTGTTGGCGCGGTCATGCCTCGTGATGGTGTTGGCGCGGTCATGCCTCGTGATGGTGTTGGCGCGGTCATGCCTCGTGATGGTGTTGGTGCGGTCATGCCTCGTGATGGTGTTGGCGCGGTCATGCCTCGCGATGGTGTTGGCGCGGTCATGCCTCGTGATGGTGTTGGCGCGGTCATGCGGTCATGATGGTGTTGGCGCGGTCATGCCTCGTGATGGTGTTGGCGCGGTCATGCCTCGTGATGGTGTTGGCGCGGTCATGCCTCGTGATGGTGTTGGCGCGGTCATGCCTCGTGATGGTGTTGGCGCGGTCATGCCTCGTGATGGTGTTGGCGCGGTCATGCCTCGTGATGGTGTTGGCGCGGTCATGCCTCGTGATGGTGTTGGCGCGGTCATGCCTCGTGATGGTGTTGGTGCGGTCATGCCTCGTGATGGTGTTGGCGCGGTCATGCCTCGTGATGGTGTTGGCGCGGTCATGCCTCGTGATGGTGTTGGCGCGGTCATGCCTCGTGATGGTGTTGGCGCGGTCATGCCTCGTGATGGTGTTGGCGCGGTCATGCCTCGTGATGGTGTTGGTGCGGTCATGCCTCGTGATGGTGTTGGCGCGGTCATGCCTCGTGATGGTGTTGGCGCGGTCATGCCTCGTGATGGTGTTGGTGCGGTCATGCCTCGTGGTGGTGTTGGCGCGGTCATGCCTCGTGATGGTGCTTGGCGCGGTCATGCCTCGTGATGGTGTTGGCGCGGTCATGCCTCGTGATGGTGTTGGCGCGGTCATGCCTCGTGATGGTGTTGGCGCGGTCATGATGGTGTTGGTGCGCGGCGCGGTCATGCCTCGTGATGGTGTTGGCGCGGTCATGCCTCGTGATGGTGTTGGCGCGCGGCGCGGTCATGATGGTCGCGCCAACAGGTTGTCACGTGGGGGGCATACCCTGCTGGGACTGAAGAGGAAGGCCAGCCGTGTGTGGGCCACTCTCCAGGATGTACTGGTTCGTGGAGAACGTTTCTCATGCATGGGAGCTGGTAACCCCCACCCCCCACCCCCACCCCTCGTCCCCACCCTTCCTGTGTGGCACAGGTGGCACCAACTGGCTGGCCAATGAGCGCCCTGTGATGGCTGATGCGTACGTGGTGCAGCGGCTGCGGCAGTGCGGCGCGGTCATCATCGGCAAGGCCAACATGCAGGAGATATCGCTGGGAGTGACGGGCATCAACCCACACTACGGGTGAGGGAGCGCTTCCTAGGGGGGATGAGTGGGGGGGCGCCAGTGTGTAGTGGGTGCATGCAACCGCATCCAGGATGCATGGTGAGCAGAGAGCGTGCAGGGGGTACGGATCTGGCGCTCATCATGACAAAAGCTTGCCGTCATGGCCCAGCACGCGAAGCTCTCGCGTTCTCGCGGCGTCTCTCGGGTCGCGGAGCAAGGGCTCTTGGGTCACAGTGGGTGTCGCCACTCTTCACGTCCCTTGCCACTCCCACCCTGTCCTCTTTAGGCACAGACGCAAGCAGGCGCGCCTTCTCTCGCATTCCTGTTTCTGCACAACCTCTCGCATTGCTGTTTCTGCACAACCTCTCGCATTCCTGTTTCTGCACAATCTCTCGCATTGCTGCTGGGTTAGCATCGAACAAGGAAAGTGGATGTTGATGAGATGTTTACGGTCTCGCGGTTGCGCTCCTGAATGCTCATCGCTGGGTTATGCTTTGCATGTGGGGTGGGCTTGTGCGGCGCCAGCACCTGCCGCAACCCGCACAACCCCAACCACTTCCCTGGGGGAAGCTCCTCAGGTCCCGCGGCCGTGGTGGCTGCTGGCATCTGCCCCGTCGCGATCGGATCTGACAGCAGCGGTGAGCTGGCCCTCTCATCCATTTTCCCCTTGGTGGCTGCTTCGGCCTTGGTGGCTGGTTCGGCCTTGGTGGCTGGTTCGGCCTTGGTGGCTGGATTGGCTTGTTGTCTCGTTTGTAGGGCACTCGCAAGATGCAGGGTGGATGGGGAGGGTTGCCCGCTAGTCTGCAATACACCCATGCCACGGTGGGGATGCTGGCACGCTTACTAGGTAATGTGCATGTAGGGGAGTCGCATGCGGACGGGTGGACTTGTGTGGACCTTGCGTAGGGAAGCCAGCTGCTGGCCAGCGTTGCGGTCCGCTGCGGGGGCACGTGCGCCGCGTGTTTTTGCTGCGTGCACTGGGGTTGCGCTGAGGGGGCCGTTGTCCCTGTCACCATCACCTTACAGCATGTTGTCAAGGGTTATCAGCAACACATCTGGCAGAAACAACGGTTTTGCAAAGGTAAGAGGCATGCTTCTCTAGACTAAAAGTTAAAGCGGCAACGCGATGATCCACCATGCTCACATGACGTGGCGCGCTCACAGGAGTAAATGCTCCCACGGCGTCAGACCACCCCCACTGGCTTGTTCACGCATCGCTCAGTCCTGCCCATGGTTGCTGCTGACATGTTTCTTGCTCTGCCACGTCGACCTTGCTTGCCAGCACTTGGGACTTGGTGTCATGCGAAGCCATGTGCATCGATCGTGTTGAGAAGATTGCTGTCTTGCGATGCCTCAGGATGTTGCTGCCACCCGGTAAGGCGCCCATCCCTCGTTGCAACTATTGCCCGCTGCGTCTAGTGCCATGGCCTCTGCAGTCTGCGCTGGACTGACCATGGGGGAGGTGCGCCATGGCTTGTGTTATGTGCTGGGCCCTTCCAGGGTCTATCCGCATCCCTGCCAGCCTGTGCGGCGTGGTGGGCCTGAAGGGGACATTTGGGCGCATCTCTGTGCACGGGTGCGTAGCGGAAACGCATACATACGTGCTCCTTGTTTGTTTAAGTACGCGAAGATGCTCCTTGTTTCTTTGGTGCGATGACATCATCATGGCAGCAAACCTGGGTTAACAACTGCAGCAGAGTGTTTTCAACCATGTGGGTGTGCCCATAGGGGGGCGCCCGTCCACCTCATCAGATGGGTGCCAAGCTTGTGCACTAGGGTAATATGTTCGACGCCTCCATGAGACGCTAGCAGGCGGGATGCATGCCAGTGAGGGTGATGCCCGTCATTATTGGCCTCTCCTCCGTCTTGATTTTGATTGGCTGCACCTGGCTCCGTCCTTACGCGTGTTCTTGCCTCTGCCTGACACCCTCCTTGATGCCTCTGCCTGCCTGCTCGCCCTCTGCCAGGCACATCACCACCTCCTTCACCGTCTCGAACGTGGGCCCGATCACCTCAAGTGTGGAGGACGCCCTGCTTGCGTGAGTGATGCAGACACACGGCACGCCAGCTGTGTACTGGCCGCCCAGCATCTGCCGAGGAGTACTTGCCGTCAGCCTGGATCGCCCCCCTCCTATGCTCGTCTCTGGCGTGCGGTGGTACACCTGCCTGCAGATGTCGGCGATATACCATCCGTGCAGCAGGCACTTGATGCAAGTGCAGCAGTTGTGTCTTCTTTGCTGGATCGAGACATTTGTTGTCCGCCAGCTGTGCCTGCTGCAGCGGGCGCGGCGTTCCCTTGTGCCCTGCTTCTGCTTCCGCTGGCCACTTTGGCATGGTGGATTCTCTTTATTGCAAACCAACCAAAGAAACGATGCCGTTGTCGTGAGAACAACATGTATCAGAGGAAGGTGTCCCAAGGACAGTCAGGCACACCCAGAAGGAATCCAACAGTTGGCTGTAGGCAGAGAGCCCTGCCCATGCTCCCGCTAGGTCTGTGTGGTGGATTACGCGGATGCGGGAAAGTATGCCTATCCCGAGTATCTTGCACGTGTGATTAGATCACGTGCGTTTGTGAACATGTTTCAAGTCCCTTCGCATTCTTGTCTGCAAACGACTGAAAACTGCGCTGCGCACGCGCAATCCTGTACCCTGTGCGACACCTGGCAGGTACGCGGTAATCGCGGGCCCGGATGAGCATGACAAGATCTCCATGCTGCAGGTGAGGCGACCGGTGCTGCGATGCAGGTGATGGGGCTGTGCTGTGCTGCAGGTGAGGCGACCGGTACTGCGCTGCAGGTGAGGGGGCTGCCCTCGGGCCAGTGCCATGGAGGGGCCACGACGCCACCCCGCGTTATTTCTGGAGCTGCTGGCTTGTGCGGGAACACGAGGGAGGGTGGGGGTGGGGGTCATTGGTTCTGCGCGTGGCCGAGCGTTGTCAACGGACCCCTTCTGCTCCATGGAATGTTTTCTGGAACAACGAATAAGGGGTCTCTGTCTTTGCGCAGGAATGCTCACCCAGTGGTTTAATCACTTTGCAGCATCTCATCATTTCCTTGTGTTGTAGGCCCCACGGATAGCTCTTCCAAGCACGACTGTGAAACGTTTGCTTTATCAACAACACCGCAACCCTTGGTGGTGGGCAGATGGCAGAATGGGTCAGTGAATGCCTTAAAGTTGTTGGGGTACTCACCTAGGTGCGCACAGCCGGTATTGCCGTCACCAACACAGGCTCCGAAACGCACAGGTCTGGTTTGGGACTGGGCGTGTGGGCGTGTACTTTCTCATCGTCGCGTCACGCGTGTTGCGTGCGTTGCTTGGCTCGCTTCCACATCACCCCGATGCCACCACAGCCGGCGGTCAAGGTGCCCATCATGAACGAGATGACGACGGCGACGGAGCTGGAGGGCGCGCGGCTGGGGGTGTATTTTGATGTACGTTTGCAAGCCCTTTGCAACGTGGTAGCCCTGTCAGTGTGATGCCATCCGCCGGTCATGCCACTAACAGCTTGCAGGTCACACGGGTGTGCAGCATGGTCGCACTGGGGTGATATGCACTGCCCCATGGGATGGGGTAGCCCAAGCCAGATGGCTTTGGTGCGGTGAAGAGTTTACAGCAGCATTTGAGCGCGCAGCCAGAATGAGTACGGCGGCAGTGAGAGGAGTGGCGCCGACACGGTCGTTGCCCTCCACGCGTCCACACATCAGCCGACAGATGTGCTGCTTGCCCCGCACAGGCTCTGCCATGCCATGCTGCTCGCAGATTTACACGCTCCTCCCAAGACTCCCAATCAACTCTCAGCCCACAGGATGGTCGGTGGGCGCTTCAAAGCAGTCCGTGGGTGGTGCCGGGTGCCGGCTTATGGCCCAGCTCAGCCCATCATGGGCGCGCAGGTGGCAATGGATGGGCTGGGTGCCTGCACTTGAGACGACTATGACGCGTGGATGAGGCATCCTACCTCCCCGTACAGGTAAAAGGGACCGCCTGATCGGCCTTGGTGAGAAGCCACGGCCCACCTTGCGGATCTTTGTGCATATGTTGTCGTCTGCACCGTGATGGACCCCATGCCTCCTGCCCCAATGTTATGCTGCACGCCCCCCTGTGATGCCGCGCGGCCTCCTCCCCTTGTATCCACGCATGCGGCGGTCTGCCCCCCTGTGCCCTCGCAGTGGTTTGACGACGCGGACGAGAGCGTGGTGCAGGTGTGCCAGCGCGTGCTGGACGACCTGCATCGAGAGTACCGCACCGAGGTCGGTGGGGGCTGAGGGGGAGAGGGGGGGCTTGGGGCACAAGGGGTGGAGTGGGGTGGGGGGGAAGGGGAGGGGAAGCATAACGGGTGGCGTATTTCTGCACCAAGGAGGGTGAGGGCCCGAGGGAAAGAGGGCACAAGGGGGAGGAGCGAGGAGGGTGGAGGATGGCCGCTTCAGGGTGGGTGGGTGGGTGGGTGGGTGGGTGGGTGGGTGGGTGGGTGGGTGGGTGGGTGGGTGGGTGGGTGGGTGGGTGGGTGGGTGGGTGGGTGGGTGGGTGGGTGGGTGGGTGGGTGGGTGGGTGGGTGGGTGGGTGGGTGGGTGGGTGGGTGGGTGGGTGGGTGGGTGGGTGGGTGGGTGGGTGGGTGGGTGGGTGGGTGGGTGGGTGGGTGGGTGGGTGGGTGGGTGGGTGGGTGGGTGGGTGGGTGGGTGGGTGGGTGGGTGGGTGGGTGGGTGGGTGGGTGGGTGGGTGGGTGGGTGGGTGGGTGGGTGGGTGGGTGGGTGGGTGGGTGGGTGGTCTCATTCAGCCCATGCAGCGGTCGCAGGGGTCATTTGGACAGCCCAGAGCCCCTGCACCTCAACTCATGTATGACTATTCTTTACAGCTGCTACCTGTGTCGCTATTGTGGTTGATGATATTCTCGTAAACAGCATTGCCTGTACCTGCCGTGCCTGTTTGTCGGCCCCTGCACATGCTCTCCGCCTGCCTTTGTTTAGAACACAGATGTTGGTTCGCATGCACGGTTCGTGCTTGTATGCAGCCTGCATAGAACATTCCTCCTCCCTTGGTCCACACGTTTTTTCTGCATGGGCGTGTCGTCGCGTACTTGTAAATAGCCGTTGTCAAAACTCCCGTCTGTGCGGCGCAGCCTGGTTGGGCTTTCACCCCGCAGCCTGCTCAGGGGTATGGCTCCCGACACTCTGCCTGCCCAGCTGCAGGCATGCTGCCGAGCTGCTACTCCAGAGAACCTTCTTCTTTTCGTGCGCCCCCCATGCACTTGACCCATGCCAGTGCCCGCCCCCCGCCACGCTAACCCCCCCCCCCCCCCCCCCCCCGCAACGCTAACCCCCTCCCCCCCCGCCACGCTAACCCCCCTCCCCCCCCCCCCGCAACGCTAACCCCCCCCCCCCCCCCCCCCCGCCAGGTGGTAGACGTGAAGATCCCTGAGCTGGAGGAGCTGCGCGTGGCGCACATGTGCACGCTCGCGTCCGAGGTCTCCCAGTCCATGGACGGGACGTGGCGCGCCGAGTGAGTGGATCCTCCCGCGGTGGTGGTGGGATGCCAAATCGTGCTAAGTAACAAACGCGGTAGCGCGTCGAGTGTGAGTGGGGTGAGCCATGCGCATGGATTCGTTATGCGTGCCTTGGCGCGCTGTGTGGGCCGTAGACCTGGTGGGGCGGCGAGTGAGAGGATCATGTGGTTCGGTGGCGTGCAGGGTGTGAAGGCTGGGTACGCGAGCTGTGGGAGTGGGCGGTTCCGTGGGGTGCTGACTGAGAGGGCTGTTTGGTGGCATGCTGGGTGAGCCAGCAGTGGTGATGAGGGTTGTTGCTGGTATCTGTTACTGCCGCGGTGCGGACTGGAGGCCTGGCCCCCTTGTCTTGCTTGTCCCAGCGGACCACCTCCTCGGCATCATTGTGGCAATCACCCTGGCAGATGAGGGGGACGCACGCGCATGAGGCACGGCGTATGGTGGCATGGGATTGCTGAAGGGTGGTGTTGTTGTGTCAACCACGGGTGGTGGTGGTGGTTGAGGTGATTGCCACAACATTGTTCTTCGGTCGTTGTTGTTGGGGCAGCGTGTTGGAGCATTGCAGCGGTGCCCAGCTGACTAGCCGCACGGGGCCCCCCCACCTGCCCGCTGCAGACCACAACCCGCATGCCACGCGCCACATTTTCATGCGACACTGCACGATGCACCTAACGCTGCTGCTGCCTCAGTGCGTGGCTGTGCGTGTGTGGCTTGTGTGCATGCGTGCCTTGTGTGTGTGCGGCGGTGGGTGCCTGCAGCTCGCTGCGTCGGATGGCCATGGACACGCGGGTGCACCTGACGATCGCCCGGGCCTTCTCCGCGTGCGACTACCTGCTCAGCCAGCGCATCAAGTAGGCGCACACACTCATACACACACGTGCTTGCTTGTGTGCGCATAAAGTGGGCGTGGACATGCATACACACACGTGCAGTTGTCTGAGCTCTTGCTCGAACATAGCCAGCTTGAAACGGGGTATTTTTCTCGAAACAGATTGGGGTGCGGGCGCGTGGGGTCACCTGCGGGTTGGGAAATTTTGTCCAATGGCCGGACGGGCACGTGCAAGCGGGTGTTCCGCGTCGGCCTGGGGAGAGACCACGGACTTCTCCATGCGTGTGGTCGTTGTGGTGGGCTCTACCTCCGATAGGCAACCTCCCTCCCATGGCTGCGCGATGGGTCGGGTTCCAATGGAGCCGTCATTCCAGGCACAATGTTTTGGTTTGCATCTTTGGACATGACTGGGGTCATGTAATGTGTGCATGCGTTGTCTGACGACCGGATGGCAGCATGTGTGCCTGGGAACGGGCGGTGGGGGCATTAGTTGTGTAAAGTTAAGGTTGGCGGTGGAGCAGGTGAGGGTGGGGGGGTGGGGGTGGGGTGGGGGTGGAGTGGTGGTGGTGGTGGTGGGCCGTGCCGGGCATCCACTTGCCTTGCAGATGCATATCTCATGGGCATGCGTGGGCATGGGGAGGTGGTTCGGATGCGGAGGTGGTCATTAAATGCCCCTGTCACCTGACCGAAATCCCCCAATCCCCCTTAGTTACTTGACCCAAGCCCTATATTTTCATCCCCTCATAGACTTATACCCATTGTCAGTTTTTTTCCCACCCATGTTCTCTCCCCCCCTTTGTCGCCCCTTGTCCTCTCCTCCACTTTTGTGTCCCCTTGTCCTCTCCCCCCCTTTTGTGTCCCCTTGTCCTCTCCCCCCCCCCCCCCCCCCAAGGACGCGTGCCATCGAGTTCCACATGCGCGCACTGGCTCTGGCGGATGTCCTTGTGGTGCCCACCACCGGGTGAGTGCAAGCACACCCGCGCCCACCCCATGGTGAGCGTGGGAACGTGCTACTGGGCATGCGAGAAACTGGGCCCGTGGCGTGAGCAGGGGCATGCAGCTTGCGGCATGAGCAGGGATGGAAGCAGAGACGGGGTGGGTGGGAATGGAGGAAAGCAGTGTTGCCTGTTGCTGTGGACGGCGGAGGTATCCCCCCGCGCCAGCGCCTTGTGCTGGATGGCCAGCACCTCGTGGCAGTCATTGTCGTGCCGGACGCGTGCAGCTGCATAGATCCTCGTCATCATGTCGGTGCAGGCGCCGGGGTCCTGCCCTGGTTGTGTGCGGGATTATGTCGATGATTATTGCATGCCGGATGAGCGGGTCGCATCAGGCCAACGGGGCTATGGGGGGCAGAACACGCCCCACCACTGCAGTTGCGATAGGGCTGCGATGTGGGAGCATGGCCCATCGTGCGCATCCGCTACGGGCACTTTTGCCATGCTGGTGTTGGACGCCTGGTCGCCGGCCACCGCCACATTAAATGCGTTGAAACCGTTGCTCCTTTCCCCCTTTTCAACGAACAACATAGGCAGGCCTCAGCCCATCACATTCTCGAAACGCTCCCACTCCTCGGGTTCTGTCCCAGTCTGGCACAGCTGTCTTCTATAGACAGCTGTCTTCTATAGACAGGTTGCCGCGGCCAGTCCCCATCACAGCTCCCTTCCACGGCTTAAAATTCTCTGGCATGCCTGGTGTTGTGACCGCCCCTGGCCCTGCCCTTACGTGTGGCATCCACCATGCCTGCCTGGGTGTCCCTACCCTGTGCCAAATTCCCCCGCCGCCCACCTGCCAGGGTGACGGCACCGCCGGTGAAAGCGGACGGTCTGCTCTCGGGCGAATCGGATCTCACGCTGGCAGGTCCGTCGTCATTCACGCGGGCATTTTGTCTTGATCCCTGGGGAGCAGGTGGCGGCAGTCAGCAAGCATGCGGGCATTGGCAGCTGACAGCTAGAACACACCAGGTCGCACACAGCGTGGCCGTGCGTTTGTTTTGCCTTGGAATGGGGAGGGGCTTTCTGGGAGCCCTGTTCTTGCAGAAAGGGAGTTGGGGCAGCATGTTGTAGTCACAGAGCTTTGTGTAGCTAACATGGAGTGTGCGCTGTAGCAGCCACTCATAGCCTGCCTGGGTGATGTGCTTGTTACTTTTCTAAGGCTTGTCAGGTGATTCTTGCAGACGTGCCTGGTCCATTCCTGTCTGGCCAACATTATTTCCGGTGTATTTCTGCTAGTGGTTTAGCCACTCCTGCGGTTCATGACATCAACCCCCGGTTAGAGCTTTCTCTCCTCTCATGGTGTTGGTATTGCTTGTAGAATGGTCATTGCCCATTTGCATATCATATGGAGGATTGGTGTCCTAGGATAAGACCCTCTATCATCCTTAGATGATGGAGCTGCGTGGCATCTCCCTGACTTGCTGCTGGCCATCTACCCCCAACCCCACGCCTCCTGGCCGCAGACAACCTCATGAAGTTCACACTCAACGCCAACTTTGTCGGCCTGCCAGCCATCACCGTGCCGGTGAGGGCGCGGTGTTGATGCGTACTTTTTTGTCGGACGGCATTGCTGCATGCGTTGATCGGGGGGTGTAGAGGAAATGGGCGGTATACAAGGTGGGGGGGGGCGGCGCCATAGTGGGGCACAGCACGTATGCGTATGGTGGACCTGTTTGTGGTACTCAGGAAATAGGGGAACCTTTACCATTACCAGGAAGCGTTGTCTAACAGGCGAAGAGCATACTCACCATGTGCTTTCAGGCTATTCTATTGCAAACTGACCTTCAGCTCTTGATGGTTTTTGCTCGGGGGTCTCTGGCGCTTGGATCCACCTTTGCAAGCGACGCACTTTTAGGCGAAAGATTGCAAAGGTCCTCCTTCAGGGCATTGGTGCTAGGGCGGTTCATCAGCCTGGTGCCCTTTTGTGTGCGGCAATGGGGCGTGCGCGGTTGCACCCGCATCTGTCATTCTCTTGTTTGTAAGCATGAGCTTCTTTTCTTCCGATCTTCTCATGTGTAGCACCTGGTACCTCCCACGGCATGTGCTTCCCCCACCCCCTGTGGGGCTTCAGGTTGGGGTCGACGAGCGGGGCCTGCCCATTGGCCTCCAAATCATCGGGCGCCCCTGGGGGGAGGACCTCCTGTTCCGGCTGGCAGCTGCGGTGGAGGTCCGTGGTCAGCCCGGAGAGTAAACCTGGGCTTCCCGTCGCGCCTGGGCAGGGGTTAGGGCAGCCATATTCCGCATTCGAGTGTTTGTGTTTGAAGCTGGCTGCCCCCAAAGTGGCTTTTGTAGCTTGGCGTCATGCCTTTGTATTAGTACAGAGGGCTTGTACTACGGTTGTCCGCTGATGTGGCGCGATTCCCCAGTAGGAGCAAGGCACGCTGTTGAAAACCACTATGTTTTGCTTCTTTTCTTCGTGGTGATGGCAGGAACTTTCTCGAACTACTACATGGAGCATGCGTAGTATGCTTGTCTTCTACAGATGCCATGTCTGAGGGGGGAACATTTCTGCCCCATCCATCTGCAGCAAGTCCATGCTGTAGCCATGTAGTGTTGAAGCCCATGACTGAACATTGTGCGGACCCATATCTGTATGGTGTGTGTGGGCCTCTGCTGACTACCTCGCTACTAGAAATATGGTAGCATGCTAACATTCCGTTAAACATATCGTGGTTGCATACCTGTCCTCAATGGGAGTTGCAGGAGGTTGCCACACCGTTCCAAGTGCGGCCTGCGGTGTTTTGCGAGTTCCAGGCAGTATCTCCTAGCCAAAGACAAGATTGAAGAAAATTGAGCGTGGCTGGCAATGATTTGTTGGGGTTACTCGGTGGCAATATCAAGTGTTGCGTTTATTTTCGCGACGTTTGGTGATTACAGGCCTAACATACGGAAAGCTTGGTAACTAAGATAACTCAAACTTCACCGGTATAAAACATAAGTTTGATAGCTAGATCCATGCTAGCTGCTCTCGTGGGCGTGCATCATACTGACCCTACATGTACAATTAGTCTGTCGCGTACATGCCACAGTACTGCAGGAGCTATATGAATATCAATGAGACAAATGTGCATTCTATTACAACACAATCAGGGAAGGCCTGAAAATGAAAAACCTCAGGTGCTCAGGCCACACGTTCAAGGTGATGCTATTATCACATGCAACCAAACTTGACCCCCCAAAGCCACCAATTGTAGATTTCGTGAATGGTACTTTCAACTCCGTCGACCCATGGATGGTCGAAATCGCAGAGCCGGTCATTCACCTCGGTACAAAGGCGGGCTGACGCTTTCGGCGGGTGCGCGGCCTAACGCAGGCGCCCATTCATTTCTCATTTTGCACAGTTGGTAGACATCATGAAAATAACCGTGGCTGGGACAAAAATCGAACGCATGACCTAGTGGCGCAGTTCGTGCTGGCTATAACGAAATGCTGATCCGAGGTTCTCTCAACTTAAACTAGGGCCCAGCCTCGAGACATCCCGCCATGACCGGCAGCGTCCATCTGCCGGACGCCGGTCATAGGTTGTATTTAGCCATAAATCGCTTTATTGTGACGGTGAAAACCAATGCCAAACGTGGCATGCCGAAACCCTGCCATGACATAGATCACAACTGAAACTATGCGTAGTATTGGATTTAAGTGACACCTAACGGCTGAGCACGTCATGATGGTGGCCTAATCACCAAAGTGATTAGGCAGTGAACGAATACCGTCCGGAACGAAAACCGCTTCCCCGCCCTCGTCACTGCCCGTGTTTTGGTTATTCGCTATCAGGTCCATTATGTACGCCTATTCTGGTCAGCTTTTTAGAATCGGTTGAAGACATGACCGTAATAAGACTAAACAGCCTCATGCACTCAACTGTCTCAACGTAACGAAGCAATTTCCTCATGTAAACAGACGTGACTGACGTGCGACCGGACTTGATGAGTCCTTGTGTAAAATGCACCGCAATGGACTGCCACGTGGCGAACACGCGAAGCACGCTTTCCCGGGAAATGGATTCCCGCGACTTGTAAGAAATGAGACTTGAATTGGCTTCAGCCTGCTGTACACTAGCAATAAACCACGTACATAGCACTATGGCGCCCCTGCGAAGCGTGAGCTAAATTACGTAGCCCGACATCCAATCGAAAACTGTTCTATTGTTGTATTTAAAGATTATCAGCAGGCGCAGCAAAATGTGCCAAAATTCTACGCACCGTTGTAGTCCTCGATTGCTGCAACTGAACTAGTGAAGGCGAAATGGGGGCGGCCTCTGCTTTCAGAATACATTGCACATAAGCTACTGCAGTAGCCGGAAACTCAAAGACGTCTGCTAAACTAAGGGACTTTGTGTTTCTTTTCGGTAATCTCTGCCATGCTGGTATGAACGGCGGCCACAATAGAGCGCTTGGACAACGTGTACGTAAGACCCTGTCTGAATAACTGTCCAAGCGCAAATGCACCCCAGATGGTAGTCTTCTGTGCGACTTCCTCTTAACAAGTTGAAAGTAAGCCTTTTAGCGTTAGCATTGTAAGGATGCTTTGTTTCCATGCGAGAGGTGTCGCCGATGTAGCTCCTCGCAGCCATGGACGCGGTCGGGGATCGGACCACCCAGCAACAGGGCGTGCCAGGGAGAGAGCCACCGGGAACGTCGCGTCTGGTGACATGCCCCGTTTGCGGTGCCCTGGTACCGGATGCTATCATCAACGAGCACTTGGACGGCAACTGCCGACAAATGCCGCGAGGGGAAGCTAATGGAGAGCGTGCGACCGGCGTGGCAAATCGCGTCGAGGTGGATGCGGGACGGGGGGGCAGTACGGCTCCCATGGACGGCAACGCCAGCGCAGGTGCGAGGGACGCCGCTAGCACACGCGGCGGAAAGCTTCGGCTCCGAAAGAAGGCGCCGCCGGCAGGTTCGGGCCTGACCCGCTGCGACGATGCCGGAGCCAGCATGCACGATGGCGTGGGCGATGGAAGGGCGCCTGAGCTGTGGGTGGAACCACGGCACGCAGGTGGCCGGCCCATGGGTGAGGCGGTCACGGGTGTCCCCCGACACGTCCCGGCTGAAGCGGACAATATGGGTGTCCACTGTAATGCCACACGCGCAGACACAGGAGCAGACGGAGGAGCCGATGCAGCAGCCGACGCGCCGACAAGCTGCGAGGCCATCGTCGCTAATACTGGCTGCCTCACCGAGAAACAACCCACTGGTGATGACCATCCAATGGTTGCGGGGAACGGCAACGAGCTTGGCGGGTCGCGTGGCAGCGAACCGAGCCAAATGCCCCAAGCCGCCAGCGCTGCGGCGTTCCAACCCCGGGGTGGGGGGGAGGAGATGGGCGGCGACACCACACCCCACCCTTTTGCCGCCGCGCTGGCCCACATGGATGAGGTCCTGCACCAGTACTGGCCGCTGCTGTCATCTGCCCCCTCCACATCCTCATCCTCCCCTTTTCTCCCACCTCCTCCCTTGCCCAAGGCATCGCCCCCTCGTGACCCCAGCACCTTTCGCCCGGCACGGGTCATAGATGCGTGCGCGTGCGCTGTCGGCGCATGCGGTGCGGGTGGGGGCACACGAAGGGAACATCCGCCACCCAGTCCACCAGCAGGCGCAGGGGAAGTTGCTCCTGAGGGAGGCATGTCGCCCGCGGGGCTTGGCGCTGCTGCGGGGGTGGTGGCGCAAGCACCCCCGCACGGCTCTCGCCTGGGCGTGCCATCACGGGCGGTTGACCGCGCGGCAGCACAGGACGCGCCACGGGACACTGCGTTGGCTGGGAACGTGGGGGCCATGGCGGACGTGGGCGCGCACTGCTGCCATTACCTTGGCTGCTGCCATCACCTTGGTTGCTGGCACACGCCAACAGCCCGCACAGGCGAGGAGGAGGCGCGTTGGCAGGCCTGGTGGCGCGCGTGGGAGCTTGGGGGGGGGGAAGGGAGCGGTTGGGAACGCGGCGAGCCCCCACAAGGAGGGGGGGAAGGGGGGAGAAGAGATGGGTCTGGGGGGAGCCCCCCAGGGCCAAGCGCCAGCGCTCACCGGGTGTCATGCATGCGGCCGCTGGGGAGGCGTCGGGGTGTGCCGAGGAGGACGGCGCGGGGCTCCTGGTCCAGCCGCTGCGGTTCCCCCGTTGGGCGTGGGTGGCCGGCAAGAGGCGGCGAGGGCAGCGTCCCATCGTGTACCAGCGAGCGGGCGGTAGTGCTGACCGCGAGCTTGAAGATTTATACGAGGAAGAGGAGGAGGAGGGCGGTGAGTGGCCCCCGCGGTGGTGCCACTCGCTGCCACGCGGGATCTGCTGCCGCTGCGCACGCAAGAAGGCGCGCGCAGGGGAGGTGGAGGCTGTTCAGGGGCGACAGGGGGAGGCGGGCGCGGCTAACGCCGCTGTCGTTGGTGGTTCCGGGGGAGCGGGGCAGGAAGAAGGCCTTCGAGCGGTGGAGCAACATCTGCAAGCAGAAACAGAGTCGCGAGGCGGACAGATGGCGCGAGGGGCTGCGGATGCGCATCCTGGTCCCCCCCACGTTGCATTCGGCGCACGACAGTTGGCGGGTTCTGGCACACGCGATCTGGCCATGGACGATGCCCATGGTGACCGTGGTGCTGGTGACGCCCGTGTTGCCGGGGATAGCCATGCTCGGGCAGGTATGGGGGGCGTGCAGGCCCCCCATAGGGTGGAGGGGATTGGGGTTACGGATGCAAGTGGCCAGCGTGCGCAAGCTGCAAGGAAGAAGGTGGCCTGCAGCAGCGCCAGCCGACCCAGTGACGGCGGCATGCACCTGGCCCCTCCTGCCGCCATGGGTGGGGACGCGTCGGATGGGTACAGCATGCCCCGGCGACTGTCAAAGGGAGAGGACAACAGCGGGGTCCTGCGTCGGACATGTGCGGGGGCGGAAGGGGGTGCGTCCGCTGACCTCGATCGCGACAGAGGGAAGGCGGTGATGGCTATGGGAGACGTCGGCCAACAAATGGCAACGGAGAGAGACGAGGGAGGAGGGGCGGGGGTGGCCGCGGGCACTTCGTCCAGCCTGGCAGGTACGTGCGGACCTGGGTGTGCCCTGCAGCCTGCAGCCCCTTGTGAACCACCAGCGTTTCGTTAGTACAGTTTTTATGGCGGCAGCGTTGTCAGCTCATTCGGGGACGGTTCTCCTTTTCTAGAGTCTGTGTGCTTTTGGTATGAATGACAAGTCTTCCCTTTCGAGTTGAGCCAGCCTCGACCTTGCTTGGTTGGGCAGATATGACGGTTAAGGGCCGAGCATGCACCCAGCCCTGTGTGTGCTCGCTGTGTCCACACGCGCCCCGGCCTGGATGCTCTATGCACCGCATTTGCATCTCCTGCCTTCCCTGGGACCCTGCTTCTGCATCTTACTTTCTTTTCCCCACGAGCGTTCAATGGCCACTCTCTGCTCATCGCAGGGTGGGGCGACGTACCACCGCCGGAAGCGCTCCACCAGTCTTGGCTATCCCAGCAGGCGGCAGCGCCGCCAGAACACGCGCCACAACCCTCAGGCGGGGACAACGGGCCCGTGGCCTGTCCCGTGTGTGGCATGTCGCTCTCCTGCGCGATGCCGAATGCAAGCATCAACGCGCACATCGATGTTGTGAGTGGGGCATGTGTATTGTGTGCGCGCGGGTGGGTGGATGTGGGCGTAGGCGGGCGGGAGGAGGTTTGCTTGAACGTACCTAGATGTGCAGGTGGTGCATCCGTTGTTTTCTACTCCTTGCTTCCATCGGCTTAACCCACGGAAAGCCAAGGGCTCCGAGTCCCCGCTCCGGCAGATCGCATGCACATGGTGCTCATGGTGCTTCACACGGTGCTCGTGAACTTGGGCGGCGGTGGCAGAGCTCATATTTTTAGAAATGTTTGCCTTTTTTTGAAAGCAGTGGTCATTACCACGTCTGCAGAGAATAGAGGATTGTCATCCTGTGGGGTTTACGCCACAGGTAATTAATGCCTTCCTTAATAGATCGGGCTTGGCATGTGGGAGTGCAACTCTTCCATACGCCCATTCACGGGTAGCTGTCGCTGACGGAGCCTCAGGAGCGCAGTGTGGTCCGGTTTCAGGTTTCTGGTCGCATATCCCGGTGCTGTGTCCCTAGGAGCTGTTAGCAGTCACGCGTGTGGCCGCTTTGCACCAGAAGCCAACCGCGGCCGTAAGCATGGAAGGAAGATTGTGGATTGGCATATGATGCATGATTGGCAATGTTTGCTGTACGAAGCCAGTCTTGCAACGCATCCATGAGTTGGCTGGCTATGTGCCTTGGTCATGGTGCAGCCAGAGGCCTGCTGATGTAGACAGACGTCTCAGTGGCTGTGTTGATGCATGTTGGCATGTATGGTAACCCACTGTCCCATTATACCATGCAGCCACTTGATGCCTTGGGTGGCACACCGCGCAGCCTGTTGCTCCTCGTGGGTGGTTCTCATGGGGACAGCTATCATGTATCATATCTCCCGCGTTGTCTTGGTGCTTGCATGAAGACCGCATTGCCGGTGCTAGAAGCACACGGCCAACTACATCATATCAGGGGGGTGGTAGCCGCAAGATCTGGGCACAAGCAGGCGCGTGCAGGGCATCAGGTTCATACAGTCTTGCATGGCCGCACTTGATTGCCTCACCAGAAAACTAGGGGCAGCCACTACCCACAAGCTGGTGCACACCTTGTGCGAAAAACGCTATTAGGACAAGACTCACATCCAAATTCTGACTGGTCTGCTAGTGGTCCCCTGCCGGCGCTTTGAGGATTGAGCGCAGTACAAGCATGTTGTATGCCTGTGGATGAGGCGACAGCTGGCAAGTTGCAGCCTGCCCCTACCTGCCGAATGGGGCCGTGCATGCGCAGCTTACATCTTGAAATGTCTGACATCTTTGTGTTGTGTGTTTGTTGCGCCGTGAATGCAGTGCCTGAACAAGTTTGCGCTGGAGACTGGTGCTTTTGACTAGGCACAGCGGTGAGGCGTCTATGGCTGTACACGTACAATATAATCCAATGCCGGTGTGGCGTGCAGATGGCTGGACCCTTCCCAGTATGAACGTGCACTATAGGCCTGCATGTTGCGGCAACTTGACCATTTTTTTGTCGGTTTGGTGAGGTCACAGAGGCTGATTTATTGTTTGTCATGCCCCTGTGACCGAATGGGATCAACTACAAGTGCTTTCAAGAGGATATAGATAGCTGAATAGTTTTCTTTGTTGACAATATTCGATAGCACGGGTAGATGACAGTCTGGTCCTTCACCATCAGTGTACCACTCTGCGCCTGCATATCAAGCTCCCCGTGCACCAGACTGCATACCGGATAATTAAGGAGGATCTGCATCACATGCCATTATCAAGGCGGAGTCGTATAATTGCATGTTACATTCCGATCGAGCCATCCATTGTGCGCAATATTATCACGGAATGGAGCTCAGTTGGCAGCTGGCCGCCAGCAATTTAAGGGGAGGGTCCCATGGAAATGCATCAAAACTGAAGCCCCCTAATAACTACAGATATGCAACTGACAACCACTGAATGATGTTTGGGGACCATAAACATGATGTTTGGGCATGCATACCACCACTTTTTGGGGGTACTACCCCCAGCCATACACCGGCTATGAGCTAAAAATAGAAAAAAACGCTGTCCGGGGCACATCTTGCCCAGAACAGTGGGAGAACCAGTTGCATGAAAAAAGTATATTTACCCATATAAAAATGTCATGGGACATGGTTTCTACCTGATTGGATCAACTAAATCAGCACATCCCTTTGACTTATTAATTTTTGGGCCAAAAACACGCTTTTTTAGGCGGGGCGTCCCCATACACACTCATAACACATCAATTAGGCCTAAAAAGTAATAGTCAAATTCTGTCATGACCATAGAAGGCACTGTCAAAGTTTGGTGGCATTCTGAGCTCAGCTGTAGCAGTTATTAATTTTGGCAGTTGGCCACCTGTGCAGGCGCTAAGGAAGGCATTAGTGAGTATTAAGGCACACTAACACATCCTATGCCATCCAAAAGGCTCGTGACCATGCCCAATTCGACCACAATGTACAAGGAGGTGGCTGGGCACGTCATGTGCCCTTGCCTTACCTCGACACGGGCAACCTGTTGCGTGTGTGCACAACAATGAGGCAGGTAGCTCTACATGCCTAGCCAACACTTCAAAAGCATATTCCAGGTTTATGGTGTGGGCATCATCCCAAAACCAAGCTGACCAAATTCAAACACACCCTAGAAAGCCATATCCACTAATTGCCCAACAAGGGTAACAACAGACAGTCCACAGAGAAAGCAGAATGGTCATACATGCTGCTTGCCAAGGCTTCTTACCATGGTTACCTTGCCTTGCTAGCATATATGAATTAGGGCTCTCCCATTTTAGTGGGAGAAGGCCAACAAGACCATGATAACCCCTACCTACGTGCAGTTCGGCCACGCATGCAGTATGCCCCTCAGAAAAACCACTGCCACCTTTTTTTCCAGCCCAATTGTTTGCCAAGAAACAAACTCAAGCTGGTGAGCCTCTAACCACAATGAAGCCTCTGCTAAGAAAGGCCGCGTCAATATTCACACAAAACTGAGTGCTGTTAGCAATCTCCTTCCAAAAAATCACTCAGCAAATCCCTGACAACTTGACGATATGCCACGGTCACGCTTTGACATGTCCCAGCCATGCAACGTACATAAAAACCACTGAAAGGTGCCAGGAATCTGGCGATGTGCACGGAATGGCATTATACCTGGCGCTAACTGCACGGAAAGAAGCCGAAAACTTGCGTTAATTGATAACCCATAAAGGAAGCGAAACATTCATAGGGTCACGCTGAGCACACGATCGTACCATTACCGGCATTGTCCTTCGCCCAGCGGCGCAGGAAAGAACAACCTTCCATGGAATAATAAGACGCGCATCCCGCGAGCCTGGAGAGTGTCTTACCGATCAATGATGACGGAAATCTTGCCGAAACCCAGCAAATTTTTTAAAGCTTTACCAATAACAATTTAAACGCATCCTTGACGCTAGGTAAAGCCCATAAAACCTGACAATCACCGCCGCCAGTGTGCATTCTAATTTATTCCTCTCGACGAAAACATCAGATTGGACCCCCGTGGCGATGGTCATCAATAAAATCATCGACATTGCAAAAAACGCGAACTCCGCTAAGAAGTAATATCATAAACTTGTCGTCTTTAAGATTAGCACAGTTTCTCTGCATTCCGCGAGCTATCTTTTTCTACTCTGCCTGAAAGCACGTCGCCATGGCCAGCTCCGGTAGGGGTGCGCGCACCGTGCACCACTTTTTCACGGTACGGACGGGTACCGCGAAATTTTTCGGCGCCAAAATATTCGCGCCGGGACTGTCCCCTTTTCGGCGCCCGATTGATCGCGACGTACAATTAATTAATTAATTAGTTAATTAATTAATTAATTACACACGTGCTCCCGTTGGGGAGTCACGGAGCACCGAAGTGCTTTTAATCCCTGTACGTGTGTGCACAACAAGTAAGTCAGTAAGTAAGTAAGTAAGTACTTGCGTGTCATGCGCAAAGGCATGCCACGGAGTACTATGCTAATCTCATTAGAAAAATAATTACACAAAAGTTTAAACAAATATCGTCTGCATCATCCCCCAACCGTTAATCACTATATGGGGATGTAATCCTCATCCGAGCTGTCCTCTAGCTACTGTAATGGCAGAAAAGGCGGTAGTGTAGCGGCTATCCTCAGGACCAATAACCTCCACCTGCGGACTTCTACCCTGGCTAGCAACGGGCCGCGGGCCGGGGAGAAAAACAGGAGCATACCCCTCAGGAAGGTGCTTATCGCAGATGGCAGCCCATTTCTCCTTGTCAATCATGCGGGCGCGGAGTACGGATAGTCCCAGAAGCCCTGCATCTTCAAGCAGTTGTAGAGGCGGAGTGGGGGTGGGGGCCCGGCCATGCAGACCGAGGGCCAGGGCCTACGTTTTGGGGCTGATTTCTATACCAACAGCACGAGCCTCAAGCGCCAGGCAGTCCAGCCAAAGTTGGGCAGACTCCGGCTTCTTAATGAGTGTGATGTCGTCGGCATAAACTAGGTCAGCTAGTAAATTCTGATGGTCATGGTCGGCCCCCTTTCCCCAAGCTCGTTCGTGATCACTAGGCCAGGTGCGCGGCCAGCCAGCAGAGCAAAGCGGGCACGTGCCTGGTGCTTAACATAATCTACTACAACAATAAACAGGTCTGGGGACAGGACGCAACCCTGCCAGACGCCGGTCTGCAGTGGACATGGCGGGGTAAAGCCGTGTTGAGTGCGCACCGAGGTGGTGGACCCCTCGTACAGTGTGCGGATGACAGTAATCAGGGGAGTGGGGACGCGAGCGCGAACAAGGACAGCCCATAGAGCCCTACAAATTACGTACAAAAGTTTGTAGACCTATAATCTATATGCGTGCATGCAACAGAATTAAGATATCAATTGATGCAATCTGGGTGTCATGCACCCCCCACTCCCCAGTGCTCAGGCTTCATGACATTGCGAGGACCAGCTATTTTGTTGAACCATCTGTTATACCCACGCGTGTGCTGCACTATGCATGACTTTCTGTCTACGTGATTATTGAAAGTCCGCAAGCGCGTGTGCATGCGCGTCATGTGCACTAGGGGCATGCCACGGCTCGTACTATGCTATAGCTAATCTCAACAGAAAATTATTAGTACAAAAGTGGCCACTTTTGCAGGGGGGGTGTCCAAAAACAAGAAAACTTACACGACGCTGGATTCGAGTAGATCTCGCGAAAACAAGCATGTTTGCCACTGGTCGCAACCCCAGGGGGTCTCTAGGTTAGAAGTTACAGAGCCTCAAAAACCGTTAACTTAAAGGGTAGGTAGGTAGGGTGCCGGGCCGATATGGGTTTTTCACAACAAAACACTTGGATTTCTGCTAGCTCCCTGTATGGTCGGAATTTTGAAACGGTTTGACGGACAAACTGACAGCACTTGGCGAGCTGAACCCAAATCTGCAGTCAAAATTTTGGCAGGTACCATAGAGGGGGGGGCGTTGCCCGCAAGATGGTGCTGCCCCTAGACACGGAAGTATGCTGCCGTCTGCCACCACTACAAGGCATCGGCTATCCAGCGCCGTGCCGTGCCAGTATCGCGTCACAACGGTATGAAAGTGCCAAAAAATGCCCTTATAAGCCCTACAAGGAGCAAATTGAGTCCAAACATGCTAGATATTGGTAGGCAGCATGTCCATGACACCAGTAAAAGGAATTTGACTTTCCAGAATTTTCCGACATCGGTTGGTCTATTTTTGGCATGTCTATTTTTAGCAACTTTCCAGATTTTAATACAAACAAATACCATTGACAGGAGAACTTTTGCGGATGACTGTAGGTGTAAGTTGGCGATGCCATGGTAACCGGAGACGTCCGTCCTATAGTCAGCAAAATTGGTGCGAGAGGTCCCCAGTTCGATTCCGGTCGGATTCATTTGCAGATCGCGTTTTTTCCGCGTTTTCCGCGGCCCGGTACTGAACGCAAATGGTTTTCACCTTTGCGGAGTGCCTGATCAAAAATACCATTTGATATGCAAATAAAGAGCTCCTGACCTGGCTGTTTGCATGTAGGCTTATGCTCATGTCTACCAACTGTGCACCAGGTCCCATGGTCATCTGACCTCATTTGGTGACAAACTGCCACCAAATGCTAGCAAAAACGCATGCACCGTTTCACCACATCTCATAGCAGTTTCCATGGAAGATGTGTTTAGTCGAGGCTGGAAATTTGCAATCACGTTACACATCATAAATGTAGACATGGCACAAAAAATCAGGTCCATCGTGCTGTATTTGGTAACAAAATGCCACCAAATGCTAGCAAAAATGCGCGTTTTTCGCGTTTTTTTAACACATTTCATGTCAGTTTTCATACAAGATGTGCTCAGTTGGGGCTGGAAACTTGCAAGCATATTAAATATCATCATTGTAGACATTGCACAAAAATCCAGGTCTGTTGTACTTCATTCATTGACAGCTCGCTAGCAAATGTGAGCAAAAATGTGCGTTTTTTGCATTTCCGCCACATTTCTTGCAGTTTCCCATGCAAGATGTGCTCAGGTGAGGCTGAAAACAAGCGCCCATGTTAATTATCATCATGTCATTTCAGACATTGCACAAAACTTCAGGTCCATCAAGTGTCATTGGGTTCACTGGTCCATGCAACACCTGCCAGTTTCCAGCTAATCACTCAACCTTGGATGCAAAGTTCTTTTGTAACGGTATGGCCAACTCCCACCAACTGTGTTGCTAACTGTTCAGACCTTGCACAGATAATATAACACAACTTTTGTGACACATAGACAAAGATATATGAACATGAACAGTGGCTAGACATGGTTGTATATATATATGTGCATACGGCCATGCTAAGGCAATTTTCAAGTAGGGGCTTGTTAGACATAAGAACTGCCAGCTGTCACGTTGGCTAGCATGATCAGTTCAAACCCACAGCATGCACGGTAGTCGCAAACTCAGCTTGGCAATGTAATAATCTAATCATGCCAGGCATCTCGGCCGTCGGCATGGTTGCGATGTGTTTTGTGCGCCTTGATTCGGTAGCAGCACATCCCTTGGCAACCGGCCCGCCTGACCAAGGTTGCCACACATGGTCCTCTGCATCACCATGGATGTCCCCATGTCCCTGTCTCTGTTATAGGGGCCCACGTTGCTGGCAACGCAGCTTCCAAGTTGGACTAGATCTCCTCAGCCAGCGCTGTGGTGCATAGCCAGACAGCTCATACACTGCTCAGTTGCTACCTCGAGGTTGCCGGCTTGAAATGTGCCACCAAAGGACTGCACTTGGCCGCCATCATACCTAGCATGAAGAAGCCACTGCACATCCCCGGTGAGCCGCTTGGCCACCATACCGCAGTTGTCTTCAACAGATAGTGCAAGCCCAATGGCCTCTACATAGGCACATGCATCGTGCTCATGCTCTTGCTCTGGCCCTTGTCAACATGAGATGCATGCCCATGCATGCTTCACCATGTTTCTCCAAGCCATCCGTGACTACTTGCTTCAGATATGTCATTCAACTCCTGCACGTCCTCAGCCAGACTGTCAAACTAGCTGGTGCCCCATCCCTCACTTTGGTGAGGACTGCGATTCTGGCTAGCAGCTTAGCGATCGTGCGTGGTTGTGCCTGAGTTTCTGGGTGAGTGGCAGTGGCATTGGAGCAAGAGGTGTTGAGCATGTGCGTGTGTCTATCCACTTGACAAACAACCCCTCCCAGCCCTGACATTGAGGAGTTTGGCCATGTGCCAGGTTGCCAGAATTCCGCAAACATGCATCATAGGGAAATAAAGGATTGCTGGTTGTGCACACGACATGAGAAAACAAAACACACATACCTGTCAGGAGGGCAGGCTTGGGTTGCTTCATTGGCGCTGGTTGCAGCGTGCGTAATAATAGCCCGCCATTGGCTCATTTACCCGTGCCCTTGGCCAGCACGCACAGCCTGAACTGCATGAACTGCATGGATGCGGCCGTCCAGGATGCCCTCTGCTCATCATTCAGGGGTATGAAGGCAGCTTGGGTGCTGGTGTGTAAGGCAGCTTGTGCATCGGTGTTTGCCGCCCGGTCCTGTGGCAGCACAGGTAGCTGGCCTAGCCCGGCCACTGTCCTCTCTCCGCTCTCACGCAATATGCCACCCTCTCCACAAACCATGACAGTTCTCATGTGCATGCATGTCTTAAGATGCTTGTTGAAGGCAGATGCTTTCAGCTTAGAGACGGTGGGCACGTATGCAGTGGGTTTATGGACTCACAAGCATGTGAAGCCATCGAGCATCCAAGAAAGCCACCAATTGCTTCTGGGTTTTCCATCAATCTTCGTGGTCAACCATGTCATGCAACATTACTTGCCGTGAGCACAATGCCAATAAATTGCAGCATGTACAACTAGAGCAAAGCAACAGCTTTGTGATCCATAGCCCTGCCTGCAAATCATTGCCATCGGCGGCAATAGCGCTGCAAGGCTGCCAGCCAGCCCGTAATATCTTGCCCGCAATCCGTCATGCACCCTCCCTAATATCCGTGTGAAGAATTCCTTGACATCCCTAGCCTCTAAGGTAACCTGTACGTCGCTGATGTGAAGAAAAGGCTCGCCATGAAACCGTAGCTCGCTATACGATTCATGACGCACCTCCCGTAAGATAAGAAGATGACCAAAAGAGAAACTCCGGAGATGGGGAACTGGTAACATATTCATCCGTGACAAGGTCAGGGATTCAACAAGGAGTGAATTGGCCCGTAGATTTGAATAAGGGAACATACCGCTCGGAGGTATCCATGTCTGCCGTGCGCTTGATGTCTGTTTCGCACACCCCGCCGCAGAAACTCGTTCCGGCATTCACCTGCTGACCGCAGTTTGTGCATGTCCAGAGGCTGATAAAAGCCCCAACATCGTGGGCGTCTTTAGAGTCCACAAAGCCTGCATTAAACATGACGTTCGGGGCAAACGCAGATATATACGAAGTATGGGTCTGCCAAGCCTGACGCAGCCTTGAAATTGGTCGGAAATATGCGGTAGCTCAGGGAAAAAAAATTGCAGCGGTAATGAAGAAAGTCGTTCGGTCAAAGTCTTTAGAATTAAAAAATGCATCGTTTATGATGGAAACCCCGATCTTAGGGCGCACTTCATCGGGAAAATTTTTTGCTGCGGTCAGGTGGGGTCGAGAGAAAATCTGCGACCATTCAGGCACCCACCTATGAATGACGCAACATGCTGTTCGATTCCGCACATTTTATGGCTAAAAAAAAACAGTGGTGGATCGAATAACACCTTAGGAGGATAATCGTAAAATTTCAGCCTTGATAGTGCCTTTATACACGCTCAGCATCGCCTGCCAGACCGCCATGCCTGTCGCCCGAAATTCGGTCACTTTCGTGCACGCGCACACCAAAAATCGCATTTGGCGCCACTTTTCGGGTACCGCTTACGAGGGCAGATTTTGGCGCGGCTCGTACCGTTGTGGTCGCGCCGGCCAATGACCCATTTTAGAAAACCGGAATTTTCCCATACAGTACACCAATATTTGATCAGGCACTCCGCAAAGGTGAAAACCATTTGCGTTCAGTACCGGGCCGCGGAAAACGCGGAAAAACGCGATCTGCAAATGAATCCGACCGGAATCGAACTGGGGACCTCTCGCACCAATTTTGCTGACTAAAGGACGGACGTCTCCGGTTACCATGGCATCGCCAACTTACACCTACAGTCATCCGCAAAAGTTCTCCTGTCCGGGGAGTGATGCAAGCCTTTCGGATTTGGTACTAGATAAATCACTCGAGATCTGTGTGTAGGAGTACTAGTACACCAATATCAAAGAGACAACCAGCGCAGGCCAGAAATCGGGAGAATCCGGACCATGGTAGCTCGAGCCTGCCGTTATCTTTTCCGCGTTTTCGAGTCGTTCAGGATGATGAAGATGAATGGTGATGGAAATGTGTATCCTTGTGCATTGAAATTATGGCTGGCTTACGTGTGGAGCGACTAGATGACCTAGACGGTGGGGCCGGAAACAGCATGCTTGATCAGGGCGTGTGTTTCTAGCCTAACTGGCCGGGAGTGTCTAGTGGTGAGCACCATTGCTGCGATCGCTCTCCCACCATTTACGAGGAAATACCCGCAAATGGAAAACCACTGAAAAGGTCTAGCTAGTCAGTCATCACGTTAGCCATGCCATGATTCCAAACGTCCAAGAACTGCACACGGTGCAAAGGCAAAAAGCCGGAGGACAGCACTTTCAAATGTGCGGCGGGAACCAAAAGCCCGCGGATGCCAGAAAACATCGTGTTGCGGCAGCGACGCGACGATGTGGACAACGAATCCAGTGCCAAGCTCGGAACGGCCGCAAAGGAGATCTGGCATCACAGGGTTCAGATGTGCGGAGATACTATGCGATCCAGCCGGTCCACGACCTGTTTGTAGAGCTTGTGCCAAGGGGCAGCACCGAACAGATGTGGGTGACGTTGCAAAAAACATCGGACTTGACGGAGCATAATGGCTCGGTCATAGTCTTTGACCAATAAACGCTGCAAGAGTTCAACAAGAGTCGTGATGAAATCAACACGATAAGAACAAAGACGGGAAAAACGATGTAACTGAGAAAGAACAACACCATATTTTGCTGTGTGGGAAAGGAGACTGTGAATATCGGGTCTGAGAATATGCTCAAACGGTAGAGCTCGCGGAGCTGATCATTTTGCTCCCTAGGTCGACCCCTATAACCCTTGGGACCTCAGGGTTTTGCTAGGTATAGCGCCTACGTGCTAGGTAGGTAGGGTCCAAGGGCCAACTTTTGGAAAATTTCAGCGTATGTGTCTGATATTTTTGTTTCGGACACCCCCCCTGACTTTTGTGCAATAATTTCCGGCTATTTACATACAACCAATTCTGCCATTTTTTATGAGTAGTGTAGTGAGGATTTTCTAGACTAGATAGCTTAGCGTTAGGATAGTTCGATTACGCGGCTTCCCCCACCCCATCCATCATGGAATACGTGCTACATGACCTCCCCACGGAGGCATGTTATAATTTAATTTAATTTTTTTAAATTCTGCCATGGGTTAAACACGTGCCAGCGCTTTTTGCGGCGTTCTGCGACCGCGTTTTGCTCTCCGATGAACCCCCGCCCGCTGAGTGGCAGACGGCCATCCGGGTCATGCTGTACAAAAAGGTAGGACTTTACTTCGAGTTGTCATAACCGTTGGGATGTGCTACCTGCCAGTTCCAGGCATGCCGAAGGCTATCCTCGACATTGACAAATTGCGCCTTCCAGCCAATCTCCCGGTTGATCTTGGACGGGTCGCCGTACGCCTCCACCGGATCTCCCTCACGGCGCGGCTTTTCCCGCACCTCAAAGTTTACTCCGGTTACCTTTTGTGCAGCCCTGATGAACTCCCGCACAGACACGCCTGCGCGCCCAAGGCAGTGTCCATGGCCCACACATACAAACAATTGCATCGGGCTGAGTGCATGCCAAGACCATTAAAAAATTAAATTAAATTATAACATGCCTCCGTGGGGAGGTCATGTAGCACATATTTCATGATGGATGGGGTGGAGGAAGCCGCGTGATCGAACTATCCTAACTCTATCTAGAAAAGCCTAACTACACTACTCATCAAAACGCCGCCAAGACCATCTGGCTCTGGAGAATGCCTGCGCATCGGCCCAGAAACCTGATTCCATGGTCTTGGCTACAGGCCAGGGTCACTTGGGATAGCTTTGGAGACCCTGGTTGCATCATCACCGTCACGGGTAACCACGTACCCCATTCAGGCTACCTATCCCTGGTACCATCACCCTCGAGCATACCACCATTCCAGCATGTAACCACATACCCCATTCAGGCTACCTATCCCTGGTACCATAATTATTCGAGCATACCACCATTCCAGCATAACTGATGGACATGAACTTCCGTGCTTAACTGGTCCGTGAAAAAAAAAAGGTTAGACGATGCCATTCTGGACAGTGAGAGAGTGTTACCGAAAGCAGCCACGCCAGTGACAGGCCAAAGAAAACCAGTGCAACAAGCCACAGGGGACATGTGTGGGAGTAGCCTAGGTAGAGGCAAACACTCACCCCACCATTTTAACAGCAGTGCCTATTCACTGACCGATTGGAAGCTGACGCAAAGGAGCCAAGGCAAGGGCAGGCAAGACCAAAACGATGCTCATCCCTTGTCAACCACAAACGCTCACCCTTGCCGGTGCCGACGTTGTACAGCCGCACTTTGTTGTCCTCCAGGAAGGGCATGACGGCAATGTGCGCGTTGACCAGGTCGGTCACGTGGATGTAGTCACGGACGCACGTGCCGTCCGGCGTGGGCCAGTCGGTGCCCATGATGTCCATACCGTCGCGCTTGCCGGTGGCCGCCGCAAAGCAGGCACCGGTGATGCGGGCATACTTCTTTGATGCCTCCGAAGCGGGCGCCTCTCCGATGCGGCCCTCGGGGTCGCTGCCCACCACATTGAAGTACCTGGCAGGTGGGTAGCAGGCGACGCGCGAGACAAGCAACCACGAGTAGGCACGCTATCCTTCTTGAATATGGCACACTTGTTCACGTAGACACTTTTCAAGTAGACACTTTTGACACCTGGCCAGCCCATAATGACAAGTGACCGCATGCGTGGTGGGGTAGGATCGTGACCACATGCTCATGTCACCAAGCCACGCTGCCACGGCCAACCTTCCCAACTGCACAGGGCCATGCGAGGGCACAGGGTGGCCCCCTGTACCCAGCACGGGACAGCCGGGGAATCTGTGCCAGGTGGCGGGAAGGAATGCCAACCAACGTGCGTGTCCGACCATGTGTGAGGACGCCAAGCCCTTTATAAGTCGCGTGTATCCATGGCTATTGTCTCAACCATGCACGATTGGCCCAGGGAGTGCCGCGTGATAGCTTGGCCGCGACCCCAGCGAGCACGCTCGTCCATCCCCAGCGAGGTCGCTCGTCCATCCCCAGCGAGTACGCTCGTCCATCGTATATCGCGTTTTGCGCGACCTTTGTAGAACGCCTGGGCACATCCTGTGTCTGCGCAGGCACCCTGCCACCCTGCCACCCTACCACCATCCCACCCCTGCGCGCGCGCCTTACCGCAGGATGGCGCACCCAAAGCCGTCCTTGGACAGCCGTGCCGTGTCCTTGATCATGTCCTCGGCCATCTTCTTGGACGCTCCGTACGGGTTGGTGGGCAGCTGCGGACGGCAGAGAGAGAAGATGAGGGGGGGGGGAGGGGGGGGGGGCAGCGGGAGAAGGGGGGGCGAGGGGGGGGGGGGGGGCGCGACAGAGAGAGGACGACGCGGGCCAAGTTATGCCATCACGGGTGGGAAGATGGATCACACACGTATTCCGTGTTGATGAGATGCATGCCGCGTGGCAGTGGGTGCATCATGGCACTGTGGGTCCATGGTAATGCTAATGGCACCCAAGTGGGACCGCGAGGAACAACACATGCTTTCACCCAAATGGCAGGTCTCTCCTTCGTGGGCAGGGCGGGGTACACTGGTGCCGTCGACAGGTGGCAACGTGGGCTGGACCGCCAAGCAAAGACTGGCAGCCGATGGGTTTATGATGCAGAGCTTGCATGTGGAGTTGGGTGGGATGAAGGCGCCAATTTCCCATGAGCACTGCGCCAACCACCTGCCGCGGGCCCTATGCCAGCAACGCTTGCAACTTTCCTGCAAAGAACCCTCTCCCCTTGCCACGTGCATGGCTAATGTGCTACATGCACCCATGAGTACACGCCCGCCCCCCCATGAGCAGGGCACTGGCCCACCAGAACAGAACTAGTACAGCGCGAAGTCGCAGAGACAGTGGAACGGATGCTCTGTGAGGCCACAGAGCCAAGCCAGCCACACACACACAAGAGCAGCCACACCACCAACAAGAAACCTCCACGTCAGTGGTGACATGTCCCTACCGCCGGGGTTTCCTCGGTGACGGGCATCTTCTCCGGCTCCCCCAGGGTGGCCCAGGTGCTCGAGAAGATGAGCCTCTTCAGGCCCGCCTCGCGCATCACCTCCAGCAGGGTCAGCGTGCTGGCCGCGTTGTTGCGGTAGTACAAGTGCGGCTCCGCCATCGACTCGGGCACGTATGCCAGCGCCGCAAAGTGCATGACGCAGTCGAAGCGCGTCCCTTTGCACACCTCCAGCATCTATTTACGCAGATGTCCGGCCATCCACGCATTGAGCAAACGGCGGGAAAAAGAAGGAGTGGGATGGGGGACGGACGCTCGCGGCCGGCGTGTCCTGGCTGGCAAACAGGGCTAGCAGACCGCAGCAGGGGCGGCGACGGTCAGAAAGCGGCTGCCAACTGATACAAACTCACCGAGCATTCAGAACTAATAATTGAAAGCAAATTGGAAAAAATATACAAGCATTTCTTCTGGCAACAATGGCATCGTAGACCAACCTTAGCCTTATCGCCGAAGTCTGCTTCCACGAAATGCAGCTGACCGGGCCGAGCCACCGACATCATCAATTCTTTGATGGCGCCAAAGTTTCCTCGCGACAAGTTGTCCTGTAGTAACACCAAGGACACGAAATTTCGATGCATATGGCGCGTTATTTTTCTTCTGACTTAATAACATTTTAGAACGAGGAAGGTGTAACGAAGGCAGGTGTTTGTCATTCACCGGCGACAGGAGCCACAACTTACTACGATGGTAACACCATGGCCTTTTTCCAAGAGTCGCAACGCGGCATGGGATCCTATATAGCCGGCACCGCCTGTCACAAGTACATTGCTGGATATAGTAGCGGCCATAGTCGTATTTCACGGGGGCTGAACGACCGCACGACCGCGCTGCTCAAATCTCGCGAAGAAAAGATATCTACGTCGCCTGTGCTGGTAATGGCTACCCCCGCCATCCCTGTACAGTTTTCCGCCATCTGTCACGCTGTTGTCAGCACAGGGGATCCTCCTATCCCGACACGTGTGAAAAACCCAGTGGTATGCGCAAGTCAAATTTAGTCGATTTGCCTAATAACTAATTATTAAATGACGGAATCGAGACGACACTCACGACAGTGTTCATACTGTATAGTCGATTTGCCGACGCTGTCACAGAGTGGCACTGCACGCTCGCTGATCAGGCCTGAGCGGTGACGGAATCGTGCAGTACTTGGCTTTCTGCGCACTCTGCTGCACTCGCAATAACAATCGTCGGGATTGACGGGATGACATAACAAACCCGTGACGTAGTCACCTACGACAATCAAAAATCAAAAAGCTTATAGCATAATTTTCGGAGGCTCGCGGACGAAGCACCAGTCGATTCGGATTATCGGGTTGCTTCACAGGCGCGGCTTTCTTACTATGTAATACAGGATGCCCGATGGTCTTTACATGTAGGGATAAGACCCATGCCCGAAAGTTTATAGCCAGCTCTTCGCTATAGAGCACGCATGGTTCCTTACATATCAAACGATCAAGGAATGGTGGAAAGCGTGGTGAAAACGGGTAGTGTCCTCACCCGATCCAGGGAAGTTTCTAGGTACACATAATTACTGAAACCAAGACTGCCGGGCATACGCTGGCGGAATCGTAGCGATTGGCTTGAGAGTCATCGAAGTAAGCGCACTGGCTCACGGTAAGACGCGGCGAAAATTGCAATGAATTATGGCGCACGGAATTGCCCCAAACCTTTTCATCTCTGTGTCATGCGGTACAGTATGGTGCTCCCCTTTCCCCGGTTTCTTGGTGGTTTGTGGAATGCAAAAAGAAAACGTAGGCAGTTACAAAGATTTCAGACTTCCGCGTGCAAATGTATCAGCGACGTCCGCGTTGTGTGGTAGCAGAGAGGTGTCAGTGCGCGAATTCACGGGACTAAATTTTGCAAAGTACCAGCCGACGTGCTTAGCGCCTGCGGCCATAAAGATTAGCACGTAAACTTGGAGAATGGGTGCTAATCGCCAGAGTGAGAGGACCCGTTGTACGTTGCCCAGTCGGCGTTCGCCACACGGCGCATGGATGTCGCCCATGGGCTCATCCTTTGGGGGCAGTATACAGGGACCTCGTAGGGGTCATGGGGAAAGAACTAGCCCCACACATCCGCCATGCACACTGCCGACATTTTCGCCACCTCATGGCCTCAGATTTGATTGCTGCGCTTGTCAACTAGGGCGGGTGACACCGGCTCAGCATCAGTGCTGGGGTCTCTGATGGGCGTTTGTATGTTGACACTATGTTCGCGTGTCGACACTATGTTGGCACGTGCACAAGGACATCCACGCGTGCATGGGACGGGAAGGGATGGGGCTTGGGTGTTGCTGTGCGGCCAGTGCGGGCACCCGTTCCTGCCTGGTGCGTTCTTGATGGAATCGATGGCTTACATCTCATGGGTGCGTGCTCCCGTCTCCGCTGCTTAGGGCACGGCACCTGCCCGCCTCTGTCCTTTGCACCTCATTGTGCACCGATCCTTTGCATCTTGCACTGACAAGCCCGCTTTACTCTTGTGGCTGGCCTGCTGCCTGTGCAGCACGGTGGGCAGTTCTTCCGTCGAGCTCCCTCGTCCCATCATGAAAGCGCGCATGCTGGAAGCGGCGGAGGAACGCGCGCGACAAGCCGAGGCCGAGCGTGCCGAACGCCAGCGGCGACAGCAGGAGGCCGAGGCAGCGCGACGGAGGGAGGAGGCCGCGAGGGAGGAGGCGGCGCGGTCTCAGCGGGAGCGCGCGCGGCGCGTGCTGGCGGAGCGCGAGGGCGAGCGTGCGCGGCGTGACCGTGAGGAGGCCGCGCGGGTGAGAGCAGAGACCGCGCGTGTGTGGGCGCAGCACGGGGAGGGGGCGACTGCAATGCAGGCAGCGAAGCCAGCCGGCACGGGGCGACCACATGCCACCCAGCCGGCCGCGCCGTCGCCCAACATGCCAGCGGCGCGAAGACCCGCCTCAGGGGCATCCACCGCCCCTCCACCGCCGCCACCCGGCCCAGTGGCCCCCCTCCCTGGCCCACTGTCCCCCCCACCCGGCCACCATCCCCTGCCCCCCGCGCGTGTGCACGCCAAGAGCGAGGCGGTGCTGTTGCGCGAGGAGCAGGACCGCGAGTACGCGGCCGCGCTGGCGGCTGACACAGAGCGTGAGAAGAGCGCGCAGGAGGAGAGGCGGCGGCAGGAGGCGGCCGTGAGGGAGGTGGAGGTGGCGCGGCAGGAGGCCAGGCGGCGGATGGAGGAGCAGGGGGGCGGCGATGCTGGCGCACGTAGCAGGGATGGGGTGGGTGCAGGAGGTGGCGTATCGGATGCCAGCGTGGTGACACTGGACATACGGTTGCCGCGTGGGTGCCGCCGCGTGCGCCAGTTTCACAGCACGGACGCGACGGGGGTCGTGTATGACTACTTGGACGCGCAGGCGCTGACGGACGCTGACTTGGCGGCGGAGCTGCCTGCACCAACCAAGTATGTGCTGGTGGCCAACAACCCGCGCCGGCTGCTGACGAGAGCAGCGGCCTGCACTGACCTGTCACTGCAAGACTGCGGCATTGGGTCCGAGGTTCTGCGTGTGGAGGCGTGCGGTTGACCGCGCATGAGCCGATGATTTTTTTTTTTGGTACTTCAAACTGGCTTTCTCTTAGGTCAGCTGATTACTTTGGTACAATGGCACCTACATCTGCCATGCAACATACCGTATCCATTGTTTGTTGTAGCTTGTAAGACTTCCAGTCGACATTGTGGATCAAATTTCCACCGTATATACTAGTGGTGCCTTGCCCTCCTTGCGCTGTGGCACGTGCACATGCACATAGGTTCATATGTATATGCGGCATGCCGTGAACATGTGGTCTGGGAGAATTGTTGCATTTGTGATAGCACGTGGCCGTATATGACACAGATCTCGAGTGATTTATCTAGTACCAAATCCGAAAGGCTTGCATCACTCCCCGGACAGGAGAACTTTTGCGGATGACTGTAGGTGTAAGTTGGCGATGCCATGGTAACCGGAGACGTCCGTCCTATAGTCAGCAAAATTGGTGCGAGAGGTCCCCAGTTCGATTCCGGTCGGATTCATTTGCAGATCGCGTTTTCCGCGTTTTCCGCGGCCCGGCACTGAACGCAAAGGTTTTCACCTTTGCGGAGTGTCTGATCAGAGTATATGATAATTCCATGTATAATAGTTTCCGTATATGCAAAGGCACCGAGGCGTAGCCGGGCACCTGGCCCACACAGATCAGGTAGACACGTCAGACAACCTCGCCGGGGCTAAGCCCGCGCAGCCCGGGCGCTTTGTCCTCACGTGGCACATGTGCCCCAGGCCGCGTGTGGCACTTGAGCCTTGAGGTCGCCACTGGACTTTCCGTCATAGGCTAGGCATGGACATGTGCTACACCAGACGGGGCGGGTTTACGCTCGGGGCCGGAGCCCCATTAATTAATGAATTAATTAATTAGTTAATTAATCAATTAATTAGGAACATAACTCCGTTGGGAGTATCTGTAGCACATAGCCCAGAGAAGGGGCATATGGCCTATAATACATTCTAAGCTACTTCCTGCAAGGGTGGGAATGTAAACGACACTTGCTCTAGGTGCACCAGGGCACCTGCACCCTCATGATCTATCACGCTATGCCCAGCTAAGGGGGAGCATGCATGTCATGTGGGGGAAGATCATCATAGCTATACAAAAGCTAGGGCGTGGCATCTCAGTGCAGCTCTCTGCATGGGCACAGCATAACTAAATAAAACTAAGTATCATCTGGGGGCAACATATATCAACAAGAACCATATGTCAGTCAGCCCGTCTCACGGTGCGAGACTGAACAAGTCTCGCGTGCAGACACGTGTGTAGTACTCCTACACACAGATCTCGAGTGATTTATCTAGTACCAAATCCGAAAGGCTTGCATCACTCCCCGGACAGGAGAACTTTTGCGGATGACTGTAGGTGTAAGTTGGCGATGCCATGGTAACCGGAGACGTCCGTCCTATAGTCAGCAAAATTGGTGCGAGAGGTCCCCAGTTCGATTCCGGTCGGATTCATTTGCAGATCGCGTTTTCCGCGTTTTCCGCGGCCCGGCACTGAACGCAAAGGTTTTCACCTTTGCGGAGTGTCTGATCAGAATATGTCAGGAACGAGCCACGAGCCACGAGGTAGCCATGGCTGTCGGAGCTCATAACTTTCACGTTTGAGCACCGAATTTAGTCGTGAATATCACTATCGCTTCGTCTTTCTAAGACGCACATGCTGATATAATTTTCCGAATCTACGACGCAATATATGACGAGCAAACGCCCGTCGACGCAACGCAGTTTGGCGGATGCGCTCGCCTTTGACAATGCGGCAGCTGAGGCTGCCGCTTCGCCAGATCCGGCAGGCAGCGGTGACACTAGTCGTGCACTGGTGGTCGCCCAGCAACCTCCCGGCCTCAATGCCTCGCCATCGGCATCGCCTGACCCTAAACGCACCCGCCCCGCCGACAAAACTGGAGGGCCACGCTGGGCGGAAACACGCTTCTCGGAACCGCGCTTTCGGCTCCAACCTTTCCAGGTCGATGCCGGATTACGACTGGTCTCTTGACGTCGAGAGGCTCTTTACCACCTTCGACGCCAACAGGCCTGCCTTTTTCGACATGCCACCCATCAAGATACTGGAGCTCGTGTTTTACGGGTCACACGCCTCACTGCTGGCCCTGTGCCAGCAACTCCATTTCCACACCCAGGTTTTCCGCAACGGAGCTGACGGCCGGTATTCCCACCGCGTCTCAGACTCGTCGACCAACCTGGCCGGCTGGTCTCGCCCCCGCCTTCAGCTTGCCGCTCTCTTTACCCTCACTAAGCGCTCGGCCGAGGACCTTTTGCACCCCGCCCCCATCACCGAATCCACCTTCGTCCACCACCTCCACGCCGCCCTCTCACAGCACGTGACGCCCATTGCTGCAGATGTGGCGGCAATTGGCGGCACGCTGGCTGCTGAGCTCCCCACCATCCCCACCGCCACCGCCGCCCTCCTCGCCTCCACCCCCCCCCCCCCCTCCGCCTCCACCGACTCCATCACCGCCCAGCTCCGCGACATCGACCAGCGTCTTAAGGACAACGCCATTGCTATCGAGGTTCTGCAGAACACCGCAGGCCTCACCGCCCAGGCGGTGAAGGACATTGCCGCCAAGCCAGCCCCGGCTGGCCTGGCCAGCCGGCGATGCTCCTCCCATCACCACCTGGGCGGACATGCTTAAGCAACACACCACCTCCACCACCTCCGCCGTCGCAGCCCAGCTCCAACGGCAGACGCTTGACCTCCGCGAGGAGGCCGAGCTCGCCAAGCGTAGCCTCAACGTCATTGTCAAGAACCTCAATTATGGAGGAAGGTGAGAATTCCGAAAAGCTTGCGCGCGCTTTTGAGAGAGAAATCCTTGATCGCATGGGCCTTACTGGTGAGATCGAGCTGGTCGCCCACCGCCTTCCCCGCGCGCGGGGTAAGGCAGGGCCGCCCCCGCTCCTTCTCACCTTTAAGGGGACTCGCACGTCCAAAAGCCTGAAAAACTGACTTTGATGAATATCAGTTCCCATGCACTTGGGAACCATCTAGTGATGATTGAGAACCATAAATATGATGTTTGGACATTCATGCCACCACTTGTTGGGGGTACTACCCCCAACCGCGCACCGGTGGCGAGCTAAAAATAGAAAAAGACGCTATTTATGACATATTTTGCCCAAGACAAACCACTTATCCAAATGACCTGCCCATACATTCCTGCAAAGTTCCCCCACTTCTAAAAAATCTGGGCTATTCACATGGTCAAAATAATCACATTTGTTTGAGTTATTAATTTCCCCGCAAAATGGGTACTTTTTTGAGCCAAAAAAAATAAATCAAATCATCAACACATCGAATGGGGTCATCCATACATGCGAAATTCCACTGAGTGGGGGGAAACACAACCCCAAAGTTTGAGCTCATTCTGACAAGCGTAGCTCAAGTTATTGATTTTTCTGTGATGCCACCTGGGTAGACGCTAAAAGAGAATTGAGCTAGTGCTGAGCCAAAATGACATCTGTTTTGCTACCCTAGACACCCAAAAACATGCCCACATTGATCACGGAGTGTGAGGAGGATGTCCGGAGCCTCATACGCCCCACCCCTCCATCGGCACAGCCAGCCTTGTGAGTCTACCCTTAACAACAAGGCTGGTAGGACGACACGCCTGAGCAGCATATGTAATGCCTATCTCAGGCTAATAATGTGTGATTTTGTGCCGGCCAACAACCAAGTTGTTTGACCCAACAACACATTAAAAACCCTCTTCCAAAATGCCCAACAAGCCGGACAGGCGGACACGTGGAGGACCACACACGCAGTATATAAAGAGAAAATAAGCTGCCTTTTATCCAGCCAACCTGTGGCTAGCTGCTCTGGTTAGCATGACAAAGGCTATCATTTACTCAGTGGGAAAGGTGAAGAGACCATTGGAACAACCTACCTGACGCATGTGCCACCAAAGCATTGTGTCCCACAAAATGCACACTGCCTCCTTTCTAACAAGCACGAGCCACTTTCTTTAGGAGACTGTAGGTGCCAGCTCGTCAGTGTCTGGGGAAAATGATGCCGCTGCTTAGGAAGACCGCGTGAATTTCCTCGAACACAACTGTCTATAAAGCAAAAGAAATTTCAGAGAAGCATGGAAATAAAAGCATTACACCTTCCCGACAGGTTGTGTGCCACGCGCTGCAGAAAGCCAGCCATGTCACAAACGAACTTGCTAAAAGACATCCAGGAATCCAGCGATGCAGCGCCATGCAGGACCCGCAACTTCCTGGCAGCATCTGGCCGGAAAGAAGGCAAAAAGCTTACGCTCAACGAGCTAAGAAAGCAGGAAAACGCTAGATTAAGACGTTTAATACAAGAACGTACCATAACGGGCATTTATTCGTGCCCAGGCGCGCAAGAAAGGCCACCCTTTCATGGAGAGGTTGGGCACACATCGCGCAGGCCTAATGTTATCTTACCGCAAAATGACGGGAAAGGTAAAGATAGCAGCGGGAATTTTTACGGCCTTAGAAACATCATTAAACTAGCTTTCCTTACGACCATCAAAACTGGCAACAATCGACAATCACACCGGCAGGCATCCATTATACTTTATTCATCCCGACAGAAATTCAGGCCGGACCCCCCCTGCCGATGGCAAAGAAAAAAAGCCCGCGACATTATAGATCGCAACCATCCCACCATAAATTGGAATCAGTAGCTAACTTTCTCCAACAATCGAGCATTTTTTCTGCTTTCCGCGAGCCAGATTTGTCACGTTTCATCCAAAAGCAGTCGCCATGGCCACTTCCGCAAGGGGTGCGCGCACCGTGCACCCACTTTTCACGGTACGGAGGGTACCGCGGAATTTTTTTGGCGCGGAAAATATTCGCCGCGCCGAGTCCCCTTAAGACCCCGGCGGACAAGATTTCTTTTCTCAGACGCCGCCAGCGGCTCGAGATCGAAGACTCTCTTCACCCTTGATATGACGACTTGACCCTGGCGCAGCAACAACGGCGACGGGAGCTATGGCCGACCTACCTCCAGCTCCGGCAGACCAAGGCGGGGCAGCCGGTGTACTGGAAGGGGGCGGCCATCTACGTCGGCCACAAGCCCTGGCAGGCGACCCCCGCCGGCGGCCCTAGCGACTCCAGACGCCCCAGCTTAGGGGAATACAGCAGTAGTGAGTAGTGTAGCATAGATAGACCGTGGCCATGTACATGTACGCCTCCTAGAGGCACTATCCCAGCTAAGCCATGCGCTTTATTTAATCATGTACATGTGTGCCTATGATGAGCCACACTCCAGATGATGCCTAGCTTTATTTAGTTATGTTGTGCCCATGCAGGGAGTAACTCTCTGCTGAGACGCCATGTCACGTCCGTGATCATTTACGTCCGTGCACTCAAGAAGTTACGCGGTTGCCGTAATCGGAATCGTTACCGACGTTTGGTTGGTTCCGATTCAGTAGGCCGCAGGCTTTGTTCCTTGGGCCGGTGTGGAGCGCCGCGCCGGAAAGGCCTGAATTTCTAGAGTGACAGTCTTAGGTGACCTGACTTAGGTTCAGGCGCAAGACTTTGGGGCGCAAAGCCTTGGTGGCTTGCGCAATATTCCGGTGCGTGACATTTGGCAGTTATGAATCTTTTGTATTGTCCAGACGGAATGATGTTCAGTCCATCTGACAAAGCTAGATACGCAGATCGTAGTGTGCGGTGTGCTGGCTCGCACGTGGTTGTCGAACAGACTTGCTCTGCATTTTGCTGGCAGTCTAACTGCACGTCAGGCGGCTTGCTGGCAAATGCGACAGCGCATGGATGCCGGGATTTTTGGAGGTATTTAGGAGCAGCGCAGCGGCCATGGTGGTCGTTGTTCGCTCGTTTCTCTCCCTCACAACTAGTTTGTTGTCTTCATGGGGTTAAACTTCTCGAACAGCCCGGAGCAGCCCCCGTGAGTGGTTGCATGTCGTTGCCATGACGATGGTTGATAAGATTGACAATGGTTTGATCCGGTTGGGATGTTGTTGGCATTGTGGACGAGAAACGTTCTGCTGACCCGGGAACAGTCCCGGGAAAGGGCCGGTTCGTCGTTGGCCAGTGTGCCAGTAACTGGGACATGAGCGCAGAGTCACACAGTTGATATAGATTATGACGTAAGTAAACACTGTTGCGCCACAGTGGCGTCATGGTCGGTCTGTGGTGATTTCGATGGGTCTCAAGGATATGTAGTTACTCTTACAGTTGCGGCAGCACAACTCGGCATTCATTGTAATTTGTCAAATGTTATGGAATGAATGGTTTGGGCATTGCTTTCATCATAAAGCATTATTGCAATCTTCATAATATAAATATCGGCTGGCTGCGCTGCCTGTCATGAAGGTGGTGGTGCCGTCAAGGACCACACCTATCATTTCCACTTTATTTAAACGAGCGAACAACCCTTGGCGGGTTCAGTTCGGACAGCCTGAGCCGGAGATATTTGATCAGCCTGAGCCGGAGATATACCCAAGCTGCTTGCAGAATCAAGCACTTGGAAGAGGATTAAGCTTATCCTTTAAAAAGCTATGAAGAGGATTAGGCTTATCCTTGAAAAAGCCATGAAGAGGGTTATGCTTATCCTTGAAAAAGCACTGAAGAGGTTATTGCTTAGCCTATTTGAAAAGCATGTGTGGTCCTGTCGTGGGAATTTTTTTTTCCCTATGTGATCCTCTTTTTGACTTTTTGGCTCTTCATTTTTTCGAGCTAAAAAGTGGGGGGGAATATAGTGGATCACACACAAGAGTACTCTATTGCTATGGATATGCCTTCCAAGTGATAGGCTAGGATATAATGGCACGCAAACGCGACAGCTGTCACGTCCGTGATCATTTACGTCCGTGCACTCAAGAAGTTACGCGGTTGCCGTAATCGGAATCGTTACCGACGTTTGGTTGGTTCCGATTCAGTAGGCCGCAGGCTTTGTTCCTTGGGCCGGTGTGGAGCGCCGCGCCGGAAAGGCCTGAATTTCTAGAGTGACAGTCTTAGGTGACCTGACTTAGGTTCAGGCGCAAGACTTTGGGGCGCAAAGCCTTGGTGGCTTGCGCAATATTCCGGTGCGTGACATTTGGCAGTTATGAATCTTTTGTATTGTCCAGACGGAATGATGTTCAGTCCATCTGACAAAGCTAGATACGCAGATCGTAGTGTGCGGTGTGCTGGCTCGCACGTGGTTGTCGAACAGACTTGCTCTGCATTTTGCTGGCAGTCTAACTGCACGTCAGGCGGCTTGCTGGCAAATGCGACAGCGCATGGATGCCGGGATTTTTGGAGGTATTTAGGAGCAGCGCAGCGGCCATGGTGGTCGTTGTTCGCTCGTTTCTCTCCCTCACAACTAGTTTGTTGTCTTCATGGGGTTAAACTTCTCGAACAGCCCGGAGCAGCCCCCGTGAGTGGTTGCATGTCGTTGCCATGACGATGGTTGATAAGATTGACAATGGTTTGATCCGGTTGGGATGTTGTTGGCATTGTGGACGAGAAACGTTCTGCTGACCCGGGAACAGTCCCGGGAAAGGGCCGGTTCGTCGTTGGCCAGTGTGCCAGTAACTGGGACATGAGCGCAGAGTCACACAGTTGATATAGATTATGACGTAAGTAAACACTGTTGCGCCACAGTGGCGTCATGGTCGGTCTGTGGTGATTTCGATGGGTCTCAAGGATATGTAGTTACTCTTACAGTTGCGGCAGCACAACTCGGCATTCATTGTCCGTAACTCATGTCCTTCTTCGGATTCTTGCCCTAGCTTTTGTATAGCTATGCTGATCTTCCCCCGGCCCCCATGACAGGCTCCCCCTTCGCTGGGCATAGCTTGAAGATCATGGGGATGCAAGTGCCTTGGTGCACCTAGAGCAAGGGTCCTTTACATCCCCATGACCCTTGCAGGAAGTAGCTTAGGATGTATGATAGGCCATATGCCCCCTCTCAAGGGCTACGTGCTACATATACCGCTCCCAACGGAGTTATGTTACAATTCAATTCAATTCAATTCAATTCAATTCAATTCAATTCAATGCTACGCAGAGAGATGCTCTCTGTCGAGAAGCCATGCCCTAGCTCTTGTATAGCCATGATGATCTTCCCCCACATGACATACTCCCCCTTAGCTGCATGGGCATAGTGTGAAGATCATGAGGGTGCAGGTGCCCTGGTGCACCTAGAGCAAGGGTAGCTTACATTCCCACCCTTGCAGGAAGTAGCCCAGAATGTATTAAAAGCCATATGCCCCTTCTCAGGGATATGTGCTACATGTACTCCCAACGGAGTTATGTTTCTAATTAATTAATTAATCATCTGGGGTGTGGCACATCATAGGCACACATGTACGTGTCTAAATAAGGCGCGTGGCTCAGCTGGTATAGTGCCTGTAGGAGGCGTACATGTACATGGCCACGGTCTATCTATTTCAGCATGTGCGTCGTAGAAAGACGCGTCGATTGTGATATTCACGGCTAAATTCGGTGCTCAAACGTGAAAGTTATGAGCGCCGCCGTCAGCCATGGCTACCTCGTGGCTCGTGGCTCGTGGATATATTCTTTAACATGTGGAGCCCCATGGTTTGTCTGTAATATGGAGACAGAGTTTCCCGCCGTCTCAATCTTCGTCGCATTTATCAAGGCATTTTACTCTGTTCTCTGGGACGCTCTTTGGGCCGTTCTGGCCCGCGCTCGCGTCGACCCACCCCCCTGATTGCTGTCATCCGCTCGCTGTATGAGGGGTCGACCACCTCAGTGCGCGCTCAACACGGCAATACCCCGCCATGTCCAAGTTGCAGACCGGCGTCTGGCAGGGCTGCGTCCTGCATCACCGTACCTGTTCGTTATTGTAGTGGATTACTGTATTGTAGTGGATTAAATTATGTTGTGCGCCAGGCACGGGCCCGCTTTGCTAGCATTGCTGGCCGTGCACCAGGCCTCGAGATTCAGGCTGCGCCCGGGGACGGGGGGCCGACTAACAAGCAGAATTTACTCACTGAGCTTATTTATGCCAACGACATCACTCTCCTTTAATTGAGCAGCCAGCGTCTGCCCACCGTACTCATCGACAACGCAAGAGATGCACATGATGCATGCAAGAAAGCCAGAAAGCCAGCAAGCCAGCAACATGCCAACACTAGCCAGCACACATGCAGCAAGCACCGCGAGCACTTACCACAAAGACGATATCACATCCCCAATCTCCTAGTACATAGATAACTAGTTGAGGCTGATTGCGTGTGGGGCCCACTCAGACGATGAAAGGTGGCGACCTGCCAAAAATTGCCGCACATTGTGTACAGCACTGTCAATGCTGCGTGACCTCTCAACAGAGGCCCATGTTCCATCACCACATGCACCAACAAGGCAAACAATCACAGACAGCCACCAATGCAAGCAATACAGCTATGTTAATAACCCAGAGATGCAAACGGGCACAAAAGTCAGCGATGCAAGACACCTAGGCAGTACTGAACGCATATCGACCATATGGAACGATAGCGGCGACAACAATGGCAGCCATGACAGCCATGACAGCCATGACAGCCATGACAGCCATGACAGCCATGACAGCCATGACAGCCATGACAGCCATGACAGCCATGACAGCCATGACAGCCATGACACTCCACGACAGCCACGACAGCCACGACAGCCACGACAGCCACGACAGCCACGACAGCCACGACAGCCACGACAGCCACGACAGCCACGACAGCCACGACATGACAGCCATGACGGCCATGACAGCCATGACGGCCATGACGGCCACGACAGCCACGACAGCCACGACAGCCACGACAGCCACGACAGCCACGACAGCCACGACGGCCACGACGGCCACGACGGCCACGACGGCCACGACGGCCACGACGGCCACGACGGCCACGACGGCCACGACGGCCACGACGGCCACGACGGCCACGACGGCCACGACGGCCACGACGGCCATGACGGCCATGAAGGCCATGACGGCCATGACGGCCATGACGGCCATGACAGCCACGACAGCCACGACAGCCACGACAGCCACGACAGCCATGACGGCCATGACTTCCATGACTTCCATGACGGCCATGACGGCCATGACGGCCATGACGGCCATGACGGCCATGACGGCCATGACGGCCATGACGGCCATGACGGCCATGACGGCCATGACGGCCATGACGGCCATGACGGCCATGACAGCCATGACAGCCTTGACAGCCATGACAGCCATGACAGCCACGACAGCCATGACAGCCATGATAGCCATGACAGCCATGGCTGCTCGGCAGCGAACAATACTATAAAGTATATAGCCATAAGTATGAAGTATATAACCACAAGTAAATAACCATACCCAACAAGCACGCCTGCTTAAAAATAAAAAATAAAAACAATAAAAATAATTATGACGGGCTCCCTCGATTGACAACGCACCATCGGGACCTGACCCAAAGAAAGCAAGCCCGCTTATATGCGCGCTCCTACATGCATCGAGAAACAATGCACAACGCAGAAGAACCAAGACAGCTCGCAGGAAAGAAAAGAACACCAGCAACCCCGCTCGCCAGGTGCATGTACTTGCAACGGTTGCAAGGTGATGACGAGCACAGTCGACGGTAACTCGCCTGGCGACATTTGCTCCGCCTGGCAACATAACAAGGCAATATCACTCTTCGAAGTATAGCTCAATCGGCAAATGCAGCAGTCCAAAGGAACAATCGATAGTAATGCCGACACTTGATTTACTGGATTGGGCCAGTCTTCCACGACAAGCACTGTCAAGCTCTGGAGAAAATCCATGATAAAATGCCTTATCTATCGAATTGAAATTAACGCTAACTTTCGTGCTGAGAAACAAGGTATTGAGACGTCAATCTACGTTTAGGTGAATGTCCATGCCGCCCCCGTAAATATCCTGAATGTTTCTCCCGCCATGGCTGCCGGGGGTCTGCTGTCTTGCACTTACGGCCTGTAGACAGTAATTTACGCGCCCGCGGGCCCACAGGCCGACAGGCGATCCTTGTATGCAGGCTACGGAACTGCTTGGAGTACCGCGCCAATAGGCTTGGGTGAGTCTGGATGCGCATCCAGACTAATGAGTCTGAAAAATATGGTCCCATCGAGGCTACTTGGCGTGCGATCGATTGCTACAGTACTGTGTAGGATACATCTTGCTGTGAACTCACTCATAGAGGTATCCGATGATGCAACCGTCCATGTCCCAGTGCCCCGATAGTACCACCGATACTATATATATCCGGCCCTCGGCCACTATAGATTCTCTGCTGCCCATGTGCGGCGTGGGACACAACAACAACAACAACAACAACAACAACAACAACAGGAATGCTCATCTCTCCCACCCATTTACTCTCCCAACGTTTTACGACCGTCAGATGGGTGAATCTGACGGACAGACGGACAGGTACACCCGAGAACCGCAAAGTGGTAGCCGAAAAACCGCAAAGTGGTAGCCGAAAACCGCAAAGTAGTAGCCGAAAAACCACATAGACGCGACGCGAGGGATTGGGGCCGTCGGATGGTGGAGGCGTTGTCCCCAACCCGAGGGGCGACGGGTTGACTGGGGTAAAGGTGGCGCAAGCCACCGGCGGTGGGCGGGGCGGCTTAGTGCCTGTGGCGCGGTGGAACAACAACAACAACAACAACAACAACAACAACAACAACAATCTGAAAAATATCGCCCGGATTTGTTGTTGTCGCAGGGTTATCGTGGCCTACATGGCTAGTTGGCTACAACCGTTATCAGTTACCTGTTGGAGGGGCACGGGGGCAGACCGCAGTTCACCCGTCGGCCGTCGTACAGAACACTACGTCCTACAGAACTGTAGGCCTGGCCGCGTGGGTGGGCAGTAACGAGCCAATAATCTCCAATAAACACAGCATCAGCGTGGCAGTTACCAACTAACGGGTACTAGTGCACTGCGTAAATACTACTAAATAGGCGAGCGGTCACGTGAGACTTCTCTCAATCCACACCTGAAAACTCAAATCTTCGAAAGCCTCTTTTGGGTGAGCACGCACAATCGACGGTGGCGGCACGCCATGCACGACACGGTAGAGATAAGAGCGCTTGTTGTTACTAAAATTTGGATATTAGCCTCACCTCGCGACGAGGACCGCCGCAGCCTAAATTGTCGTCTCCGCTGATTGCATCGACCGGACTAGGCAAGACTATGGCGACGAGTTGGATAGCCGCAATTGCGGCAATCCTCGCCCTTTCTGTACTAGGGCATGCAGACGGGTTTTGCACGCCCGGCTCGGCGTGCTGGCCAACGGCAGCACAGTTGGCGGCCTTAAGTGCCAAGCTTAGCCCAGAAGCCAACCGTACTCTTTCGTGGGCAGGTCCTGGGAACCCTTATCCCACAGCAATTCCTGCATCGCTGGATGGAGAGAATAACCAGCCCATGTGGGGCTTCTTCCAGAGCACGGGTCTTCAACCAATCTATGCCGAGGACGTGACAGCACAGACGGGCACGTGCTTCGAAGATGGTACCTTTGACCCCTACTGCGTTGTCACCGCGCGCAATGCGCCCCATGAAGGCTGGCAACCCGCCTTTACTGCCTTCCCCTTGACTTGGCAGCACATCCAAGAGCTCGTGTTATTTGCAACTGCCCATGACCTGAAGGTCTGCGTGGCCGGTACTGGCCATGACTTCCTCAACCGCCACAGCTGCGACGACGGGCTGCTGATTCGGACCATCTTCTTGAAGGGCGCCGAGTTCGATCTGACGGATGCCAAGGGGCTGGGCAGCCCTAGCGTGAGGCTGGGCGCGGGCATGGTGTTCGGGGAGGCGCACAAGGCAGCGGCCGAGCAGAACCGGTTCCTGTCCAGTGGGTGGGCAGCGACCGTCGGCGTTGTGGGTTGGTCCCTGGGTGGCGGCCATGGCCCCATGGCCCCTTCCCGTGGCCTTGGCGTTGACAACATTCTCGAGATTGAGCTGATTGCTGCCAATGGTGACCGTGTGCGGGCCAACGCGCTTGGCACATACCGCCAGCGCCCGAACAGCACCGAGTGGACGCACAGCACCAGCAGCGAGCTGTGGCTGGCCATGCGCGGTGGCGGGGGGTCCACGTGGGGCGTGGTGACGGCTATCACGCTGCGCGTCCACAACATCCCTGCAGGGGGGTTCACCCGTGTGACCGCCATGTGGGAGGGGTCCTACTGTGGCGCGGGCGAGACCGCTTTGCACGCGCTCCTGGACGGCTACCTGGAGTGGGCGCAGACGCTCGACACCAAGTGGGGCGGCCTTTTCTTCCTGACACCTGTGAAGGACGAGGGCGCCTGCGCTGCCAGGTGGAGCGTTGTCACCAAGTACTACTTCCAGGGCAGCATCAACGAGGAGGGCGTGCGCGACAAGTGGCAGGGGCTCAGGAACATCAGCGCGGACTACCGCACGGAGGACACGGAGGAGAGCTTCCCCAACTGGTGGGAGATCGGCAAGACGCTCGGCCTGGAGCCGATCATCCCGCTCGCTAACTACTACGCGCCCAGGCCAGAAATCGCGTATGGCGGCGGTGTTCCCTCGGTCATGTTGAGCCGCGCGGTGATCGCCAACGGGACTGTCGCACCGCTGCTCAAGCGCCACATGGGCAACTGCAAGACGACCGACTTCTGCTCTCCCTTCGAGATCTACAACGACATCACGGGTAACCTGGGGTCCCTGGATGCGGTGGGCGCGGGCGCCTCCAACGTGTCCATTAGCTCTGGCTTCCGCTCCGCGCTGCTGCACCTGGTGTTCACCATCATCGAGCCAAGCAGCCTGGACGAGGTGTACGCGCTGGGCGCCAACTCGTACTTTAGTGAGAGCGCCTACGACCTGACCGACTGGAAGACGCGCTATTATGGCGACAAGTACGCGCGCCTCGAGGCAGTCAAGACTGCCATGGACCCAGATAACCGCCTCACCTGCCACCACTGCGTGGAGGCGGCCGGGACTGCGTCGCCGCCACCACCGCCACCACGGTCGCCACCACCAGTTTCACGCCCCCCTCCTCCCCGCAGTGCCGCAGAGGGCCTCCGAGCCCTTGCACAGATTGGCGTCGCTTTGGCTGCCTTGGTGTTCTCTTTGTCTCTCCTTGGCTTTGGTTATTAGTGCTCAAGACATTACAGCCTAGCATTGTCAGTTGGGACACTGCAAGTGCTTATGCCGGAGTGTTCCGTGACAGCTGCACACCATTTTTTTTTTTTGTGGCATAGGGTTCACACCTGAAGGCTGAGGGCCATTCATGCTTGCAAGGCATTCAGAGATGTGAAAATGTTAACCGTGTTTAAAAGCACTGGCTTTGTTCAGTCTTTAGCTGGTATATTAATTAATTAGGGGGTGGCCCCACGCCGAATGGGGTAGTTTTTCGCGCATTTTGCAAGAAAAAAACGCTGTTTTCGACTTTCTGTTTCAAAATTTTTTCTAGCGATTTGAGAACGCCCGCAAAATTTTGCACAATTTCGCGTGATTTTCGCACGATTTTCGCACAATTTCACACAATTTCACACGATTTCACAGGATTTCGCATAATTTTACACGAAGGGTCTAACTGCAGAGAGACCCTTTGAAAATTTTCGCATGAATTCACGCATTTTTTACATGTCGTAATTTTTTTACAATCGAACTTTTTTGCATGAATTCGCACTTTTTTGGTCAGTTTTTGGTCAATTTCAGCAAAATTTTCAAGATTTCGCATGATTTTACACTTTTTTGGCCTGGTTTTGGTCAATTTCAGCAAATTTTGCGCGATTTCGCACGATTTGCGAAGGGTCTAGCTGCAGAGAGACCCTTTCCGGCCGGCGGAAAATTCGCTCGGCTGCAAATTTTTCGGCAAGAATTTCGGCGCAATGTCCGTTTTTCGGACGATTGAAACTAGCGTTTTTTTCTTGCAAAAATCTACCCCATTCCGCGTGGGACCACCCTAGGAACATGACTCCGTTGGGAGTACATGTAGCACATATCCCGGATGTCGGCTGTCCGCCTCCCCCGCGCGCGGGGGAAGGCTGGCCCGGCCCCCGTGCTCCTCACCTTTAAGTACATGGCGGACAAGCTGGCGTTCCTTAAATGCCGCAAGAAGCTCTCGGAGACTCGCTTCACGCTGGACGACGACTTGACCCTGGCCCAGCAACAACGGCGACGCGAGCTATGGCCGGCCTACCTTCAGCTCCGGCAGAGCGCAAGGGGGAAGCCGGTATACTGGAGGGGGGCGGTCATCCACGTTGACCACAAGCCCTGGCAGCCCCCTCCTGCCACCTCAGACTAGGAATATATATACCAGTAGTGTAGATTAGTAAGGCTTAGCCTAGCATGTGGCCCACGCGCATGTGCGCCCATAATGGCCCCCATGGATGATGCCTTCAACATTTAGCCCTGCTTTGTCTATAATGGGACCCCCATGGATGTTGCATTAAGAACTTAGCCATGCTATGCCATGCAGAGAGATGCTCTCTGTCGAGAAGCCATGCCCTAGCCCTTGCATAGCCATGATGATCTTCCTCCCCCGTGCCAGGATCCCCTTAGCTGGGTTGAACCTGAGACAGCATGGTGGTGCCGGTGCCCTTGCGGCACCTAGAGCAAGTGTTGCTTACATTCCCACCCTTGCATGAAGTAGCCTAGGATGTATTTAAAGCCATATGCCCCTTCTCAGGGATATGTGCTACATTGACTCCCAACGGAGTGATGTTGATAATTAATTAATTAATATCCCGGAGAAGGGGCATATGGCTTTTAATACATTCTGGGCTACTTCCTGCAAGAGTGGAATGTAAGCAACACTTGCTCTAGGTGCACCAAGGGCACCTGCCCCACCATGCTGTCTCGGAGCTCAACCCAACTAAGGGGGGCCCGGCATGGGGGGGATCATCATGGCTATACAAGAGCCAGGGCATGGCTTCTCAACAGAGAGCGTCTCTCTGCATAGGCATAGCATGGCTAAATTCTTAATGCAACATCCATGGGAGGTCCCGTTATAGGCATGGCTTGGCTAAATGCTGAAGGCATCATCCATGGGGGCCATTATGGGCGCACATGCGCGTGGGCCACATGCTAGGCTAAGCCTGACTAATCTACACTAGTTGAAGCCACGAGCCACGAGCCACGAGGTAGCCATGGCTGACGGCGGAGCTCATAACTTTCACGTTTGAGCCCCAAATTCAGCTGTGAATATCACTATCGCTTCGTCTTTCTAAGACGCACATGCTGATATAATTTTCCGAATCTAACACGCAATATATGACGAGCAAACGTCCTTTGACGCAACGCAGTTTGGCGGATGCGCTCGCCCATGAAAATGCGGCAGCTGCGGCTGCAGCTTCGCCATCAGGTCCGGTAGACAGCGGTGACACTAGTCGTGCACTGGTGGCCACCCAGCAACCTCCCGGGCTTAATGCCTCGCCATCGGCATCGCCTGACCCGAAACGCACCCGCCCAGCCGACAAAACAGGATGGTCCCGCCCCTCGGAACCGCGCTTTCGGCCCCACCCTTTCAAGGTCGATGATCACGACTGGAACAACCTGTCTCCTTACGATGCTATGGACTGCATCTTCTACGGGGACTACGCCTCGCTTTACGACCTGTGCCTCCATCTTTACGACCAAGGTCGCCTCATCGGCAGCAACGGCTGCCGCTGGCAAACCCACGGCGCCCTGCTTGGCTGCCCCCGCCCCCAGCTCCAGCACACCATCCTCAACTCCCTTCTCGAGCGCTCTGACGACGAGATCTGGGCTCCATCCATCTCCGCCCCCACCCTCCGTTCCATCCTCACGGAAGCCTTTCAGCAGCACGTGACCCCCCTTGCTGCTGACGTCGCAGCAATGGGTGGCACGCTGGCTGCTGAACTTCCTCACATTTCCGCCGCTGCCGCCTCCACCTCCACTGCCATTTCCGCCTCCACTGCCGACATCAAAGCCCAGCTCCTCGACCTCGACCAACGCCTTCAAGCCACCGCCAACGCCCTTGAGAGCTTGCATGACACCGCCGGCCTCACCGCCCAGGCGGTGAAGGACATCGCCGCCCAGCCGGCGTCTGCTGGCCCGGCCGGCGATGCTCCCTCCACCTGGGCGGACTTGCTTAAGCAGCACACCACCTCCACCACCTCCACCATCTCGGCACAACTCAAGCAACAAGCCCTCGACCTTCGCGAGGAAACCGACATCGCCCGGCGCAGCCACAATGTCATCGTCAAGCACTTCGACCAGCCGGCAGGTGAGACCTCCACGACCCTTCTTGAGGCATTTAAGCGCGACATTCTTGCCCCCATGCTACTCACTGGTGAGCTGGACATGTCGGCTGTCCGCCTCCCCCGCGCGCGGGGGAAGGCTGGCCCGGCACCCGTGCTCCTCACCTTTAAGTACATGGCGGACAAGCTGTCGTTCCTTAAATGCCGCAAGAAGCTCTCGAGGACTCGCTTCACGCTGGACGACGACTTGACCCTGGCCCAGCAACAGCGGCGACGCGAGCTATGGCCGGCCTACCTTCAGCTCCGGCACAGCGCAGGGGGGAAGCCGGTATACTGGAGGGGGGCGGTCATCCACGTTGACCACAAGCCCTGGCAGCCCCCTCCTGCCACCCCAGACTAGGGAATTCATACCAGTAGTGTAGATTAGTCAGGCTTAGCCTAGCATGTGGCCCACGCGCATGTGCGCCCATAATGGCCCCCATGGATGTTGTCTACAGGATTTAGCCAAGCCCTGCCTATAACGGGACCCCCATGGATGTTGCATTAAGAATTTCGCCATGCTATGCCATGCAGAGAGATGCTCTCTGTAGAGAAGCCATGTCCTAGCTCTTGTATAGCCATGATGATCTTCCCCACCTATGACAGGCTCCCCTTCGCTGGGTGTTGCCTGAAACTCTGGGTGGTGCAGGTGCCCTAGTGCACCTAGAGCAAGTGTTGTTTACATTCCCACCCTTGCAGGAAGTAGCTTAGAATGTATGATAGGCCATATGCCCCTTCTCTGGGCTATGTGCTACATATACTCCCAACGGAGTTATGTTACAATTCAATTCAATTCAATTCAATCTACACTACTGGTATATATTCCTAGTCTGAGGTGGCAGGAGGGGCATGCCAGGGCTTGTGGTCAATGTGGATGACCGCCCCCCTCCAGTACACCGGCTTCCCCCCAGCTGCGCGCTGCCGGAGCTGAAGGTAGGTCGGCCATAGCTCGCGTCGCCGCTGCTGCTGGGCCAGGGTCAAGTCATCGTCCAGCGTGAAGCGAGTCCCCGAGTGCTTCTTGCGGCCTTTAAGGAACGACAGTTTGTCCGCCATGTACTTAATAAATTAACATTATTATGAGGAGCACGGGTGCCGGGCCAGCCTTACCCCGCGCGCGGGGGAGGCGGACAGCTGACATCCGCAGCTCACCAGTGAGTTGCATGGGGGCAAGAATGTCGCGCTTAAATGCCGTGATAAGAGTCGTCGAGGTCTCACCTACCGGCTGGTCGAAGTGCTTGACGATGACATTGTGGCTGCGCTGGGTGATGTCGGCCTCCTCTCGAAGGTCGAAGGCTTGTTGCTTGAGCTGTGCCGCGATGGTGGAGGTGGTGGAGGTGGTACTAGATGATGCTTAAGCAAGTCCGCCCAGGTGGAGGGAGCATCGCTGGCCGGGCCAGCAGATGCCGGCTGGGCAGCGATGTCCTTCACCGCCTGGGCGGTGAGGCCGGCGGTGTCATGCAAGCACTCAAGGGCGGTGGCGGTGGCTTGGAGGCGGTGGTCGAGGTCGAGGAGCTGGGCTTGGATATGTCGGCAGTGGAGGCGGAAATGGCAGTGGAGGTGGAGGCGACGGTGGTCGGTGGAAAGGTGAGGAAGCTCAGTAGCCAGCGTGCCGCCCATTGCTGCCACGTCAGCAGCAAGGGGGGTCACGTGCTGCTGAAAGGCTTCCGTAAGGATGGAGCGGAGGGTGGGGGCGGAGATGGATGGAGCCCAGATCTCGCCGTCAGAGCGCATGAGGAGGGAGTTGAGGATAATGCACATGTTGGAGTTGGGGGCGGGCGCACCCGAACAGAAAGTTGGGTCCGCTGACCCAGGTGCCGTCCGGTCGGGGTGGATGAGGCGGTTGATGTCGTGGATCGATGGAGGCACAGTTCATAAAGCGAGGCGTAGTCCCGGCCCGTAGAAGAGGCAATGCATAGCATCGCTCGGGGACATGTTGGTCCAGTCGTGATCATCGACCTTGAAAGGTTGGGGCCAAAAGGGCGGTTCTGTGGGGCGCGAAAACCCTCCTGTTTTGTCGGCTGGGCGGCTGCGTTTAGAATCAGGCGATGCAGATGGCCGGGAGGGTTCGGGGCGACCACCAGTGCGCGACTAGTGTCACCGCTGCCTGCCGGACCTGATGGCGAAGCTGCAGCCGGAGCTGCAGACGTATTTTCATGGCCCGGAGAGCAGCCGCCAGGCTGCGTTGCGTCGAGGAGCGTTTGCTCGTCATATTAATTAATTAATTAATTAATTAATTAATTAATTTAATGATCCAGATGTTGCTGGCTGACCCAGTGGTCCGGCCAGCTCAGTTTGAACACCGCATTTACTCCCTCTCTCTTCTTTGGACTGCTATGCAGAACAATTGAAGAGGTGGCAGAAGATTGTCCAGGCTCACACGACAGCGGGCCCCCTGTGGGCAAGCCCCCTTCCCCCAAGCGGAATTAATTACTTACTTTTTATTAATCAATTAGGAACATAATTAATTAATTAATTAATTATCAACATCACTCCGTTGGGAGTAGATGTAGCACATAGCCCTGAGAAGGGGCATATGGCTTTTAATACATTCTAGGCTACTTCATGCAAGGGGGGGAATGTAAGCTACCCCTGCTCTAGGTGCACCAAGGCACCTGCACCCTCATGGTCTATCACGCTATGCCCGGGTAAGGGGGGAGCATGCCTGTGAGGGAGGAAGATCATCATGGCTATACAAGAGCTAGGACATGGCTTCTCGACAGAGAGCATCTCTCTGCATGGCATAGCATGGCTAAATTCTTAATGCAACATCCATGGGGGTCCCATTATAGACAAAGCATGGCTAAATGTTGAAGGCATCATCCATGGGGGCCATTATGGGCGCACATGCGCGTGGGCCACATGCTAGGCTAAGCCTTACTAATCTACACTACTGGTATTCTGATCAGACACTCCGCAAAGGTGAAAACCTTTGCGTTCAGTGCCGGGCCGCGGAAAACGCGGAAAACGCGATCTGCAAATGAATCCGACCGGAATCGAACTGGGGACCTCTCGCACCAATTTTGCTGACTATAGGACGGACGTCTCCGGTTACCATGGCATCGCCAACTTACACCTACAGTCATCCGCAAAAGTTCTCCTGTCCGGGGAGTGATGCAAGCCTTTCGGATTTGGTACTAGATAAATCACTCGAGATCTGTGTGTAGGAGTACTACACACGTGTCTGCACGCGAGACTTGTTCAGTCTCGCACCGTGAGACGGGCTGAACACGGCTGAATCCTTCTTTAGAAGGGGGCGTAGCCGGTACTATCGAAATCAGCCAAGCGTATATTCTGATCAGACACTCCGCAAAGGTGAAAACCTTTGCGTTCAGTGCCGGGCCGCGGAAAACGCGGAAAACGCGATCTGCAAATGAATCCGACCGGAATCGAACTGGGGACCTCTCGCACCAATTTTGCTGACTATAGGACGGACGTCTCCGGTTACCATGGCATCGCCAACTTACACCTACAGTCATCCGCAAAAGTTCTCCTGTCCGGGGAGTGATGCAAGCCTTTCGGATTTGGTACTAGATAAATCACTCGAGATCTGTGTGTAGGAGTACTACACACGTGTCTGCACGCGAGACTTGTTCAGTCTCGCACCGTGAGACGGGCTGAACACGGCTGAATCCTTCTTTAGAAGGGGGCGTAGCCGGTACTATCGAAATCAGCCAAGCGTATATTCTGATCAGACACTCCGCAAAGGTGAAAACCTTTGCGTTCAGTGCCGGGCCGCGGAAAACGCGGAAAACGCGATCTGCAAATGAATCCGACCGGAATCGAACTGGGGACCTCTCGCACCAATTTTGCTGACTATAGGACGGACGTCTCCGGTTACCATGGCATCGCCAACTTACACCTACAGTCATCCGCAAAAGTTCTCCTGTCCGGGGAGTGATGCAAGCCTTACTGGTATATATATTCCTAGTCTGAGGTGGCAGGAGGGGGCTGCCAGGGCTTGTGGTCAACGTGGATGACCGCCCCCCTCCAGTATACCGGCTTCCCCCTTGCGCTCTGCCGGAGCTGAAGGTAGGTCGGCCATAGATCGCGTCGCCGTTGTTGCTGGGCCAGGGTCAAGTCGTCGTCCAGCGTGAAGCGAGTCTCCGAGAGCTTCTTGCGGCATTTAAGGAACGCCAGCTTGTCCGCCATGTACTTAAAGGTGAGGAGCACGGGTGCCGGGCCAGCCTTCCCCCGCGCGCGGGGGAGGCGGACAGCCGACATGTCCAGCTCACCAGTGAGTAACATGGGGGCAAGAATGGCGCGCTTAAATGCCTCAAGAAGGCTCGTGGAGGTCTCACCTGCCTGCTGGTCGAAGTGCTTGACAATGACATTGTGGCTGCGCCGGGCGATGTCGGCTTCCTCGCGAAGGTCGAGGGCTTGTTGCTTGAGTTGTGCCGAGATGGTGGAGGTGGTGGAGGTGGTGTGCTGCTTAAGCAAGTCCGCCCAGGTGGAGGGAGCATCGCCGGCCGGGCCAGCAGGAGCCGGCTGGGCGGCGATGTCCTTCACCGCCTGGGCGGTGAGGCCGGCGGTGTCATGCAAGCTCTCAAGGGCGTTGGCGGTGGCTTGAAGGCGGTGGTCGAGGTCGAGGAGCTGGGCTTTGATGTCGGCAGTGGAGGCGGAAATGGCCGTGGAGGTGGAGGCGGCGGCGGTGGAAATGTGAGGAAGTTCAGCAGTCAGCGTGCCGCCGATTGCTGCTATGTCGGCAGCAAGGGGGGTCACGTGCTGCTGAAAGGCTTCCGTGAGGATGGAGCGGAGGGTGGGGACGGAAAGGGGTGGAGCCCAGATCTCGCCGTCAGAGCGCTGGAGAAGGGAGTTGAGGATGGCGTGCTGGAGATGGGGGCGGACGCAGCCGACCAGCTGGGAGATGTGGGCCCAGCGGCTGCCGTCTGGGCAGAGGAGGCGATTGATGGAGTGGAGATGGAGGCACAGGTCGTAAAGCGAAGCGTAATCCCCGAAGAAGATGCAGCGCATAGCATCGGTCGGAGAAATGGTGGCCCAGTCGTAATCTGCGACCTTGAAAGGCCGGGGCCGAAAGCTCGGTTCTGGGCGTGAAGACCCTCCTGTGTCGTCGGCTGGGCGGGTGCGCTTGGGGTCAGGCGATGCAGATGGCGAGGCGTTAAGCCCGGGGGGTTGCTGGACGACCACCAGTGCACGACTAGTGTCATCGCCGCCTGCCGGACCTGAAGGCGAAGCTGCAGCCTGAGCTGCAGACGGATTTTCATTGCCGAGCGCAGCCGCCAGGCTGCGTTGCGTCGAGGCGCGTTTGTTCGCCATATATTGCGTTTTAGATTCGGAAAATTATATCAGCATGTGCGTCTAGAAAGACGAAGCGATAGTGATATTCACGGCTAAATTCGGTGCTCAAACGTGAAAGTTATGAGCTCCGACAGCCATGGCTACCTCGTGGCCGGCATCAACAACGGAGCATTAACTTCCATCCATCCATGCAGCAATTGGGGGTACGTGCGACATGATCCCGTGAGGAACATAACTCCGTTGGGAGTATATGTAGCACATATACATAGCCCTGAGACGGGGCATAATAATGGCCTATAATACACTCTTGGCTATACTTCCTGCAGCCGGTGGTGGGGGAATGTAAACTGCTACCTGCTCTGGGTGCACAAAGGGCACCGGCACCACTGGCATGATCTATCAGAGCACAAAGGGGGCCCGTCATGCGGGGTGGAAGATCAGCATGGCTATACAGGAGCTAGGGCATCCATGGCTTCTCAGCAGAGTAAGTAAGTAAGAACTTGCGTGTCATGCGCAAAGGCATGCCACGGAGTCTCGTCGCAAGCGGTTGCACGACCTCACCTGGACGCTGGATGACGACCTAACCCCCGCTCAGCAACAGCAGCGACGCGACCTGTGGCCGGAATACCTCCGCCATAAGCAGGACCCCCAGAAGCCCAAGGTGTACTGGAGGGGCGGGGACCTGATGATCAACCACAAGATGTGGACGCCCCCAGCGGGCTAGAATAGCAATAGCCCTAGCTTGTAACCATTGGAGTCACTGTCGCTAAGGCAGCCATGCCTAGAATGTTTGCCTAGCTGTGCCAACAAACCTAGTCACGTGCCGCCAACGCACGGTACACAACCAGCCATAGCCTTAGCCTAGTTCTAGTACAGCCATGCTACGCCCTGGCTATGTTCAGATTACTTGCCCACGCTCCTTGCTATGACATGCTCACATGGGTCTTATTGCACCCACAGTTTGCCGGATCGTTAGCCTGTCCTTTTAGCTAGCCGCGCCCGATTGCAGCTGTGGCATGCCTTTGGCATGAAGGAGACTGGGGGTCTCTGCCCTTTCTCCTGTAGTGCACACACAGGGATTAAAAGCACTTCGGTGCTCCGTGACTCCCCAACGGGAGCACGAGTTTAATTAATTAATTAATTAATGCCACGGAGTACTATGCTAATCTCATTAGAAAAATAATTACACAAAAGTTTAAACAAATATCGTCTGCATCATCCCCCAACCGTTAAGCACTAGATGGGGATGTAATCCTCATCCGAGCTGTCCTCTACTGTAATGGCCGGACGAGGCGGTAGTGTAGCGGCTATCCTCATGCAGGACCAATAACCTCCACCTGCGGACTTCTACCCTGGCTAGCAACGGGCCGCGGGGCCCGTGGGGAGAAAACAGGAGCATACCCCTCGGGATCGAGGTGCTTATCGCAGATGGCAGCCCATTTAATTCTCCTTGTCAATCATGCGGGCGCGGAGTACGGATAGTCCCAGAAGCCCTGCATCTTCAAGCAGTTGTGTCACATAATAGGTCCGGGTCGCGCCGCGCCGCTCAGCAGAGAGTAGCTCCCTGCGTGGGCAGTGACAGCATCAGTAACTAAATAAATAAAGCTAGGCATCATCTGGTGTGTGGCGCATCATGGGCACACATGTACATGACTAAATAATGAACATTGCACTGATGAGTCAGCTGGCCGGTATAGTGCCTGTAGTATAGGCGTGCATGTACAAGGCCACGGTCTAACTATTCTACACTACTACTGCTGTATTCCCCTAAGCTGGGGCGTCTGGAGTCGCTGGGGCCGCGGTGGTCGCGGGGGTCGCGTGCCAGGGCTTGTGGCCGACGTAGACATTGGCCGCCCCCTTCCAGTACACCGGCTTTCCCGCCGCGGTCTACCGGAGCTGGAGGTAGGTCGGCCATAGCTCCCGTCGCCCGGTTGTTGCTGCGCCAGGGTCAAGTCGTCGTCCAAGGTGAAGGCAGTCTTCTTGAGCCGCTTGCGGCGTCTGAGAAACGAAATCTTGTCCGATGGGCTCTTAATTAAAGATGAGAAGAAGCGGGCCCGGCGCCCCTGCCTTACCCCGCGCGCGGGGAAGGCCCGGTGGGCGACCAGCTCTTGATCTCACCAAGAAGGCCCATGCGATCAAGGATTTTGCTCTCAAACGCACGTGCAAGCTTCTCGAAATTCCCACCTTCCTCCACACGTCGAAGTTCTTGACGATGATGGCTGCGCTTGGCGAGGTCGGCCTCCTTGCGGAGGTCGAGTTTCTGCTGCTGGTCAGCTGTGCTGCAACGGCGGAGGTGGTGGAGGTGGCCTGTGTGTTGCTTAAGCATGTCCGCCCAGGTCTGGGTGGGAGGAGCAGCGCCAGCCGGGCCAGCGAGGGCTGGCTTGGCGCGGCAATGTCCTTCACCGCCTGGGCGGTGAGGCCTGCGGTGTTTTAATTGGAAGGGGCGTTTTAATTGCTGAGTAGTGTACTTAGGATTTTCTAGACTAGATAGCTGAAAGTTATAGGTTAGTTCGATTACGCGGGTTCGCCCACCTCCACCCCTCCAGCAAGGAATATGTGCTACATGATCTCCCAACAGAGTCATGTTATAATTTAATTTAATTTTAATTTTGTTTTCCTCATATTGGAGACCCGGGCCTCCACCGTGTTGAGCGATGTGGTCAACGAGGTCAGCTTTTCGGCCAGCCGCCATGCAGGTCACATGCATGCTCGTCCAGCTCTGCGAGGAGGTCATCCTTGCCTCTGCAGAGCTGGAGGTCATCCTTGCAGAGGCAGGGAGCCGGTGCGGCTGCTAGCGCAGAGGCTGGCCGGTTGCGTAGCGCAGCAAGGAGTGCACATGCAAGCAACAAAGCTCGAAGAATTATTATCTACAAAATTTAGAACACCTCGTAATAATAATTGCCTAGATGCACTGCATGAAACTCTACGGACATCAGTATCCAGCTGACAGACATGCATGCAACGGCAAACTCAAAATGCAAGTGTCCTTGCTTGTATTGACATTGGGGCAGTATTAGTGCTACCCAATTAGTATTCTTTGTATCATGGCATGCCTCGTGTTTCGGACGAGATTAGACAGCGTAGAATAGCATTTGTAGGACACCTTGCACGCACCAGCCAGGTCGACACCACCCTTGGTCTGGCCGGCCCCCAGCGGCTTGGACAGCCAGGGCGGCACATTCTGACCTGGCCTGGCCCCAAGGACATTCCCAAAAGGGTAGGGAAACCTGTCACCAACTACGTTCAGATGTTGCTGGACGACCTCGTGGTCCCAGCCCAGTTTGAGCACCGCATCCACTCTCTCTCCCGTCTTTGGACTGCCATGCAGGACAAGGAGCGGTGGAAGAAGATTGTCAAGGCACACACGCCCGACCCTGTGGGCAAGCCACCTCCCCCCAAGCGGAGGAGGCGTTTTGATGAGTAGTGCAGTTAGGATTTTCTAGATAGAGTTAGGATAGTTCGATCACGCGGCTTCCTCCACCCCATCCATCATGAAATATGTGCTACATGACCTCCCCACGGAGGCATGTTATAATTTAATTTAATTTAATTTTTAATTAGTATTCAAATAAATATTCAGGACACAAAGTTAAGTGGATAGATAGGCCAGCTGTAACCAAGTCAAGAACCAACTGTAACCGAGTCAAATGTACAGGATTGTTGGCAACCCAGTTATACAGCTGAGAACATCCTTGATGCCAAGGATAAACCTCACTCAAATATCGTATAAGTTTTTAAGGGCTGCGACCTTATTACAACGGGGCCTGCCACCCGCTTGCCAGCCAGGCTACTTGACGCCTGGGACGAGCTGGACGCTGGGGAAAGAGCTGATTGCAACAGCTTTTCAGGCAGTGGTGTGTGGACTGCATGCAGGGCATGCCCATCTGTGCCTGTGGCTGACTGCTGAAGGGCATCGTACGCGAAGCCGTTGTCCTGGGGCATCAGCGGTGGGGCACCGAGCTTGGGCTGCAAACAAAGATGCCAGCATCACAGGGCAAGAAATGACAACAATACAAACTCAGTGACACCTGTCAAACTTGTCGAGACGGAGAAACTTGTTGAGACTTGCATTTGATCCACCGCAACAAAATGCTAATAACAACCTAGTTGAGCCACCATAACGAGCATGAGCAGACAAACGTTGGCTGCGAAGCTTGCAGGCTTTATTGCAGTTAGTGGCAGGATGGGACAAAGTTCTGGAAATGCAACAATGCATCGCATATTTGCTAAGGCCAAAACCAAGAGGCAGGGCTGCGACGTACCATCACAGTCTCCTCTGATTTCTTGCACCGCTCCAGGAGGAAAGCGATCTGTGGTTCAAACGGAGCACATGCAAGGCATGGGTTGGGGCCGAGCGCTTAACAACCGGCGCAGCTGGCAGCATGTCCATGATGTGGGGCACCACCTCCTTTTGGCTGCACCTCACGAAAGACAGGAACTCCCATAAAAGCCACTCCCAGCCTACAGAGACGGGATACTGCGCTGAATGATCAGGCTTTGAGAAGCTTGCATCGTGGCCCAGCTGCAACAGGTTTTGCCGGAGATCGCCCGATTTCTGAATTTGGCAAGCGATGTAACACCCATTAAAGATTAGGAAGCATGCTTGCACAAATGAAGTGTGGCTGCCTGGCGCGTTGAATGATGACTCAGCACCATGGATCGACAGTCATGCTCCGCGTTTCATGTGGGGCGCGACACGGGGCGGCATACCTGCGAGTCCTTGCTGGCCCGCATCATCTCCCACGCCTTGACCATGCGCGCAAACTCTTTGCACTGCGGGGAGGTAAGGGGAAGAGGGAGCAGTCAGCCTTAGGCGTTAGCTCAACAGACAGCTGGTGCTGAGTAGGCACGGCTTTAGTCAGGTCCTGTGAAGCCACCATGCTTCCACATGGTTGCTGACCATCGCTCACGGCCAGTACATGCTTGCCACACAGCAAGCCAAAAAGCATAGAGCGCAATGCCTGGGCAAGGCGTGATGGCAAGCAACCAGGGATCTAAACACCCTGGAGAATGGATGCCCGCATGAGCGGTGGACCCGCGTTCTCTCATGAAGAGCTGACTAGGCCCTGCACGCCATCAAGATTTCGCAGATCCCACGCGCATGCAGCTTGGAAGAATGCCTGTGGTCTTCAAGAATGGCCAAGAGGCCGTAATATTACTGAGGCAAGGGTGACGCGTCAGCACCAGCAGGCGTCATGCGCATGCGTCAGTGTGTCGTAGCACGGTTCCCTTCGACAGGGGCGGCTACCTCTCCTCTCCTGATCAGGGCTCACCTCTCTCTCCTTGCGCCCGAGCCGGCTCCGAAGGTCTTCGATCTGGGCCAATGGGAACACCGTGCGAATAAACACAGGCATAGGGACAGCGTGACAAAGCAGAAGGGATGGTTAGGATTGAGGCATCGTGCACCGGGTCGCAGCAGCAAGGCCCCCATCATAAGATAATAATACCAGCTGTTTGGCAGCACCATTACAATTCGTTCAAGTGGCCCGCCGGAGCGGCTGTACAATTTTTCCCAGTGAGCGCGCTGCCAAGTGTACTTGTGGGCGAGTTTTTAGGTGCTCCGTCACTTCGAGGTACTAAAAATTAGGCTACGGTGCGAATTCAGCGAATTTCAGCGAATTTTCAGTCGAACGAAAGGAAGTGACGCCAACTACCAAAAAATTTCCGTTACGAATTTTCAGTCCAACACTTTGCGCAAAATGAAGTGACGGCAACTACCAAAACGTTTCCGTTACGAATTTCCCAGTCCAACACTTTGCGCAAAATGAAGTGACGGCAACTACCAAAACGTTTCCGTTACGAATTTTCAGTCCCACACTTTGCCCAAATTTTAGTAGGGCTGAACGCAAGCTACCTTTCGAAATCTTGCGCAAGTATGGAACACATTTCATTCGTCCGGAGGAACGCTGCCCGCCAACTACCCCCGTTCAGAAATTTCCATCGAACTTTACTTGAGATTTGGAAATCTGAATGTCCGCGCAAATTAGTAGGGCTGAACGCAAGCTACCTTTCGAAATTTTGCGCAAGTATGGAACGCAATTCATTCGTCCGGAGGAATGCTGCTCGTCAACTGCCCCCGTTCAGAAAGTTCCGCCGAACTTTACTTGAGATTTGGAAATCTGAACGTGCGGTTGGAGTTTCGCGGGGAAACCCAACTTCCCCAAGTAATTCACCAATGACGCGCTTCGAACACTTGCCCACTAAAACCTAAGCAGCCGCTCCGGCTGGCCACTTAAACGAAACTTGATGCCTCCGCACAGCATTGTGCAAACTCAGGCACCAAACAGGGCAAGGGATTGCGGCCACGTTCATGCCATGATTGCCATGCCATGCGCCAAAGTGTTGATGGTAGAAAATGGGTGAGCTATGCTCATTTCAACAATGACTACCTTGCTGAGCTGAGAATGCAACGCCGTATAGCCCAAAAAGGAAAGGAAAAAATCTGTCGCATAGCCCCCATGGTGATGACAGAAACCGCACGAGACTTGCACCGTGCACCACTCAAGGCGTCGATCCGACACGAGAGCATGGGTACGGAGGTGGGGAGCTTGGCAGCGCTTACCTCCTTCCTGCACCCTGCCAGCTCCTCGAGCGACATAGCCAGCTTGTCCGCGGCCGCGTGGGCGTGCTGCGAGGCGGCGCCCGACTGGTTGCTGAGCGCTGCCACCTGCGGACAGTGTTTACGGGGGCAAGGTGAGGGTGGGCACGCACATAGGGGCAAGATGAGGGTGGGCGCGCACAGAGGGGCAAGGTGAGGGTGGGCGCGCACATAGGGGCAAGGTGAGGGCAGCGAGGGTGCGGGCACAGCGAGGGTGCGGGCACAGCGAGGGTGCGTAGGTGCAGCATACGCATGACAGAGCGGGGGACGTTGCCGGGATAAGGAATGCCACATCCCAACGAATGACCGCCCAAAGGATCCCCAAACAACCCACTACTCATCCCCCCACCCCACCCCGCCCCACCCGCTTCATGCCCCGTCCCTGCACCCCACCTACCTCTGCCTGCAGGCTGTTCACGGCCTCCCGCTTGTGCAGCAGCTCGTGGTGGAGACCCGCCAAGCAGGCCTCTGCCACGGCTGCAACCGCCGCAAGCTTCACGTCGGGCCTCGTGTCGCGCACGAGTGCCCCCGCACCCTCCGCACCAAATGAGAGTGCGGGCAGGGCCAGCGGGGCCTGGCCGGGTCCACCGCCTCCCCCACCCAGCGCGCGGTCGGTCGCGTGGCGCAGCGTGTCGGCGGCCGTGTCGGCGGCAGCGGTGAGGCGCGATAGGGAGGCCTGGAGCGCCTCGGCGCGCGAGGACGCGGCGATGCACTTCTCGCGCTCGTGGATGGCCAGCGACTGGGGGGTGGCCAGGAATCAGGACATGGCACAGGGGACAGAGGACGGGGGAAGGGGGACAGGGTAAGGGGCATGAGGATGGTGGGAAGGCAATCGCAGAAGGGGTGGGTGGGTGGGTTGGTGGGTGGGTGCGTGGGTGGGGCCGGCCGTGCATGCCCACAGGAGGCGCGCCTCATGGACATGCATCGGAACCGCAACGACATCACGCGCTGGCAGTGCTATCTATGCTAGGGGGTGCCATGAGGAGCGCAGAAGCACCGGTGACAGCAGCCAGCGGTTCCTGCTGCCTACCCAGTTGCTGCCCTCATCTGCGAGCCTCCCCCCCTTGGCAGTGCTCCTTGCACTAGCGCATGTGCATCGAGCGTCCTCCAGCACCTTCCTTGTGCTTCCAGGCCCCAACCCTCTCCCCAACCCACCCACTGCCGTGCGCCCTCACCTGCACATCCCGCACTTTCCTCAGCGCGGCCTTCTCTTGCGCCTCCGCACGCTCCAACGCGGATCGCAGCGTCGCAACCTCGCCCGCCGCTGCCTCCGCCGCCGCCAGCTGGGACACGGTGGCCGCCTCGCGCACCGCCGCATCCCTGGCCGCTGCTTCTGCCACCTGCAACGCCGCCCTCAGGCTGGCCCCCAGCAGGGTGGCGCCCTCCAGCTCCGCATTCAGCGCCGCCGCGCGCGCCTCGGCTGCTTCTTTCTCCCGCACCACTGCTGCCTGCGCCACGGTGGCCCTCTGTAGCTCTTCCATTGCCTCCGTGCACGTGGCTTGGGCGCGGGCCGCCGCCGCCATCGCTTCGCCTGCCCTGCGCTGCTCCCCTTCCAGCGCCCCCTGCAACACCGCCACCTCTGCCTTCGCGTGTGTGCGCTGCTCTTCTGCTCGCAGCAGCACCGTCTGCATCTCAGCTACCGCCGCTTCTGCCTCTGCCATGTCGGCACGTGTGCCGGCCTCTGCGGACGCCAGCCGCGCCTCCGCGTCCCCACAAGCGGCCGCCGCCGCCTCCCGCGCGCGCTGCTCCCTTGCCAGCGCCGCGCGCACCTGCGCCAGGTCCTCGCCCAACTGGCGCGCACGCGACTGCGACTCGGCAAGCGCCGCCTCCAGCGTGCGGCGCCGCTCCTCGGCTACCCCCGCGCTGGCCTCTGCCGCCACCACCGCCGCCCTCGCGGCGCGCAGCTGCTGGTCGTGCTCCGCCCGCCCCGCCTCGGCTTGCCGCGCAAGCTCTTGCGCCCTATTTGCGTGCTCTGCGGCCGCTGCCTCTAGCGCTGCCCGCGCATCCTCCACGTCTGCCTCCAGCTGCAGCGCCTGCTGGGTGCTTTCCTCTAGCCGCGCGGTTGCGGCGGCCAGCAGGTCCTCCCTGTGCTGGCACGCGCACCGCCACATGTCCACCACCTCCTCTACCGTGACAGGCACCAGCGCGCCGCCTGCCTCGGAAACCTCCCCGTCGGTGCTGTCGGCTGTCATCTTGTCCAAGGCGTACCGCCCTCTCTCTGGGGTGCAGTGCAGTGCAGGGGAGCGTGGGGTGGCCACGCCGGCGGGCAGCAGCCGCAGCCGGCCCCCGCCTTGCGGCAGCAGCGCACCGTCGCAGATTTTCTGCTCTCATCCGGCAGCCAAGCAGGTGTCAAGGGGGAACAAGCCACAGGAATGGCAGGGAAGGCAAGCAAAGATGAGTGAGTACCGTTGTGAGCCACAGCGTACAACTGTCCTGATGGATCAGGCGGCGGGCCAGTACTTGGGGTGGGACTCGCACGGTCAGTCAGTTTGGCCCCGCACGTGCCAGCTGTCAGCAGATACTGGTGGCCAAACCACGTTGTGCCGCGGAAGGTGACGAAGCCGTGAATAGGGCAGCTAAGCATGCAGAGGCACAGGCTGCATGATTTCCCCGGCCACCTGCGGTCCTGCTGGATGGAGCATGCATGGCAGGGCCTCAACATGTCGTGGGTGTCCTAGGCCCTGCGGCACGGTCATCATGCGTTGTGTACTCGCGGGGTGGGTTGATGGCAGGCGGGGCGGGCCGCAGTATTCGCGGTGGCACCCAGCTGTCCTACCAAGGGGGTCTCCCCCCCGACCCACCGTAGAGCCCGTAGCCCCCCTTGTACTCCGTGCAGTCAATTGTGCCGGGCCGCGCATGCCCCCCCCCCAACACCACACGCACACAATATCCACATAGCCAACATGGGCACACGCACCAAGGGGGTGGTCGCCTGTGCCTGCACCTTGGCGGCCGCCAGCTGTGCCTCACGCGCGATAGACCGCGCGACCACTTCCGCCACCACGCGCAGCAGGGAGGCGCCCACGGCCGCGTCACCGTCGCTGTTGCTGTTGTCGGTATCGTTGCTGTTGCTGCCACGGTCCCTGTCCCTGCCCATCGTGAGGACCAGAGGGTGTGGGTGCTCCACCACGCCACCAGATAATGGGGACTTGCTGGGGGAGTGAGTCCATCGCGCCAGCGGGAGGACCGGTGCCTCCTCTCCCGGTGGTGGCAGCAGCCGCGGCATTGTGAGCGATTCCTCGCTGCCTTCACTCGGGACACCCAGGCCCGCCTCTTCTTCCCCGGGTCCCCCCGCCATTCCTTCCCCATGGGCAGGCAGCACCTGCCTCAGCTCGGCAGTGGCGGCGCGCAGCGTGACCGCCAGCGTGGCCACTCGCTGCGCGTGTGCTGCGGCCATCGAGGACTGGGCGTTGGCTGCGGTTCTCTCGTGTTGCAGCTGGGCCTGGGGGGTGGGGGATGGGGGTGGGGATGGGGGATGGGGATGGGGATGGGGGATGGGGGGTGGGGGTGGGGATGGGGGATGGGGGATGGGGGATGGGGGATGGGGGATGGGGGATGGGGGTGGGGCTGGGGAGTGGGGGTGGGGGTGGGGGGTGGGGGGTGGGGGTGGGGGTGGGGGGTGGGGGTGGGGGGTGGGGGTGGGGTGGGGGGTGGGGTGGGGGGGGTGGGGGTGGGGGTGGGGGTGGGGGGTGGGGGGTGGGGGTGGGGGTGGGGTGGGGGGTGGGGGGTGGGGGTGGGGGGGGGGTGGGGGTGGGGGGTGGGGGTGGGGGGTGGGGGGGTGGGGGGGGGGGTGGGGTGGGGGTGGGGGGTGGGGTGGGGTGGGGGGTGGGGGGTGGGGGTGGGGTGGGGGGTGGGGTGGGGGGGGGTGGGGGTGGGGGGTGGGGGGTGGGTGGGGATGGGGGATGGGGGATGGGGATGGGGGATGGGGGATGGGGGATGGGGGATGGGGGATGGGGGATGGGGGATGGGGATGGGGGATGGGGGATGGGGATGGGGGATGGGGATGGGGGATGGGGGATGGGGGATGGGGGATGGGGGATGGGGGATGGGGGATGGGGGATGGGGGATGGGGGATGGGGGATGGGGGATGGGGGATGGGGGATGGGGAACCGGGCACGTGGGCGACATGAGGCAGACACAGGGGGGCATGAGGTAAGGCAAGATGCAGCCATTCGACATGAGACGTGTATGTGGAGTTGGGTCGATGCGCATCGGAGGAACAGGAGCCATGGGGAAAACGCACGCTGACACACGCTGACGTGGCACAGTACAAACAGGGCATGTACGGGCAGCCAAAACACACAGAAGTGTGCCCGTTGCACCCACAACAAATACGCACTTCGAGGGATGCGACCCTCTCCTCCGCGCACGCAAGCTCCTCAGCAAGTCGCCGCGCCCTGTTGCTGGCATCCGTAGTGTCCTCCCGCGCCCTCGCCAGTTCCCCCTCCATCGATGCCAACACGGCGGCCCTGCCTTCAAGCTGGGCCATGAGCTCCTCTACCTCCTCCTCCAGCTGTTCCTGCTGTTGCTGCAGCGCCGCCACCTCCTGCTGGTCCGCTCCCGCCTGCTGCGCCGTGCGTGCCAGCTCATCACGCACGGCCGCCAGCTGCTGGGCTAGCTCGTCGCGCTGCGCTTCCACGACCTGGCGCTCCTCCCTTGCCTGGTGCAGGTTTGCAGATGCCAGAAACAGGTCCTGCTCCGCCGCAGCACATCGCAACGCGGTCTCCTGCAGGGCCGCTGATGTCTCCTCCTGTGCTTGCTGCGACGCCCGCAGCGACTCGGCAACATCCGCTGCGGCGGCCTCATGGTCACTGGCCCACGCCCGCAGCAGCGCCAGCTCTCCCATGCGCCCCTCGGCCCTCGCCCGCGCTGCCTGGGCGGTGACAGCGATGTCACCCAAGGCAGCGCCCAGCGACACGACAGGTGCTGGGGCGTCATGGGCAACTTCAGCGTGTTCGCTGACATCATCCCCCATGCCTGGTGCAAGTGCTGACACATCTTCACCGTCCCCTTGTAAGCAATGCAGGATGGCATGCACCTGGGCATTGCCCTCAGCAGCAGCAGCGATGGCCGCTTGTTCCTGCGCTCGCACCTTTGCCAGCTGGCGCCCGGCCTCCTCCCTGGCGTCCACCGCATCGGCCAGCTGGCGCTCCAGCAGGGCGCGTGCTTGCGAAGCGGCCGCCAGCAGTTCCTTGCTCTCAAATGTGGCCGCCAGCTGGTGGAGCATGGGAGCGTGGGGCATCCATCACGGCCAGCCATGCATGGCCACGCATGGGGGTGAGCGCAGGGTGGGAGGCCAGTGCACACGGAGGGGGAAGGAGACATATCCACGGCTGCCCACCAAACTAAAGGGACTTCGCAACACGACTTTGCTGCAAGGTATGGATTGTACGTGTGAGGGCGATGCGTTTGCTAGCATGTCATTGTAATGGACACCTGCTAGATGCAGGCTTGAGCGCAACCCCTGTAGCAAAGCGCCCCACATACAGCGAGTGCATCCACGCCACCGGGCAGCACGCACCGCATCGGTCAGCTGCTGATCTGTCGCGTTGGCTTGTGACCGCACGGATGCCAGCAAAACCGCGACGCCCGCAACCGCCACCGCTAGCCGTTGCTCCTCGATACGGACGCCATCGACATTGCACGTGGTGGCGTCCGAGCGAGCAGCTTCCATGTCCCGCGGCCAGCACAACCCTGCGGGCACGGCGCCACCGCCCGCATGCTCCGTGCCCATGTGCACAGGTGTGGCGGCCATGGCAGGCACCCCCTGGCTCCCCTCACGCTGGCTGCCGTCACCGATGCCGTCATCAACACCAGCATCGGCATCAGCATCAGCCGGTGCGGCACTGCCCCTTGCCTGGATCTGCCCCAGCTGCAGAGAGGCCGCACGCATGGCGGACAGGCAGGAGGTGAGCGCGGCACCGAAACCCGCGGCCCTCTCCTCGGCCGCCTCCAGTTCTGCCGCCGAACGCTTCCAGGCCTCCTGCGCACGAGTACAAGCGGCAGTGGGGAACAAGCGAGCAGCAAGAGGGGGGAGGACGACGACACGTAAGCACATGCCGGAAGAATGCCCATCGTAAGAGCGTCCACGCATGGGACGGCCGCTGCCAACGACGAAAGGCCAATGCACGATGACAACAAGCATGGATGGTGCGGTGAGAGAATCTGAGGACGACCATCCCCTGGGCTGCGGTCACCGTCACGACGCTGCCCCTGTCCTCTACCACCCATCAATGAGGGGGGTAGAAGACCTGCAGCCTCTATGCACTTGCCCCCTGTGGACATGCCAGGGGGCTCATGTCCAGCCGCGCTAGCCATGTTCTCCCCCCCTGGAACTGCCACCATTAACAGAAGAAAAGGTAGCTCCTGCGCACTTAGCATGGATACAGGGAATCCTCCGCACGTTACCTGGATAGAGGAGAGCGAGCGCGCGTGCTCCTCGGCGGTGGCACGTGCGCTACTGGCGGCTGCCTCCACCTCCACCAGCCGTGCCGACGTGTCCACCTCCGCCCTCTCGGCCGCGTCCGCGCGCAACGACGCCAGCGCCAGCGCCTGCCGCACGCCACGCAGCTCCCCGTCGAGCTCCTCCCCACGCTGCGCGCCCGCCTGGGCCGTCTCGAGCGCCGTGCGACCCTCCTCTTGCGCGGCGTCAAGCAGCAGGTCCAGCTGTACGCAGCGCGCGTTGGATGCCTCCAGCGCCTGCGCCAGCTGTCCTCCCCGTGCTGCCAGAGAGGCGGCCTGCTCCTCGATCTCGCCGCATCGCACGGTGACATCCGCCAGTTGCTGCTGCTGGCGTCGACAGGTGTCCTCGCAGACATCGCGCTCCGCCTCCAACTGCGTGCATCGCGCGCTGGCGTCCGCCACCTCCCCCCGCAGCTGCTCGCACAGGCCGTCCGCCACGCCCAGCCGTGCTTCCAGGTGGAGACAGTCTGTGCGCGCGTCGTCTCTGTCTGCCGTCACCTGGGTCAGCTGGGCATGCGCTGCGTCCAGCGCCCCTTGCAGCCGTGCGCCTACCGCCCGACTCTCCTCCAACGCCTCCTGCCTCTCCTCAGCGCTGGCCCGGGCAGCACCCAGCGCCGCCTCCAGCGCGGCTTCGTGCGCGCGTGCCGCCAGCACATCACCTGTCAGCTCCTCGCATCGCGCCACTGCCGACGCCAGCTGGCCCACAGTGTCCTCCAGGCGGGTGGTGGCGTCTGCTAGCTGTAGGTCTGCGCGGTGCAGCTGCTCGCGCACAGCTGCCAGCTCGCCATCCCGCTCTGCACAAGACCAGGGGAGATGAGAAGTGCAGCCACTGTCAAAAGGGTTCCCCGCACAATGGCAGGCTGTGTGGGGGGGCCATACTGTGCAACACACACAGCCGAGGACAGGCCCCTGCTCCCCTTGGTGACCAATGGGGGGGCACCCTCTAAGGCATCTCACTTGGGGCGGGCATGGTGGCATTTCGACGGCCATCCACCCACAATACAGGACAGGGCAGGGAGCGCGATGGCGCATGCAACTAGTAGCCGCATGCTGGTGTGCATCGACATGCCCAGGCTTATCGCAAGAAACAGCTAACATGGGTTGTTGCACAACCATCTAACCCCACCACACACCCGCCACATGTCCCAATTTCTTTGCACATGAAGGGGTTCCCACACATCCACTCGTCGATACACGACAGACGTGTTTGCCTTACCCGCAAGCAGCGCCTCCACTCGCCGCGCCTCCTCTGCGCTGGCGGATGCCTCCCATGACACCCTCTCCAACTCCGCGCGGCGCGCGTCCAGCTCCCCCTGCGTGGCCGCCAGCTGTCCCTGCCACTCCTCCAGCTGCCGGTTGGCGCGCTCCAGCGCGGCCGTGGTGGCATCCAGCTGCGCGCACACCTCTGCAAGCCGCGCCTCAGCCTGCTGCGCGTGAGCCCTGGCCCCGTCCAGCTGGGTGGCCAGCGCGCCCTCCCGCCCCTCGCTTGCGACCAGCTGCTGCTGCAACTGCTGGCACACGCGGCGGGTCCCCGTGCACTCCTCCATCAGCGCGGCAATCTGCACATCCTTGCGCGCACACGCATCGCGCCACGTGCGCATCACATCGTCGATCATGGACAGCGATGAGAGGGGGGCGCCAGGGGATGGAGGGGCCAGGGGATGCCAGGGTGCCAGCTGCGTGGGAGAAGCCATCAACGCAACTGCCGCGGTCGTGCTAAGCTGACCATGGGTGTCGTCTTCCCTTGTGCTGGCGTCAGTGGGCCTGGCGCTGGTTGCCGTGCTGTCATCTGCCACAAGTGCGGACCCCTCAAACGCCCCTCCCATGTCCTCGCTCTCACTGTCATCGTGCTCATCCCCCTCTGCTTGTGCGCGCTGGCCTTGCGTGCCGGCATGGTGGCCCTCGGTCGCTTGCCCCCCAACCCCCTGCTGCCGCACTTGCTCCACGTGCGCCCACACGCGGCGTGCCTCCCTCAGCTGTGCGGCCACGCTGCCGGCTGCGTCCTCCGCCAGAGCAAGAAGCTCACTCCTGGGTGGGGGGGGCCAGGTGGGCAAGGCACAGATTGGGATTTATATATATATATATATTTAGATGGGGCACCATGGGGGCGGTGGGATGGGCACGGAGTACGCCCGTCCTGTCGGGTGCATCCTGCCCCGTGTCCTGTTTTGCCACCAGAGTGGATAGGCATGCGTCTGCCAGCATACACGCAGCAATCAGAGCGTGCGGAGGGGACTTGCTCCGCTGCGTGGGTCCATAGACACGCCATTTGGTCAGGGGTTGTTGCGACATGCCAGGTCATCCTCCAAAGCCAGCATCATTATCAATACACAACATGGTCCCGTAAGCCATGCTGGCATGCACAATGCAGGGTCAGGGCATCTGGGGCCCTGCCATGCGGTGCATATCTGAGCGAGCCAGCCATCGCAAGTGCAGGCCCTAGACCACTGGTGGCAAGTGCGGTGACAAGCAGCCAGCTGGGCACCCCGCCTGGGCCGCCGCGGCACACTCGCCTTCACCAAGGCGACCGTTGGTCCTGAGGGACGGGACTCCACGCTTCTAGCCTGCATGGCACCATGGCCAGTGCACCACCATCGTCTCCTGACTACGCCTCATGTCCAAGGGATCCGCCCGCAAACAGCGCGCGGTGGCCTTTAAATGAGTGGTTGCAGCGCGCATCCCTCGGTAAGCGGGGATCGGGTCCCTTGCCTGGAGCCACCAGCACGCCGCATCCCAGCACTTTTCGAGGGAGGATTGTATCTTCTCGGCAGCACGTGGTCAGATATCCTCTCCCTCCTCACCTGTCCTTGGCCCCCTGGTCCCGCATGCGTGCCAGCTCGCCCTCCAGCTGCTCGTTCACGCGCACTGCCGCCGCCAGCATGCCCGACAGCCGCGCCTTGTCCTCTTCAGCGCGTGCCAGCTGTCCCACCACCCCTGCCTGTGCGCGCGCCTCCTCCTGCGCAGCTGTCTTCTCCTCCTGCGCCGCAATCGCATGCGCCTCCGCTTGCGCCGCCGCCACTGCCGCAACCTCAGCACGCGCAAGGCTGTCAGCCAGCGCCGAAGCCAGCCGTTTGTTCTCCACACGGGTGGCGGCGGCCAGCACCAGCGCACGGTAGCGGCGCGCCCTCAGCGTGCGCGCGAGCGCTACGTGCCGCACCGCCCGGTTGCGCATCCTCTTGCAGCTGACGACCGTCTCGTCCAGCACTGTCATCTCCTCCTCGCGCTGGTCGCACAGCTGCTGCTGGCGCGCCTCCAACGTGCGCACGTGAGACTGTGACGTCGCCAGTTCGCCACGCACATCCTCAAGCTCCGCCTCCACCGCCGCCAGCTGCTGCTGCCACCGCTTGGCTTCTTGGGCCGTCTCGTCGGCCTGTTGCCGCGATCGCTCGGCTAGGGTGCTCGCATCGCTGGCGGCGGCGTGCAGCGCCTGCACCTGCTCCTGCGCCGCTGCTAGCGACGCCACGTAGCGCTTGAGCAGCAGCGTGTGCTGAATGCGCGAGTGGCCATGAGACGATCCAGCAAGCCGCCCGCAGCAGAAGCAGGTGTGACCATGAGGAAAGAACGCCCGCAGCAAACATGAGATGTTGTTCTTGTTGCAGGCCCCTACCCACATTATGACCTACCTGTCGGCCATGCCACCTGCCTGCCTGCCAGCATGCCAGTACAGGTGCCGCGCGCATCCACCTGCCACCTGTGCGCTCAAGTGGCAGGACCTCAAAGAGAGCTACACAGGTGACTGCCTGGCTGCCATGGATGGTTCGTCCAAGCGACTGTGCTGCCACACGCGCTAGTTGTCCGCTGACAAACGCACATACCACGCGCAGGCCATCTTCCCCTATCCCCCCAGCCTGTGGATCAGTCCTTGGAGCATTCCTCGCACAACCCACAACCCACCAACTAGCGCAAACCAGTCACAGCTTCGCTGAACAAGTACCAATGCCCACACCTGCCCATCGATGTACAGCAGCGGCCCCAACGCGAGCGTGTTGCCAGCCACCGCACTCACATGCTGCTCGCGTGCCATGAGTGTGTCCGCGTGTTCTTCGGCCGCCCGCGCCGCCTCCTGCGCCGCCTCCTCCTCCGCTTGCCGCGCCGCCTCCACCTGTGCGGCGGCCACCTGCAGATCGCGCGCCGCCACCGCCTCCCTCTCCACCGCCTGCGCACGCAACGCCTCCGCCTCGGATGCCAGCGCCTGCGCTGCCTGCCGGTCCTTCATTACCGCGGCGGCCAGCGACGCCACCTGCCCCTGCAGTGTGCCTGCCAACTCGTGTACCTGGCGTATCCCATCCTCCCATGCCATGCCCTCCCATGGCACGGTGGCCACTATCACCGCAGCAGTATCGGGCTGCAGCAGCGTGGCACTGGTCGGGGACGCATCGGGCAGCAGCTGCGCATGGGGAGCCATTGATGAGGTTGCGGATGCCAGCTGTGCGCTGCCCTCATCAGCGCAGGCGTCACCCACAGGACTGGAGGTTTCCCCCGCTGGACCGCACCACATGCCCAGCAGGCCGGCCATGCGCACCGAGACGCCCCCCAACACGGCCACCACATCCAAAAGTTGGTGTGGGGTGGGCACGAATGCGATGGTGGGTGGCGGGTTGGGTGCCCCCTCCACCACATTAGTACCAACCAGGTCAGCAGCGGTGCTGCCCCGCTGGGAGGCAGCCGCGGATGCCACCGCTGCATTTGCAAGCACAGCGGCCAGCTCCTCCGCCATGGCTGCCACCTCGGCCCTCATTTCCTCCACCTGCTGCCTCACGCCACGCACGTCCGCCTCCCCCGCCTCCATTGCCGCGCCCACCTCCCGCGCCGCCCTCTCCCCCGCCTCACACATCTCTCTGCGCACACGTGCCAGCTCATGCCCGAGTGCTGCCTCATTCTCCTGCAGCAGTGCACGCAGGCGGCTTCCCTCGCGCGCCGCACTGGTGAGCGCTCTCTCCGCACTGTCCCTGTCCGCCGTCACCTCCGCCAGCTTGGCACGCGCTGCCTCCAGCTCCGCTAGCTTGGCCCCCAGATAACCCTCCTGCCCAACCGCATCCTCCCGTGCGGTCGTCAGCTCTTGCTCCGCGCCCCTCATGGCCTCGTGCAGCGCCGCCACCTCCGCCTCCTGCGCGGCCAGCAGCTCCCGCGCAGACCCAAACTCTTCTGCCACCGCCCGCAGCTGCTCACACGCTTGTGCGTGCTCCTCTTGCAGCGCTCGGTGTACGCGCTGCAGGTCCGCATGCGCCGCACGCAGGTCTTGGAGGGCCACTGAGTCTTCGGCATGGGTGGCCAGGGCTTCTGTGGCGGATGCCAGCGCTGTCGTCAGCCCTTGCTGCTGGTCCTGTAGAAGACGGAGCGAGGGCCAGGAGCCCAGGTAGGCAAGTGGGAGCCAAACAAGGCAGCAGGGTGTGAGCAAACCAGATAACCAGGTTGAGCTCGCCAGGAACCTAGAGTGCCATAAACTTGGCAGGCACAGGTGGGCTCGGCTCATGTGTATAACCTCTCTATGGTCCCAGATATAGCGCGCAGCACGAGAAATCAGCAATGTGTGTGGCTGGGGGGTGACCGAGTTGCAGCTGGGGTGGATGCACCCGAGGTAGCGTTGAGACTCGCGAGCGCAAGAGAGATACATGCCTTCCAGGGGTAATCCACACACGCCAGCCACCCCACAAGCACAGTCGACCAGTGTGTCCAGGGCATCTTGTTCCTCCAGTGTTCCTGAAGGCATCTTGTTCCTCAAGTGGCAATATAGTTGACTGACTTGTTCGTGGCAGGTAAAGCCTCTCCTCGCTGAGTGCCCTGAAGGTAGCGACATGAGCATCGGTCATGCCTCGCTCGCTTCTAGTCACACCCAACAGCGACAGGAACGCCCCAGCACCACCCACAAGCACGCACCATCAGGACTTGTCTCTCCTGCAACGCGAGCAGCAGGCCCTCCTCCCTGACCGAGGGGGATGCAGCCTCCGAGGGCACCGCGGGCGTGTCGCTGTTGTCCACACGGCCATTGTTGGCAACGGGCGACATGGGCGGCTCCATGTCATCAACCAGTGGTGACCGATGCCCCCCGTCCGGCCGGCTGCCATCACCATATGTCCCAGCAGCCGGCATGGCCACGTGCGCAAACGCCTCCCTCCACTGGCACAGCCGCGCCCAGGCATCGCGGTAGCGCGCGCTCACCCTGCAGCAGGCAGGGCCAGACAAGGTGTGGGTGCTTGCATTAGCAGGCAGGGCAGTGGGGGCACCGTGTCTGGGCATGCACCTTTACATCTTACAACGGATCATGGCCCAAAGTGCCTGCAACATACAGCGTTTGGAGGCGGCGTGTCCTTACCGCTGAGCAGAGGAGCCCACGGCATCCGACCACACCATGCATAAGGCCAACAGGTCTCATGTTTGCCAGCACCTGGTGGTGCGGAAACCTTAAACACTGCTTCAGAGCCTGCAAGGCTGCAGCCGGACTAAGTAGTACTGTGCCACATCTACAATCAAGTGGCGCTTCATGGCGTGGGTGAAGCATGGCATGCAGACAGGACAACCGCTGGCGCGAGGGCAATGCGCAATTGTGCCAAACTCGCTGACATCACAGCTGCAGTGGGGCGTGCGCCTCCTTACCTCTGCAGCTCTTTGCGGGAGGCCTCTTGCGCGCGCTCCTGTTCTTCCAGGTGGCGCGACATTGTGTCAAGCTGCTGCTGCTCCCTAGTGGCCGCGGCGGCGACCTGCCAGGTGTTGGGAGAATGCGTGTGATACCATAAGACGTCCATGAAAAAAAAAAAGACTAGGATAATAAACTGTCGGGTTATGATGTGTTCCCGTAACTCCTGCTCTCCTGTTCCCCTCACCGCTCCCTCGCACCGCTCCCCTCTCCTGTTCCCCACACCGCTCCCCAGTGGCCATGGCTCTGGACATAACTGCCGGCGATGACAGCAGGGCAGCATGGCGTGTCACATTATCGGCACTGTCATGCCAACTAATGCGTGTCTGTGAGTGGCGTGGGGGGTCCCGCTTCTAAAAAGAGTTTACTGGCATCCGACAATGCGTGAGCATACATCCCTCAAGCAAGCCATGGCACCTAGGTGCACGCATTGAAGTCCATGGGCAAACTCCAACAGGAATGCCCTGGCTGGCCTGGCCAGCGGTCCCCATGCAAAAGGCATTCCTAACGTAACAGTCTGAGAGCAATCATAATGGCATAGCACAACTAGACAACCGTCTCCTAGTAGAAGAAATCGCTCAAAGCATTGATAAGCAAGCCTCCCTCCAGCGCTAAGGAAAAAGACGTGCTGCAAGCTGGCCCACATCTGTGGCGCGCGGCCACAAGCATACCTGCTGGGCTTCCTCCAGCGCCCGCGCAAGCCGCTGATTCTCCTGCTGCGACTCATGCAACTGTCCGTGGGTGGTCAGGGGGGAAGAGACACCGTCGTGTGCTGCCAGAGTCAGATGGTCCTCCGATCGCCAAGAAGATGTGTTGGGAACCCGACAGATGGCATCAAAGGAAGCCTCTGCATCCTGTAGCATGGGATAACCTCGCCACCTCACACATCATTACTGCATCCCCAATCCTCGCCCCGCATGCAGCATCCTTCGCCACAGGCTCATGTAAATCCATACTGATCACACCAGCCACTGATAGCCCCCCCCCTATCCACACAACTTACAAAAACACACAACTTACAAAAACACCAGCGCACACCCCCTCGCGCTCCCCATGCATGACGCTGGCCACCCTCGCTCACCTCATGCATGACGCTGGCCCCCTTGGCGATCGTCCACGCCAGCTCCCTCTCCCTCTGCGCGAGGGCGTCCTCGGCCTCCGCCTGCCGGCGCTGGGCACGCCCCGTCTCCTGCTCCGCGCCGCACCGCTGCGCGTCCACCGCCTCCACCAGTTCCTGCTGCCGCGCCAGCGCACGCGCGTGCTCTGCTTGCGCACGCACCAGCGAGGCCTCCAGCTCCGCCACCTGGCGCCGCGACTCCCCCAGCGCCTCCGCCCACTGCGCGCGCATGCGGTCAAACGCCACCAGCAACGTTTCCGTGAGCTCACGCGGGTGCAGCCCCGCCGCCGTGTCCACACGCGCAGCAGACAGCTTGGCCGGCGTTGTGGCCCGCATGGGTGCCGCCTTGTTGCCGCTGGACGTCACCTCATCGGACCCAGGGCCGTCGCCTTCCTGCCTCGCTGTCGGTGTCGGCGCGTCCACCCTCTGCATGGCTGGCTTGGTGGCGGAGCCCATGGTGGATGCAGGCGATGCGGGGGCCAGCATGCGGTTGGTGGCGTTCTGCAGCGGCGTGCGCGGCGCCAGCACATCACCCTCACTGGCTGCGCGATCCGTGCCGGCTGCTAGACCGACGCGCGGGGCTCCCGTCGCTGCATCGCCCGCGCCCTGCCTCTGCGGTGTGGGCGGCGCCTGCTCCTGCACAGCGCGCAGCAGCGAGGCGAGTGCAGCCTGCATGGCCGCCACCTGCGCCATGCGGTCGCTGCACTCGTGGGTCAGCGCGCGCACCTGCTCCCGCAGCAGCGCGTTCTCCTCCACCACCTCGCGTGCATCTTGCACTTGAAGCTGCGCATGCGGGGGCAACGGGTCGTTCCCAGGACGCAGGCGGGGCGCAGGTAGGGAAACGATACACAAAACATTCGATGGGGGGAGCGCCGTTCACCAGCATGCCAGCATGATCTGGGGCCGTGACGGTTTCCGCACTTCTCCATGGCCTCCGTGCCCTATCACAAACTTACACTAACAACGGAAAGAACTTGCTGGGCATCCCTACATGTGCACACTGCGCTGTCATGCACCGACCATGCATCACCCCCTAAGATATGCAGCCACACATAGCTCGCCTGCCCGCTGGCGCGGCCGGCCATGCATCCAACTCTCCACCCATTCATCAAACGGTATGCCTGCCTCGCCCCCACCCTCTAATGCAGACGTGCATGCAGCCCCCTCATTCCCCCCCCGCAATTTCGACAAACTCCCCACCACTTACCCGCATATCGCATCATCTCCACCCACTATGTACCTACGGATGCCCCCATCCACCTGTCTGTACCCACCCACAGGTCAGGCCACCCACCCAGCTATCCATCTCAAACCACCACAGCACATTCAAACAGTTATGGTACGTACACCTCGGACATTGGCAGCCCACACAGAAACACGACCCATTCTCTTGCGTGGGAACAGCAGGCCGAGCTCTGGTGCGTGCGCACCTGAGTCTCAGGATCTGGCCCCCTTGTTCTCATGTCGAAGCGCATGTTTAACACCTCCCCTGGCTACCATCAACGACCAGCAACATTCCACGTGTTCCTGGTTGTCCTTGCAAGGGTGCATGCGACGTAATACCAGCGTCTGTCGCCACTCAAGGTGCCCGCACGGTACGTGGTCGCTATCGATCTGCCCTCTACATGGTTGCGTGGCTCCCCGTGTGCAGCGCCCATCCCCACCTCGAGCTGCTTGGTGCTGCTGGCGCGGCTGCTGAGGCGCGCGGACAGCACGTGCAGCTCCCCTCGCAGACGCGACACCTCCTCCACCGCCTGCGCGCGTAGAGAGGGCACCGCCAGCGCAGGGGCACCCGATCATCATTACACTAGCAAGCGCTGGCACCCGATCACCATTACATCAGCAAGCCCTGGCACCCGATCGCAGGAAGAGATTTGCAGGGGATGGTGGTTTGCTGCCGTCACGTCCCCAGGTGCCATGGCCCATGGGTGCGTTGTGAGGCAGGCAGTGGCTGAGGAACTAGCAAGGGCAGGGAAGGGGTGGGTGCACTGGACAACGATCAAAACTAAAGGGTGCTAGCAGAAAGCTGTGATTAGCCCTTCCCATCGTGGTGCTGATTCATATGCTAGGCTTCGCAAGGGCCTTGCCTTCCGGGGGGTCACCTTACCCAGCTCTAGATCAGGAAACGCAAAGGATGCCTCACGTCAAGGCAGGGCTTCTGGCTGGCTGCCTAGTATGATTGCCCGCTACCCAACGGCGCATCCCACCTGGTTGCAGTGCGACTCCATGACCTCGTTGCTGCTCTGCAGACGCAACAGGTGTCCATGGGACGTGGCCAGCTCCGCCGTGAGCCTCTCCACCTCCACGTGCGCCGCTGCTGCCCGCTGGCTTTGTTCGGCACCGCTCTCCTGTGCATGGGGGGGGAGCATGATGTGTGACAGCGCAGCACTAGCATGCATGGTCACAAAAAAACGCGGGCACAGGTGGGCAATCCACTCTGGCATGCCATCACAATGGGCAGGCACTGCACAGAACAAGTGCCGGGCGGCATACCATGGGGGCGCGTGGCCTGCCCTCATGACCAGGTCCTGGGCGGAGGGGTAACTGCGGCACGGCTTGCACGCTTGATGCATGGGGGGGGCATAGGGGCAGCGATGGGCATCATGGGAGGAAGGGCATGGGCGGAGGCAGATGCCGTGAGGTGGAGGCTGGGTGGGCGAGGTCATGCGGGTGCAAACTGCCTGGGTGCGGTGCCGCAAATTGAAGCTGTGGAGGCAGAGCGGGCGTTTCATTTGGGACATCCTTCATGCATTCCTCATTGCCCGGCCCACCCGCGTACTAGCCTCACCTCGCTGGCCTGCAGCTGCTCCTCCAGCTCCGCCACGCGCTGCTGCAGCTGCGCCACCTGGCCCCGGTGCTGGTCCGTTGCCTCTGCCAACGCCGCCTCGGCAGCCGCTGCCTGCTGCTTGCATGCATCCACTTCACGGGCGTGGCGCGTGCTCATGTCCTGTGTGCCGTGTGTGAGTGATGTGGTCCATGGTCATGCATGCACGCCGACATGCCACGGGTCAGGGGTGGGCCAGCATACGCAATCTCATGGTGGGCGCACACAAGGGACAGGAGGGATGGGATGCGGTGGTCGCACGCGCGGCTACACATGGGGAGAACCGGGGTGTCGCGGGAAGCCGGCAAGACACCCACCATGCCGGCACAACGGGGAGAGAAGACGTCGCGGGAAGCCGGCAAGACACCCACCATGCCGGCACAAGGGGGAGAGAAGACGCCGAGGGAAGCCGGCAAGACACCCACCATGCCGGCACAAGGGGGAGAGAAGATGTCGCGATTTAGCGCACGCGCACATGCCCACCTGCGCGTAGCGTTCCGCCCCCACGTGCGCCGCCTCCATCGCCGCCTGCAGCGCCGCCACCTGGGCGTTGCGCGCCGCTGCCTCCTCCTGCGTGCTGGCCAGCTGGTCCATCAGCCGCTTCTCCCTGTCAACTGCGGCCGCCAGCAGCGAGCGCAGGGAGGCCGCCTCCTCCCTGGCCATATCCACCTTGGACAGGAGCCCCGCCACGATGACCGCGTCGGCTGCGGGGGAGGAGGCGGGCGTAGGGCTGGTGCCGGATGCTGCAGAAGGTGGGCGAGCACAGGAGGGCAATGCGTCGGGGTCTGGGAAACCAAAGGCTAGGCCCTCCGCACTAGGGCAAGTCTCTGCATCCTGGACAGACGCCCTGGCCTGTAGCCAGGGCCCACCGGGTGACACTTGCTCCTGCAGCTCCCGCAGTTCCTTTTTCACTTGCGCCAGCTCTTGCCGGTCCTTGTCCCACGCGTTCTGAGGAGCAAGCATGGGGGTGGGGGGGGTGGGGGGAGGAGGAAGTGGTTAATGCGGAAGTCGGATACCGGGGAAACTGCATTACTGACGAAAACAGATAGGGTCGTTCTGAAGCTCAGGGGGAGAGCCAGTCGTTGTAGCCGAAAGCTGAAAGCAATCACCAAGAGGAATGAATATCATGCGGAAATGCATGGTCACGGTAGAACCATTGGAAGTCGCATATCCTGTACCACGATGTAAATCATATATTTAAAGCCTCTTTTATCTCCATCGCACGCACCTGGCATGACGTCAGACGTCGTCGCAGGATAACGACTTCCTCAGAGCTCCCGCCCAGGCTATGGGACTGGGGATGCAGCGGTGGTAGAGGCGACGTCTGGCTTTTGGATTCAGCAGGATGGTCCTCGCTGGCTTCTCTGGATCCGCCAGTGCGAGGGCCTGGATTTTCAGGCAACTGCAAAATAAAATTCCAACGCATATTATTTATGCGCATGTTTAAACCATGGTCACGCCTTGCTCGAAGCAATGACCTGACGGCACCTTGGCAAGTCTCTACCTTGGCAAGTCTCTGTAAGTACGGAGGACAATAATTTCAAATAGGCGGGTAAAGCATGGGACTCACCGTTGCCGAGAGTGCTTGTTCGGACATAGTATCCATTGTTGGCGTCTCAGGGGTCTGCGCGTCTCTCGGGCTGAGCTCCTTTACCTTGGGTTTCGATGCAGGGCTAGAATGCAGAGCATTGAATTGCGTCCGGCAGCTTTGCAGAAATTGGTCAAGGTCTTCGGCTGACTGCGCTCTAACCCTAGTTCCCCAAGAACTACCTGGGATGAGGCTTGTTGCTTTCATGGTAGTTGCGATTACAAAATGCTAAAGAAGGTACCTTCCAGCCGGCGGTTTATTGCCATATATCGGACCGACCAAATGTAACGGCGTCAAAACTAATTGCACCATAAAACATTCGGCGGGGGTTCTTGAGCCAAACACCTTTTTACTTTTTTTTGCAGCGCTCCATGTTTGATGGAACGTGGTGAATCAGCTCGAGTTGAGTGCCCATTTACGCATCGCAACCGATATCATTCTCTCGCCATGATGGGTTTCTGCAACTGGCGTCTGCAAGGGCGCGATTTACCAAATTCAAATGAAAAATATGTTCTCGACTTCTCGTCACGGATTATAATGAACCGGCGCGGCGCGTCATGAGTTGAATGCGCGGGAAGTAGATTCCTGGATACGCGGGAGTTGCGGACTCACTGGCGGTATTACACGTGTGCTGCAAACTTGAAGAAAAATAGCACGGTCTACTGTAAGTAGAGTACGACCAATACGTACTCCGTAAGCAAGTATTAGACCTGAAAATGATGAAGGGCGGTGAGTGACCTCAATAATAATGAAAAGCTGAAAAAACTCGCGTCGGTAAATACCTAACTTGCGCCAGAACGGTGGCTAATGCCTTCAATTTTCAACCTACCGTATGCGCCAGTGCTTTAATTGTCACAATGTTGCGTCCCTGAAGGCCATTTGGGTGGAGTTATGGCCCTGAAGAACAGCTGACAGCGTTTCCTTGAAGAATGGGGAATGTTGCTCCCTTAGAGGGATTTCATTAATCTTCCCTTGGAAGGTACCTTGGCCTTCTTAGACCAACACAAAGTTCCACAGATTACGCACTTGCAGTGCTTTTGTGTTAAAAAGGCCATTTCCCCCATTATTGAAATTTCTTGCTGTACAAAGCAAAATACTGTGCACTTGGCGCCATCGGGACATGTTGCAAGTTTTAAGCGCATGAGCTCGCCCGCCCGATATGAACTTGTCCGCCACAGGACTTGCTCCTGAGGTAGTGCTGCAACTTGCGCGCCATGGAGTGCATACCGGTGAGTTCCCACGAGGTGTAAAACTTCTTGAACTTGCGAGAAAACAGCTGCACTGCGGTTTCTCGCCTGCCGAAAACTGTCCTGCTGCTGACCAAATCAAATCAGCGATCGCAAGTTACAGAGGATTCGTTTTTTGCCGTGCATATACCTTTTTACTAATGAGAAGTTGAAGCAAGGTTCTGAACTCGTATTAAGTTCAAGCGAATCATGCAATTGCAATTCCATTCTACGTTATGGTGTTGGCGTAATGGCATCCAAGGTCTCTGTGCATACTGAGATGTGCAGCTTAGCCATGTCTATCCCTCATGAAGCTAATCCTTGACCTTATCGCCGTATGCTCACACTGTGTGTGTTGTGGTGTCTGTATCCGTGTGTAATGCCTGCAGTGAATCGAGCATCACATCCTGTGGGACACCTCATGCTGTCAAGACACATGATTCTGGTTTATTTTATTTTCCCCCATGCTTGTTATGCATACCTACCGTGCCCCATGCCCGCAGTGGAGGACTACATCCTCTGGGATACCTCCATGCTGCAGGCACCTGGCCATGAGAGCGCCGCCGCCGTGAAGGAGGTAGGGAATCAAGCACACAGTTGCAGCAACGGATGGCTAGGAACATACCTCATCCACTCCACAGTAAGTAATAGGAACGGTTTACTTCCCTGCGCAGAGGCACCTGTGTACCCTGGCGGGACTGGTGGGCTTGCCTCGGCTTCCATGTGTGAGTGATGTGGGGATGAGGGGCCGGACCCGCGGTGCCCATCCAGTCCCCTATCAACAGGTGCCGGGCATCCTACATATTCCTACGTTTTTTTCCTGTAACCGTTGGACGGAGTTTTGCTAAGTGGTCTCTTTGCGTGCATGCCGCGTCAATGAGCTCCCGATTTGCCGGCTCTTGTCCGCTCCTCTCTGCTCGCGGCGCCGCGTTCCCCCATGCCTCCCTGCATCCCTCTCCTCCCGCGCAGATGCTGGATGCTGTCTCCCGCTACCTGACCAGCAACTATGTGCTGCTTGTGCCCACGCCGCTCGCGGGCGCTTCTGCCACCGGCGGTGATGGGGCCCTAACGGATGCGCCAGGAGGCAGTGCGGCGTGCATGGGGCATGCGGTCTCCACAGGGTGTGCCAGGTAAGGGATGTGGGACCCACATAAGCCGCCAGTCAGGTGTCATTGTGCGTGTGTTGATTTCCATGATGCAATCTATTAGTTACGATCACCGTGGTAACTCCATCCGCCCGCCCGCCTGCCCGCCTGTCCGTCCGTCCGTCCGTCCGTCCGTCTACCCGTCCGTCCGTCCATCGTGTATTGCCGGATGCCAGCCATGGCTTGCCACGGTGCTTGAGATTCCAGCGCCAAGAAAGCATCAGGCGGGCTGGTCTAGACCATACCGTGCTGCATACTATGGCATGGCCAAACCCTGGCTAGTTCTGGCCAGGCCTAAGTGGTGTACAAGGACTGCTGGCGCCAGGATGGCAGGTTGCTTGTGTGGCTCCAAGGGTCGCCCCCACCTCCAAGCCTTCTCTTCGGAGTAGTGCTTCCCATCCTGTTGAATGCGCAGGCAGGCACATGTGTGTGTGCCTGTCTGCCATGCGATTTCCCCTGTACCCGCTCTTGGACCCTGTGGGAAGCCGCACCCTACATCTTCACCCCGCGCCGGTGGCTTCTCTTGTCCCCCATACCCATTTCCCCCACCAAGCCATATGCTGCCCCTCTCCCTGTGGCTCACTTGGCATTCAGCCGTGCGGTGTCCTCCATTGTCCTCCTTGCGTGCCCCCCTTGCGTGGCCCCCTTGCATGCACCCCTTGCGTGCCCCGCTCATGGCCCCGCAGCCTGGACGCCCTCCTGCGCGGTGGGCTGCGCGTGGGGGTGGTCACTGAGCTGGTCGGCACATCCGCGGTGGGCAAGACGCAGGTAGGTGGGTGGGGAGCCAAGACGCAGGTAGGCGGGTGGGGAGCAAAGACGCAGGTAGGCGGGTGGGGAGCCAAGACGCAGGTAGGCGGGTGGGGAGCCAAGACGCAGGTAGGCGGGTGGGGAGCCAAGACGCAGGTAGGCGGGTGGGGAGCCAAGACGCAGGTAGGCGGGTGGGGAGCAGGTAGGCGGGTGGGGAGCCAAGACACAGGTAGGCGGGTGGGGAGCCAAGACACAGGTAGGCGGGTGGGGAGCCAAGACGCAGGTAGGCGGGTGGGGAGCCAAGACACAGGTAGGCGGGTGGGGAGCCAAGACACAGGTAGGCGGGTGGGGAGCCAAGACGCAGGTAGGTGGGTGGGGAGCCAAGACACAGGTAGGCGGGTGGGGAGCCAAGACGCAGGTAGGCGGGTGGGGAGCCAAGACGCAGGTAGGCGGGTGGGGAGCCAAGACACAGGTAGGCGGGTGGGGAGCCAAGACACAGGTAGGCGGGTGGGGAGCCAAGACGCAGGTAGGCGGGTGGGGAGCCAAGACACAGGTAGGCGGGTGGGGAGCCAAGACGCAGGTAGGTGGGTGGGGAGCCAAGACACAGGTAGGCGGGTGGGGAGCCAAGACGCAGGTAGGCGGGTGGGGAGCCAAGACACAGGTAGGCGGGTGGGGAGCCAAGACGCAGGTAGGTGGGTGGGGAGCCAAGACACAGGTAGGCGGGTGGGGAGCCAAGACACAGGTAGGCGGGTGGGGAGCCAAGACACAGGTAGGCGGGTGGGGAGCCAAGACACAGGTAGGCGGGTGGGGAGCCAAGACGCAGGTAGGCGGGTGGGGAGCCAAGACACAGGTAGGCGGGTGGGGAGCCAAGACGCAGGTAGGCGGGTGGGGAGCCAAGACACAGGTAGGCGGGTGGGGAGCCAAGACGCAGGTAGGCGGGTGGGGAGCCAAGACGCAGGTAGGCGGGTGGGGAGCCAAGACACAGGTAGGCGGGTGGGGAGCCAAGACGCAGGTAGGTGGGTGGGGAGCCAAGACACAGGTAGGCGGGTGGGGAGCCAAGACGCAGGTAGGTGGGTGGGGAGCCAAGACACAGGTAGGCGGGTGGGGAGCCAAGACACAGGTAGGCGGGTGGGGAGCCAAGACGCAGGTAGGCGGGTGGGGAGCCAAGACACAGGTAGGCGGGTGGGGAGCCAAGACACAGGTAGGCGGGTGGGGAGCCAAGACACAGGTAGGCGGGTGGGGAGCCAAGACACAGGTAGGCGGGTGGGGAGCCAAGACGCAGGTAGGCGGGTGGGGAGCCAAGACACAGGTAGGCGGGTGGGGAGCCAAGACGCAGGTAGGCGGGTGGGCAGCCAAGACACAGGTAGGCGGGTGGGGAGCCAAGACGCAGGTAGGCGGGTGGGGAGCCAAGACACAGGTAGGCGGGTGGGGAGCCAAGACACAGGTAGGCGGGTGGGGAGCCAAGACGCAGGTAGGCGGGTGGGGAGCCAAGACACAGGTAGGCGGGTGGGGAGCCAAGACACAGGTAGGCGGGTGGGGAGCCAAGACGCAGGTAGGCGGGTGGGGAGCCAAGACGCAGGTAGGCGGGTGGGGAGCCAAGACGCAGGTAGGCGGGTGGGGAGCCAAGACGCAGGTAGGCGGGTGGGGAGCCAAGACACAGGTAGGCGGGTGGGGAGCAGGTAGGCGGGTGGGGAGCCAAGACACAGGTAGGCGGGTGGGGAGCCAAGACGCAGGTAGGCGGGTGGGGAGCCAAGACACAGGTAGGCGGGTGGGGAGCCAAGACACAGGTAGGCGGGTGGGGAGCAGGTAGGCGGGTGGGGAGCCAAGACGCAGGTAGGCGGGTGGGGAGCCAAGACGCAGGTAGGCGGGTGGGGAGCCAAGACACAGGTAGGCGGGTGGGGAGCAGGTAGGCGGGTGGGGAGCCAAGACGCAGGTAGGCGGGTGGGGAGCCAAGACACAGGTAGGCGGGTGGGGAGCCAAGACACAGGTAGGCGGGTGGGGAGCCAAGACACAGGTAGGCGGGTGGGGAGCCAAGACGCAGGTAGGCGGGTGGGGAGCCAAGACGCAGGTAGGCGGGTGGGGAGCCAAGACACAGGTAGGCGGGTGGGGAGCCAAGACGCAGGTAGGCGGGTGGGGAGCCAAGACACAGGTAGGCGGGTGGGGAGCCAAGACACAGGTAGGCGGGTGGGGAGCCAAGACGCAGGTAGGCGGGTGGGGAGCCAAGACGCAGGTAGGCGGGTGGGGAGCCAAGACGCAGGTAGGCGGGTGGGGAGCCAAGACACAGGTAGGCGGGTGGGGAGCCAAGACGCAGGTAGGCGGGTGGGGAGCCAAGACACAGGTAGGCGGGTGGGGAGCCAAGACGCAGGTAGGCGGGTGGGGAGCCAAGACACAGGTAGGCGGGTGGGGAGCAGGTAGGCGGGTGGGGAGCCAAGACACAGGTAGGTGGGTGGGGAGCCAAGACACAGGTAGGCGGGTGGGGAGCCAAGACGCAGGTAGGCGGGTGGGGAGCCAAGACACAGGTAGGCGGGTGGGGAGCCAAGACGCAGGTAGGCGGGTGGGGAGCCAAGACACAGGTAGGCGGGTGGGGAGCCAAGACACAGGTAGGCGGGTGGGGAGCCAAGACGCAGGTAGGCGGGTGGGGAGCCAAGACGCAGGTAGGCGGGTGGGGAGCCAAGACGCAGGTAGGCGGGTGGGGAGCCAAGACACAGGTAGGCGGGTGGGGAGCCAAGACGCAGGTAGGCGGGTGGGGAGCCAAGACACAGGTAGGCGGGTGGGGAGCCAAGACGCAGGTAGGCGGGTGGGGAGCCAAGACGTAGGTAGGCGGGTGGGGAGCCAAGACGCAGGTAGGCGGGTGGGGAGCCAAGACACAGGTAGGCGGGTGGGGAGCCAAGACGCAGGTAGGCGGGTGGGGAGCCAAGACACAGGTAGGCGGGTGGGGAGCCAAGACGCAGGTAGGCGGGTGGGGAGCCAAGACACAGGTAGGCGGGTGGGGAGCAGGTAGGCGGGTGGGGAGCCAAGACACAGGTAGGTGGGTGGGGAGCCAAGACACAGGTAGGCGGGTGGGGAGCCAAGACGCAGGTAGGCGGGTGGGGAGCCAAGACACAGGTAGGCGGGTGGGGAGCCAAGACGCAGGTAGGCGGGTGGGGAGCAGGTAGGTGGGTGGGGAGCCAAGACGCAGGTAGGCGGGTGGGGAGCAGGTAGGCGGGTGGGGAGCCAAGACACAGGTAGGTGGGTGGGGAGCCAAGACACAGGTAGGCGGGTGGGGAGCCAAGACGCAGGTAGGCGGGTGGGGAGCCAAGACACAGGTAGGCGGGTGGGGAGCCAAGACGCAGGTAGGCGGGTGGGGAGCCAAGACGCAGGTAGGCGGGTGGGGAGCCAAGACGCAGGTAGGCGGGTGGGGAGCCAAGACACAGGTAGGCGGGTGGGGAGCCAACACGCAGGTAGGCGGGTGGGGAGCCAAGACGCAGGTAGGCGGGTGGGGAGCCAAGACACAGGTAGGCGGGTGGGGAGCCAAGACGCAGGTAGGTGGGTGGGGAGCCAAGACACAGGTAGGCGGGTGGGGAGCCAAGACGCAGGTAGGCGGGTGGGGAGCCAAGACGCAGGTAGGCGGGTGGGGAGCCAACACGCAGGTAGGCGGGTGGGGAGCCAACACGCAGGTAGGCGGGTGGGGAGCCAAGACGCAGGTAGGCGGGTGGGGAGCCAAGACGCAGGTAGGTGGGTGGGGAGCCAAGACACAGGTAGGCGGGTGGGGAGCCAAGACGCAGGTAGGCGGGTGGGGAGCCAAGACGCAGGTAGGCGGGTGGGGAGCCAAGACGCAGGTAGGCGGGTGGGGAGCCAAGACGCAGGTAGGCGGGTGGGGAGCCAAGACGCAGGTAGGCGGGTGGGGAGCCAACACGCAGGTAGGCGGGTGGGGAGCCAACACGCAGGTAGGCGGGTGGGGAGCAGGTAGGTGGGTGGGGAGCCAAGACACAGGTAGGCGGGTGGGTGCTACTGCATGTGGATGGACCATGTGCCCAGGGCGATGCTGGACACGAAACATAGGAATTCGGCCTGAACATGTCAGCATGCACCGACCAGCAACCGGCGCTGCTTTGTGCTCGTGCCACCATCGCAGCTGCGCTGCATGGGGCGTGTCTGAGCCCTCCTCACGTGTGCCAATCAGGGTACATGGGTGTACCCCTCACCAGGGTACAAAGTGCCCCGTACGACCCAACATGACCGTCGTCGCTTCAAAGATTTGGTAGTTACCGCGCTATGCCTCTGCCTTGTAGCGCAGCCCGGTCGCTCAACACACCTAGCTTCACCTTTAAGAATGGGTCCGACCGACCAGTGCTGCGACCTTGTAGGTAGGGAGCCAATCCAGGGCTCAAATATGACTTTGATATCCTTAACCCATAGTCCGCTACCCCCCCGACCTGTCGGGGGGGTTGACTAACGGTCGAATTTCGCGCCGCGCCGAGAGCGCCACGCCACTTGTGACGGTGGACAGTTGTCCGGTGGGTCCGGGAACACTTAGGGACGAAGGTGATGCATAGGTTTGGGGGTAATATCCGCCATAGCCTGGTAATTATAGGGCTGTAATCATAGGGGGTCACGTGACTTTGGCGGGAAATTTTCACTCGCGCGCGCGCAACGAGATATGGCTGCCAACGTGCCGTTATCAGGGAGATTTTGCGTCTCGCGGCTAGAAACGGTTTAGAATGTTGCTCAGAATGATGATGCGTGATTTTCGTAGGTCAGGCATGGCCAAACTGGTAGGATTGGGAAAATTCAGGTGGAAAAATACTGCCTTCTTGGTCGTGACACAGTGTACTCAGTGCCAGATGAGTAATCGCTTATCATATTTCCATTTTATCCTCATGGCCGGGCAGTCTGCGCCAGCCCAAGCATCCACATTTGGTACGGGATGTCCGCTGATGCGTTTGCTGGGAATGCGGACGCGTTTATTGGTAATCTTTGAACGCAGCATCAACCTGGTAATCATAAAGGATGCATGCATGATGCGGCTATGGCGACCTATGCCTGTAAAGCAACGGTATGTGTGAGATATGAGGGTCCCAGCCAGTGGAATCCGGGCAGGACATGAACGAGCCGGGTACGGCAACGTGTTTGCGTGTCCTTTGCAGCGGAATACGTCTCCCATGCATTATATTTGACGAGCTTATTAGTGCACCTTTCAGCAAGCTTCCATGCCTGCTGTAAAGAGCGGTATTAGCCCTCAAAGTGACCAGTTTATGGCATTTCTTTGGAGCATGTCATTTCGTTAATGCAGGTAGGCAACATGTTTGTATTCCAGCACCTTTGGCAATCTTTTATAGCTTGTTATAATGCATTCTTGTATTGCATGTCATAGATGGCTATTTACGCGCGCGTAACCCACACACGTAAATGAGCACCTTGTATGGGTCTAATGGGTCATCCGGGTGGTCTGACCCAAGGAAACCACCATTGGACTATCCAACGAAGTTGTCCAATGTTGGTATTGAGATTCCCCACCCTACCTGGGAAGCTAGGGGGGGGTAGACTTTTCCTTGGGAAAAAAGGATCGTCTTTTGGCCGACTTTGAGTAGAGCTATCATCCAAATGCTTTGATAGAGCCAAGGTATTAATGCATAGTCTGAAAGCCCTTGAAGTGTAGATACTCCTAGCATCTTGGCTGGGGGTATTTGGAGTTGTGGCCTGGGAGTTATGAATTTTTTTATTTTCAGGGGTATGAAAGTGCCAAAAATGGGTCAGCGGACTAAGGGTTAAGCGCGAAGCCAGGGGCCTACCCGTTGGTTTGGGCCTGTCGGACCGGCGATTCCAGGGATCCGATGTTGGGGGATGCCAAGGGTGGGCCCCTGTTGGGTTATTTGATGGTGCCCATTCTCCCTGGCTCGCCTGCTCATGGCACGCCTATTGGCACACCTAGTATGGCGCACTCATGGCAGGCCTTCTACCACCGTTCACGTCATCCCCGTGATCACGGTTGGCCCATCTGCGGGCGGCGCGGTGGCGACCCGGCCACCAGGGGGACGGCCGCGTCCATTTCCCACGAGTGACTGCCCCTTGTTCCTTCCTGTTCTTGTCTGTGTGCGGTTGATGCATGTGCAACGCTCGTTGAAGCGGCTGCGTGGATACTCTCAGGTACATTCAATCCTGTGCGTGCTGCACGGGACACTGCTTGGCATTCATGCGTGTGCTGCATGTGTGCTAGATGGCATGCATTCACGTGGGTGTCCATCGGTACCGGCACACAAGCGACCGCGCCCTCCATCGATGCCGTGCCTCACTCGTACCCGACACCCCGTGACAATCATCCACGGCTTGACAGGTGGTGTTCAGCGCGGCTGCCAGTGCAGTGACGTCCCATGACACGGCGCGTGTGGTGTTCGTCGACACATGCGGCACCTTCAGCCCCCAGCGCCTCTCACTCATGTGCCGGCACATGCTGCGGGCCAGGGACCCTCAGGTGCGTGCCTTGTGCATGGGTGGTGCTGGTAGTGCATGAAAGCCAATTGGGATGGTGTCTAGTTTTTTTGAATTATGTGGCACGGTTGCCAGTCTTTTTCTACACGCTGTAGGCACCTGGCACAGGCACCAGTGGGTGGAAACCCTGGGGGAGGTGACGGTGGCCGGCAGCCATCATGGGCGGCCGGAGATGCCAATGGGCAGGTCGTTGTCTGCCTGCCTGCCTGTGGCCTAGGCTAACACGCACGTGCAGACGCGGCTGTTGCTGTCTGTATAAGCTCGTGGAGCATTCGCAAGTTTCACTAGATTCAGCAGCTTGTGAGATCGTAATCTCGTGAGCCGTGGCTAGGTTTAGTAGTTTCTGAAGCTCGCTGCACATGCGGTGACGTGCATGCAGATCGGCTTGAGTAACTTTGGTGGGAATATTGCGGCACACACTACCCCTCGGACCCCCTGGTCCCGAGAGAGCTATGAAGAGGAAGGAGGGAAGGTGATGAGTTCGCCTGTAGTTTTTGCCTGTAAAATATGCACTGCTACAAATGTGTTCTATCTTTTATCCCTGTTCATAGAGTGCCTTGCATTTCAATGCTAACCTTAAGGTCTAATGCCAAGAAACAGCAAGTAATGTCGTCGCTGCCTCACACTGTCTGGTTGCAGCGGGCGTGTGGCACCTTGCTGTTGCAGTGACGGGATGCAGCCCACGGCTTCTGCGACCGTCCAAGTACACGCGTTTGCTAGAAGCATGCCAGACATGTCTACTTGCTTTTCAGGTTTTCGCCGGCGCAAAAGCCTGATAGTTCTTCAAAAGTCTGCAGTAAAAATAGTGTGCACTCTACCATGGCGTGCCCTGCCCGCCCCCCCCCCCGCCCCCCGCCCCCCGCCCCCCGCCCCCTGCCCCCGCCCCCCACCCCCCCTCATGTGCCCTCAGGTGGCGGCGCCGCGGGAGGCCTTGTCGGATGCCCTTAAGCGCGTGGCGGTGCTGCACGCGTTCGACGCGCCCTCGCTGCTGGGTGTGGTGGAGTGGCTGGCGATGAAGATGCAGGAGCAGGTGGGCACGTGCACCAGAGCCAGCGGGTTGGCGTGCGGCACGCAGGCCACGGTGTGGACACGCGGCCCATGCCTCCTCTTCAAGTCCTTGATGGCAGATGATATTTTGGATCCGCACACCCATGGGCCGCCCTCCCTCCCATACACACGCAATGGGGCGCAGATACCTGGGTGGGAAGGCAGTTTGCCTCGGTGTCCGCTATCAGGCGTTGAGGCCGCTAGCACAACGCACGCCCTCTGCGGTCCTCGGATGATGGGGGCAGCTTTTGTCGGGGCATCGCGACACTTGGTGCGCTTTCATGCGCCTGGAGACGCGGTTCGCACACGTCCGTGCCACGTCTGCTGGCAATGCCCCCGTTGCTGCATGAACCCCCCCCCCTTGAAGCTTTGCTGGCACCTGCGGGGCTTGTTGTTGTAATGGGCCCGATCTCTCCATTGGCGTGCCAGTTGTGCGCACGGCATGCGGTTTATAAGCACGGGCGCTTGACCGGGCATGAAGGTACTGCACTGACCTGTTGCATTGGCAGCATCCGCGATATTTGATTTCACCATGTGATAGGAGTCGTGGTACCATGTGCTTTGTTCACATATCGGCTCCCCCCCCCCATCCCCGCCCCATGACACGGCGGGTGCAGGCCAACCCCGTCCACCTCTCCACGCTGCTTGTCATCGACTCCGCGTCAGCCGTGCTCAAGCCCGTGTTGGGCGTGCCCAACGCACAAGGTGAGGCAGATGGTGGTTGGTGAGGTTTGCAGGTATAAGGTGACGCAGATGGCACAGGGGGGGGTGAGGCGGATGGCAGTAGGAGAGGGTCGCAGGCATAAGGTGAGGCAGATGGCACAAAGGCAGGGGGTTGATGCGGATGGCAGTAGGAGAGGGTTGCAGGCATAAGGTGAGGCAGATGGCACAAAGGGAGGGGGTATGTGGATGGCAGTAGGAGAGGGTTGCCGAAGTTTTGCATACTCACTAAACATTTTCGTGTCGCCATCATGCCAGTCTTTCGAGCACAGAACCCACCACATTGCGTAAATGGTGGCCCTGGCCCGTCCAAGGAAACACACAGGAGCGCTGCTGGCAGGGATTCACCAGGCCTGTCGACCCCCACACCTGTGTCCCTTGGGTCTTGCGGTCACGCTGCCGCCCCCTGACCCTGGCCACATACTTGCCGCTGCCCCCTGTCACCGCTCCAGGCCTCGCGCTCATGAATGCCCTCGGCCACGCGCTCAAGTTCCTGGCCAAGCGGCACCGCCTGGCCGTGCTGGTACGCGCACGCGTGTATGGCCAAGCGGCACCGCCTGGCCGTGCTGGTACGCGCACGCGTGTAGAGAACGCCCTCTGCTCTGTGTAGCAAGGTGTAGTGATGGTAGTGATGGTTGTATGGGTTCCCCCATTCCATGCGGATGCATGGCCCCGCGCCCAAGCCCTGTGTGCTCGTGTTTGCAAGCAACTGAGTTTATGGCATCACGTGCTGGTGCATGACCCCGCACGCGCACGCCCCTCCGCTTGGCCTAGTGTTTTGCAAGGGCCTGCTCGTCGTATGCTGGTGTGGTGGCATGCTGCACCACCTGGCCGCATGTCAGTTCCCTGCCGCTTCTAGCATTCCGGTACACAGGATAAGCTGCCCATGGTTGGAGCTGACAGGGTGGGTCGCAATGGTAGACGAAGATGATGGTGGCTTGTTCATGTCTGGCAATGTGTGGTGTTGCTCTTGGGCTGCTGCCAGGTGCTGCCCGAGCATGGCCTGGCGCATGATCTTCCTGAAACTTGTGCAGGGGCATGTGCGAGTGGATTCACGATCATGAACGCCCCTTTCTACCACCCATGTACGCAACCGTAAGGTATCCATGTCAGGCCGGCATCATGAGTGCGGGTGAGTGCGGCCATGCATGGTCATCTGTGCACACTTTGCCTGTTCTAGTGCGCATAGTGAGTGGTGCATGACTCCTTACCAAAATTCATGTACTACTGCTATCGTCAAATATTGATTTGCAATTTGCCATGAGCTCTGCTAATGTTACAATGACGAATGTTTAAGCTCTCTGCTCTTGTGCGCGCTGCCTCCCACTCTTGCGGCTGTCGGGCGCGCAGGTGACCAATCAGATGGTGGAGAAGGACGGTCGCATGAAACCCGCGCTGGGCGCCACATGGGCGCGAGGCCAGCAGCACCAACTGCAGCTAAGCAAGGACCTGGCATCCGGCACATGCACCGCCGAGGTCACGCGCCACAGCCTTACGGCAAGTGCCCTTGTTTTCCTTGTCTCTATGGGTGTGTCTGGAGCTGCATGCATGGTGCCGGCGGTGGTATCCATCCTCCGGAGTGTGGACCTATGCAGGTTGCCTGCGTTGCACGGTCGTGGCTGGACAAGACCAAAGGCTTGTGCACAATAGGCTGTTGTTTGGTGCACGATTGCTCATGTTTTGGTGCAAATTAATTAATGAAGAACATGGCTCCGTAGGGACTGGGGAGCATATGTAACACATATCCCTGAGAAGGGGCTTATGGGTTTTTAATACAGTCTGGGCTACAACCTGCAGGTAGAGGATGTAAGCTGCCACCTACTCTGGGTGCACAATGTGCACCTACACCACCATGATGGATCATACCTAAAAGAAGGCCTGCATGACATGGGGTGGAAGATGATTATGGCTAGGCTATAGCTGGAGCATGGCATCTCAGCAGAGAGTAACTCTCTGCATGGGCAAAGCACGACTAAATACTCTAAATCTATTGGATTGGCGGGTGTGAGCCCATCACGTAGGCCTACATGGCCACGTCACTAAGCTTTTGGTGCAAATGGGTGCCTCTCACCACTGCAACTTGGCTTGGTGTGGCTCAGTTGGACATCACGTTTGGTACGATTTTGCATGTGACCGATTGCTAGGCATGAAGTCACGGCAAGCTTGCATGCTGCTGCGCGCAAGAGCAGAGTTGCGATGCCTCAAGTCGTCCTCCCAACTGCTATCTTGACCTGTAATCCCTTGTTGACGTTGCAGGCAACCGGTGAGAAGGCTGAATTCATTATCACAAGCCATGGTTTGTCCGTCTGCCCGTGGGAGCGGCACATAGCAACATAAAGCCATCATTTATCAACTCCACATTCGTGGTGCCCATGTTTGGAAGCCGATCTTCGAAGGTACAACTAACTACGTCACAAAACTACGACCCGCAGCAACATCGCTGCCTGCCCACCAGGCCTGGGAGGGATCTAGACCGCATGCAGGGTCGCTACAAAGTCGGCCCGGGTGCGGCGGAACTATATATATTCGTTGAGAATGATATATTACGGAGGTGAAATGGGCATGCAACATAAGGAAAAACCCGATAACTGGGAGAATAACCCTGAAGAAATTAATAGTAATCTGATACGGACATCCAAGCATCACGCCAGCTGCACAATATATATTTAATGAATATATTCATTAAGAATGATAAATTACGGATACTACTATATATTCATTCTGTGGCTCGCGCCCTTGGCTCTTAGCCATGTGGTTGGTGCATCCCAGGCGGCGGGCTACACGGCGGATCGGGCTGAGCGGGCCAAGCTCACGGCCTATGGGGACGTCAGGCACCACCGTGTGGTGCCCTTTGTCTTGGAGGAGTTCGGGGCCACGGGGACCCTGGCCGCCGGCTTCTTTAAGGAGTGCTGCCGGCTCCGGGAGGACCGCCTGGACCTGGAGGGCCCGCGGGCCCCTTGGTCAGCGCGGACCTGGACATCGTATTGGCGCCAACGCCTTTCGGTAGCGATTACCCGGGCTATGGCTGACATCTTGCTCCGCCGCACATGAGCTGACTTTGCGGCGCAGCACGGTGATTAGGCTGTTTTACTTCATTCCGCGGTGTGGATCGAGTGTCCCATGCCGGCTGTATAGTTGTTTTGTCGTGACCAGTATCTCTTGTTCGCGTTGGCTTTGTTTATTTTTACGTGGGTGGCTTTACTCTGATGTAAGTAATAATATTTTTAAATATATAGCCATTGAGAATGATAAATTACGGAGGTAAGATTGGCATGCAACATATAAGGAAAACCCCGAAAAGAAGAAGAACCCTGAAGAAATTAATAGTAATCTGACACGGACATCCAAGGATCATGTCAGCTGCACAACGTACAACTAACTACATCACTTGTAAATTAAAACTACGACAAGCAGCAACATCGCTGCCGGCCCACCATGCAGCTGGCCTGGGAGGAATCTAGACCGCATGGGTCGCGACAAAGTCGGCCCGGGGGCGGCGGAATAACACATCAGCCACGCGGTGCGCGAGTGAGAGCGAGTGACAGGCGCTGCCGCCAATACGAGGACCACGTGCGGGCAGACCACGGGGCGGTCTGACCAGGCTCGAGGTACCGAGGCGGTCTTCGAGGCGCTGCCGCAGCACTCGTGGAAAAACTCCGCCGTCTTGGGGCCCATGGCCCCGAACTCCTGAAGGACAAAGGGGATGACCTGGTGGGGCGAGGGGGCCTACATTGCCGTAGGAGGCAAACTTGTCGCGCTCAGCCATGCACAGCGGCTGCAGCGCCGGCATACACAGCCGCCCAGAGGATGTGGCGACCGGCTAGAGTGGCCGCCGGGCGAGCCACGGAGATCGACATCGATGAGCAGGTGGCCGGCAACTCTATGCATCTTAGTCAAGCACGGTAATTAATGTCGGGGCGGTGGTTGCATGGGGGCCAGAGTAGAGGGTGGCCCCAATGATCCGTGTCCTCGCACTTGATGGTGGAGTGGGGAAAGACCGACCGAACTATATAGCACACACCACCCGGAGGAGAGCGGTATGGAGATAGAGGAACCAGTTCTGGTTCTGCTGGCCACGCAGGCACGCGATCCGATATAGTGCGTCCCAGTAGTATCGAGATCGAGCAAGCTATAGCCTGCAGCTGCTGCAGGACGCATGCACCCGCCGTGATGAGAGGTTGCGGGGCAAACAGCTGGTGGCGGAGGGCGATGGCGTAAAGGGCCGGAACCAGCGTGAACAAAGGGCTCATGGGGAGGGCGCGCAGGAATGCAGCCCCCACACTCCCCTCTTGAAAGGGAAACGGAGTGAAGCCAAGCCTAGATTCTGATCAGGCACTCCGCAAAGGTGAAAACCATTTGCGTTCAGTGCCGGGCCGCGGAAAACGCGGAAAAACGCGATCTGCAAATGAATCCGACCGGAATCGAACTCCAGGGACCTCTCGCACCAACTTTCGCTGACTATAGGACGGACGTCTCCGGTTACCACATGTGGCATCGCCAACTTACACCTACAGTCATCCGCAAAGCCTGTATGTATATTTTTTGCAATGTGACCCCAACCATAATTATTTTGTAGCCAAGGTGTATATTCTGATTTGGCACGCCGCAAAGGTGAAAACCATTTGCGTTCAGTCCCGGGCCGCGGAAAACGCGATCTGCAAATGAATCCGACCGGAATCGAACTGGGGACCTCTCGCACCAACTTTTGCTGACTATAGGACGGACGTCTCCGGATCCTAAGGTGCATCGCCAACTTACACCTACAGTCATCCGCAAAAGTTCTCCTTTCCGGGGAGTGATGCAAGCCTTTCGGATTTGGTACTAGATAAATCATTCGAGATCTGTGTACACATGTGAGATCATGTGTAGGGGTACTACACACGTGTCCACTCGAGACTTGTTCAGTCTCGAAACGTGAGACGGGCTGAACACGGCTGGAACCTCATTCTTGCATGAGAAGGGGGCGTAGCCGGTACTATCGAGATCAGCCAAGCGTATATTCTGATTTGGCACGCCGCAAAGGTGAAAAAAACCATTTGCGCTCAGTGCGCCCGAAGGTGTAGTTTCTTTACTAGCTCTTTAGTCGCGAGTTAAATTAAATCAGTCACTTCAAGGAATCATGCAGCCGGCGTATGGCATGTGTATATTCGATCCTGAATTTTTTTGTCAGTGCAATCGCATGAGCATGGGCATGCATGCCATGGGCATGGTTGCGCGCCGGTGCATCCTCAATCTCGGGGCAGCGTCACCAAGATGCTGCGCAAGGCCCTTAACATCCCCTTTGGTTTGCACATTAGTAATGAGGAGCTGTACGCTGATTTGCCCTATGTTTCCCACATTATTAGGCACAGGCGCTGGGCCTAGCCGGGCACCTGGCCAGAACAGATCAGGTAGCCACATCAGATAGACTAGCTGGCACCAAGCCCGCCCAGCCTGGGCGATATGTCCTCACCTGGCGTGCCCCAGGCCGCGCGCGCGGCAGGGCTGCGCCACCCGCGTGGACTTTTCGTGATAGACCCGGCATGGACATGTGCTACACTAGACGTGACGGGCTCACACCCGGGCAGCCTCCTGGTTTGTCTGTAATATGGAGGCAGATCGTGGTACGCAAGGATAGATGGCAAGTAGCGATCGATGAAAGAGACCACCCCCAAGTCTGTGGGGGCTCCGCGTGTGACCGCGTATGGCATTCATAGCGATTCGGGCCGCGGTGCCCACACCCCTGTAACTAGGACCTAGATTAATATTAATAGACACGTGACTGCGTCACGTGAGCATACTCAGCATAGGACCTAGATAGCTTACACCATCCATTCCATGTTCCCCTCCCACTGAGGCCTCATGCTCACGTGACGCAGCTAGTCACGTGTCTATTCATTAATTCATTAATTCATTAATTAATTAGTTATTTATTCATTTATTTAATTAATGAATTAATCCTCAATCTTGAATATATTATGGCAGGGCAGTAAAGACGAAAATTGGCATACATGCTCAAACTTGGCATGCATTATTATTCGACCTGTGCAATTCTAGCCCAGGATCAATCGAAACTATATGCATGGTTTCGTTGCTTCTAGACGCCGCAAGGCCCGCACATTCAAAGAGCAACTGATTGAGGACATGAGGGGGATAGGCCTCTCCGTGATTCGGATAAAGATCGATTAATTAATTAATTAATAGACACGTGACTGCGTCACGTGAGCATAAGTCCTCAGTGGGAGGGGAACATGGAATGGATGGTGTAAGCGCTATCTAGGTCCTAGTTACAGGGGTGCCGGTGGGCACCGCGGCCCGAATCGCTATGTTAATGCCATACTTGGTCACACGCGGAGCCCCCACAGGCTTGGGCCGGGGGTGGTCTCCTTCATCACTACTTGCCATGCATCTATCCTTGCGCACCATGTTCAGATTACTTGCCCACGCTCCTTGCTATGATATGCTCACATGGGTCTTATTGCACCCACAGACTGCCGGATCGTTAGCGTGTCCGTTTAGCTAGCGCGCCCGCGAATGCAGCTGTGGCATGCCTCTGGCATGAAGGAGACTGGGGGTCTCTGCCCTTTCTCCTGTAGTGCACACACAGGGATTAAAAGCACTTCGGTGCTCCGTGACTCCCCAACGGGAGCACGAGTTTAATTAATTAATTAATTAATTAATTGCGTGCGCACCATCTAGCTGCCTCCATATTACAGACAAACCAGGAGGCTGCCCGGGTGTGAGCCCGTCACTCGTCTAGTGTAGCACATAAAGATGAAGGACAAGGCCAAATGGGCCCAAGTAATAGATTACAACGACCCCCTGCTGTGGCCGGGGAAGAATTAAACGTATTTGCTCCAGAGGGAATTGCGTGCCCGCGGACCGGCCGGCGCGACCGCTGGCTTAGCTAAAGTACGGCCCATCTACTTAGAATAGACCGGTAGGAATGTGTGTTCCATCCATCCATCCATCCATCCATCCATCCATCCATCCATCCATCCATCCATCCATCCATCCATCCATCCATCCATCCATCCATCCATCCATCCATCCATCCATCCATCCATCCATCCATCCATCCATCCATCCATCCATCCATCCATCCATCCATGGATCCATCCATCCATCCATCCATCCATCCATCCATCCATCCATCCATCCATCCATCCATCCATCCATCCATCCATCCATCCATCCATCCATCCATCCATCCATCCATCCATCCATCCATCCATCCATCCATCCATCCATCCATCCATCCATCCATCCATCCATCCATCCATCCATCCATCCATCCATCCATCCATCCATCCATCCATCCATCCATCCATCCATCCATCCATCCATCCATCCATCCATCCATCCATCCATCCATCCATCCATCCATCCATCCATCCATCCATCCATCCATCCATCCATCCATCCATCCATCCATCCATCCATCCATCCATCCATCCATCCATCCATCCATCCATCCATCCATCCATCCATCCATCCATCCATCCATCCATCCATCCATCCATCCATCCATCCATCCATCCATCCATCCATCCATCCATCCATCCATCCATCCATCCATCCATCCATCCATCCATCCATCCATCCATCCATCCATCCATCCATCCATCCATCCATCCATCCATCCATCCATCCATCCATCCATCCATCCATCCATCCATCCATCCATCCATCCATCCATCCATCCATCCATCCATCCATCCATCCATCCGTTCGTCCGTCCGTCCGTCCGTCCGTCCGTCCGTCCGTCCGTCCGTCCGTCCGTCCGTCCGTCCGTCCGTCCGTCCGTCCGTCCGTCCGTCCGTCCGTCCGTCCGTCCGTCCGTCCGTCCGTCCGTCCGTCCGTCCGTCCGTCCGTCCGTCCGTCCGTCCGTCCGTCCGTCCGTCCGTCCGTCCGTCCGTCCGTCCGTCCGTCCGTCCGTCCGTCCGTCCGTCCGTCCGTCCGTCCGTCCGTCCGTCCGTCCGTCCGTCCGTCCGTCCGTCCGTCCGTCCGTCCGTCCGTCCGTCCGTCCGTCCGTCCGTCCGTCCGTCCGTCCGTCCGTCCGTCCGTCCGTCCGTCCGTCCGTCCGTCCGTCCGTCCGTCCGTCCGTCCGTCCGTCCGTCCGTCCGTCCGTCCGTCCGTCCGTCCGTCCGTCCGTCCGTCCGTCCGTCCGTCCGTCCGTCCGTCCGTCCGTCCGTCCGTCCGTCCGTCCGTCCGTCCGCCCGCCCGCCCGCCCGCCCGCCCGCCCGTCCGTCCGTCCGTCCGTCCGTCCGTCCGTCCGTCCGTCCGTCCGTCCGTCCGTCCGTCCCGTCCGCCCGCCCGCCCGCCCGCCCGCCCGCCCGCCCGCGCCGCCCGCCCGCCCGCCCGCCCGCCCATCCGTCCGTCCGTCCATCCAGCCAGCCATCCATCCATCCATCTGTCCATGTCATCCATCCATCGCCAAGCGCTTCGCCTGAACCCAAGCTAGAAACCATGCCACGGCCACAAATGGCGACAGTGGCTACCCGATTACGACCGCTTTTCTTTTACGCACTGGCTGCAGCTTACCACAGCAGAATGCGCCGAAATAGTGCGTTACTTAGCACAGGAACGCAAGCTCCATGGGTGCACAGGGCCAATCCCCGACGAGAACCTGGATAGGTTCTTTAACAGGGGAGACCACCGCCTCGCTATCCTGTGCAGCTTCTTCCAGCTACCCCTGGACAAAATCGCCGCCAACATCCGCGCCCCAGCCCAGCCTGCGCAGCCGACAGCCACATCGGCTTCCTCGATCCTCTGCAAGGGTGACATCCGAGCATGCAGCATATGCTGGAGGAGCACGTGACCTGGCCGTTGGCCGAGAAGCTGACCTCGCAGAACACGACACTCAACACGGTGGAGGCCCGGGTCTCCAATGTGGAAACCAAGGTCGTCCACAAGCTCCAACCCCAGTTTACGGCGCTGCACACCGCGGCACAGGCATCTGAGACGCACGCTGCACTTGTCTCTCGCCTCAACCAGGTGGAGGGCAAGTGCGGCGTGCTCATGAAGAAGCTTGAAGCCATCATCGCCCACACCGAGGCCCTTGCCTCACAGGTCCCAAAGATAGCGGAGCAGACGGCCACCATTGCATCCCAGCCACCCCGGCTGGATGCTGGTGACCTCCCGCCCCTCTCCTATGCGGACCTGCTGCGGACAGCGACCGCCTCCACCACCGACGCCATCGCTACGAAGCTCCAGGAGCTGGAAGACCTCCGCCAGGCTCAACATTACGGGAGGCCACCGACCGCGCCCGCCGCGACTGCGGCCGGGTGGTGCTGCGTCGCTTCCCCCAGAAGCCAGGTGAGACGTCAACCTCCCTTGCCGACGAGCATTTATAAGGACCAGCTCCTTACCCTCATGGGCCAGTAGGTGAGGTAGAACTGCATGCGTGGGTGCCACCGCCTTCCCCACTCACGGGACAAGGCGGCTCCCCCACCAGTCCTGCTCACCTTCCCTTCCCGTGAGGACAAGCAGCGGTTCCTCTCTCGTCGCAAGCGGTTGCACGACCTCACCTGGACGCTGGATGACGACCTGACCCCCGCTCAGCAGCAGCAGCGACGTGACCTGTGGCCTGAATACCTCCGCCACAAGCAGGACCCCCAGAAGCCCAAGGTGTACTGGAGGGGCGGGGACCTGATGATCAACCACAAGATGTGGACGCCCCCAGCGGGCTAGAATAGCTAGTAGCCAGGGCTAGCTTGACTTCATTGGTAGTCACTGCCGCCATGGCAGCTATGCTTAGAATGCTTGCCTAGTTGTGCCGCCTTACCTAGTCACGTGCACCGCTAACGCACGGTACACAACCAGCCATAGCCCTAGCTTAGTCCTTGTACAGCCATGCTACGTCCTGGCTTCGATCAGATTACTTGCCCACGCTCCTTGTTATGATGTGCTCACATGGGTCTTATTGCACCCACAGACTGCCGGATCGTTAGCGTGTCCGTTTAGCTAGCGTGCCCGCATGCAGCTGTGGCATGCCTTTGGCATGAAGGAGACTGGGGGTCTCTGCCCTTTCTCCTGTTGTGCACACACATGGATTAAAAGCACTTCGGTGCTCCGTGACTCCCCAACGGGAGCACGTGTTTTAATCAACGGGGTTAAGTCTCCGCGACTCCGCAACGAGAGCACGAGTATAAATAATTAATTAATCAATTGATTTCGTTGCTTCGTGTAAAATGTTAAGTGAGACAACTTTGTAAAATGTAATACCAACGGCATGTATTTACTAGAGCAGCTAGGGCACCCGATCCCTCCGGGGCGTTGAAGGTTCCAATTTACTCTGTAATGGCACCCATGACGCAGTCACGTGCGTATTTATTTATATACTAGTATTAGAGGCATTAGACGCTGTATAAAATCACACCGACCAACTGGCCCCAAACAACCCTTGTCTTTCATGTGCAGCTACATCTGCATGTTAATTAGCCCGAGCAGCAAGTCGAGTACCTAATGCTTGAAGAATGGACATGCTCACTCATTGATAAAACCGGCTCAACAAGGCTCTGTTTGCAATATGAAACTGACCCAGGCCTGGAGCTGCAAGCACCTGCGTTACGTTATTTAGTAGCTGAGCCAGTTTGAATTCAGCAGCGAGCCAGAACAGATACAGGTGCTTTTCAACTTGCGCATGGACATATCGTCCTCAGATTCGACTCACATCCGATCTGTGTGTTGGTGACTTTCATGGGGCGCGCGGGACAAGGACCCCACCCTTGTTGTGATCAATGTCCATGACGCGTGTACCTTACACCCTTCGTAAAGATGTACAATGTGCAGCCAACGTCATAGCTGCCAGCCCATGGGTCAGTGCATCACTGCCTCATCGTATGCATGAGTAAACCCCTTCCCACGGCATGGCCGCCCCATGATTTTGTGCCCCTGCCAGTGCCAGCAACCACTGCTGCATGTCACCAACGCGGCTTCGGAGCATGGTCAAACATGAGCCCCTAACCTATTGTGTAGGCTCAGCGTGCAGGGTTCCTCCCCCACAATGCATGCACCCAAGCTGAGGCCCATGCCTGGACGCCAGCGTGCGGGCCACAGTTCCCACGTCCACCACAACGCCAAGGTGTCCTTGCAACCACCCAGCACAGCACGGGAACGGCCGTACTTTCTGGATCCAGGACCGACTCGCCAACACTTACGATTCTTCTTGGGAGGGCCGAATCTGCGGAACGCGCAGGTAAGGCTTCTCCATGGCGGGAACAGCTGCCCACATCGCGTCCTTCTCCGCGAACAGGGAGGCCTCGTCCGGTCGTAATACGTTCTCCAACGGCTCCGTGTTGAAACCGTCGCCGCTGCGAGTGGCCGGTGGAATGTCGGTGACGTCGATCTCTCCTAGCTTGCCAAACCAACCCACAATGCCGGCAATTTTCGGTGTCCAGTTTTCCACCTCATTCGCGGTCACGGCAAGCCGCGCCAAGGAAGCCAGCTTGCGTACGTCTGGGGGAGCGACGTCAGCTGGCCGCCGGGAGGGTTCAACCGACGCTCGGCAACATCTTTTTACTGGCGTGATCTTAGCAGGTACGCCAGGCTGCAATTGGGACAAACGTGGATTTCTTCCCAGAACGTCACGGTTTCGAGCGACCCCATTTAATAACCTTGATGGGTAGCAGGCATGCATGGTAGAAGCCATTGCGAGAGATATGTAACGAAAATTTTCCAAGACAATGGCTTCTGTTGATTCAAGCGGAGGGTCTAAGAATGGTGCAAATTACGCGCCTACACTCTAGACCTTAGGGCCTGCAATCAATCGTGCGGGGTAGTAAGGTCGCAACAGGCTTTCAGAACAGTTAGTCTCTGCGCGGTCGGTACACAGTTATCATTACACGCCGTTACGGCAGGAATTAATAATAATGCACCCGAGGTACTCACACGCGCACATGCATCGTCTGCATCCTGTCTGCATGGCAATTAGGCAAACAACGATGCTCAGGGAGATGGGGTTCACACGAGTAAAAACATGACGAATTTCTGGTTTTCTACCTTGAGGATAAACCGATATACGAAGGCAAAATGAAAAAAGTTAAAACGTTAGCCGCCGACAATCTGGAGCGTACGATGATGGATCCAACGGCCGCGATAAACCCGCTAAGTTAGCGGCTTGGGTCGTCCGTCCAGAATACTACAAAATACTACACATAAACAACCAATCCAAAACAAGCAAACTACGGAAAACAAACGTATTTCTTATTCCGGGGCCCAATGGCCGGCGCCGCGCCAGACTCGCCCGCCTTTGGGCTTTGGGCGTCTTGGAATTGGGCTTTGGGCGTCTTGGAAGTTGGCTTTGGGCGTTTGCGCTTTTGGATTTCTACACTACACTGGTACTACGTAAAAAAGCACAGACTGGTGCAGCGTAACATCCATACAACGTAAAATTACCGCCGCACATGAGGCCGGCAGCAATAAACTGGCAGCCAGCAAGAACCGGACAATGGCGTCGGTTGCTGGTATTTCACTTACACTTCACAGACTGCTTTGGAGTTTTGAGCATTTCCAGGCTAACCGAACTTAACATATTACCACATACAGCCTAGGAGGCTCCGGCGTAGTTCTTAAGCAGGAGCGTCCCGGCCGTTTCCAATGGCGCATGATGCATTCAAGCACCATGTGGCTTTTATCTCGACATTATTGCTCATCGTGTCTACATCTTTCGGCGTGCGGGCTAGCACTGACACGAGTGCGCAAGGCGGTTCTGATCGTGGGACTTCAATCAAGATCTTACGTAAGCTAATTTTTGTACACAAGCGAGGTTCCGAATGATCCAAGGGACCCGGCCCCTCATTATTCGGCCGCGGGTTCTTCTTATGCATGATGCTGCTGTGGATTGTCCGTGCCGGTAGTCTCTGTTCTACAGTAATGACGCGAATCCGCGTTGTGCTTGATCATGTAGTCAGCCCTTCGTGTTCATTACCTGTAAACGTTGATTGTTTCTTGACGCTTCTGAATGAAGAGTGTTAGAATGGAAGTATGGATTACATACCTAATTATGGGCACCCTTCCTTTATAATTACCTCGTTTAATTTGATACATCCTTTCCCCTATGCGTGTACGTGCTGGTAATCTTTTTCGCCTGCCTTACCCAGCTTTGTTTTGACGGCGAAATGGCCGCCAAAAGTTATAGGGTATCTTGTTACGGTATTCCCCCGATATTTCCTTCTGAAGTTACCTCGGTATCATGGCCGCGCGGCTGGCCGGCCCACACCTGCGTACCACTTTTACTCTCTAGAGTAGGTCTTTCACGTACCCCACGTCAATGTTTACATATCATATCGGATTGTATATCTCAAAATTAAACTAAGCATGCATTGTGCGCACAATGCATATGTGCACCCGCCATGCGAAGGGCGCCTGCAGTACAATTTGCCGGCAATACGTGATCTCATCATGATCGTGATAAAAGAATGTCGTCTCTATTCAATATTAATTAGTAACATTGTATGATAAGGTTTGAAAGATAACCATGCCGGAGCGCTGAAGATAACGAGGGAATTACTAGGTAACCTACTTGCATTTATCTGAGCTGGCTGGGTACCAGATGACATCATGTATATAATGGCCTCGCTGCAAGATTGTGTACGGCCCCAATATTGGAGCCCTGCCGCCTCTTGAGGAAAAAAAGACAGCTGAATGCGAGATCACCCTGCATGCTCAACTGTTTCACAACCTCAAGACGTGCTCATGGAGCAATACTACCATCAGCAAATCCTAACATACATACTAGACATGTGCCAAACATGAATTTTTTTCTGCTGCACGCACAGGATCTGCCGGTGGACCTGCGGAGGCTGAGCGTGCTTCTTCTGCCTCTGCATGGAGCACACTAGTAAATTCAACACAGCAGGGTGATCACGAAGATGATACTCTGCGATCTGTTGATGCTACGAGCACGAGCTGGCACGCAAACTACTTGCCGGACTCTAAGGTAAATGTCAAGCATATTGCTCATTAAAATATGCCATTGTTAAGTTCATTACCTCCTAACCTGGCCAGTGACCCTAAGGCCGATACACGCTAACTAGGATACACGCTTACAAGGATACACGCTAAGGATACACGCTACAGTAAGGATACTTGATAAGGAAACACGGCAAGGATGCATGCTAAGGATACACGCAAAGGATGCACGCAAAGGATGCACGCTGAGGATCTATACACGCTAATGGCACACCTAAGGATACACGCTAAGGATACATGCTAAGGATACATGTACGCTAAGGATGAACGCTAAGGATAGGCGGTAAGGATACTATTACAATGCGGGCATGTCAAGGATGCACGCTAAGATAACACGCTACAGTACGGATGCATGCTAAGGATATACGCTTTAAAATTAACATTTCTTAATATAATTTATTTATATTAATTTGTTAAAGTTATATACATATAATATAAAATAATATACTACTTGCGGGCCATGTACATGTGCTTTGTGTTTCTTTGTGTACGCAGGATGACTGCACCGCCAAGCCGGAGACGCTCGTTATAATGCCCAATGTTCAGACCGACTGCGCGTTTGAAACAGAACCGCATTTGATTCGTTGCAACGTGGCTACCTTGGAGGTTTTCGTCGACGGCCGCATCGTGGCGGCGTATCAGGCAAGCCAAGACGTGTTGCCAGCTGTAACCTGCCCAATATTGCAGTGCACGTGCCTGGTTTTGTCTAGTGTGCGGGGTTTACTAGGGTACAGGGTTTAGCAGGGCAGCATGTTAAAGACTTAAGTAAGTGAGAAGATAGGGAATTACGTGCTTGCTGTACGGGTTTTTGCCCGTCCTTCTCGTCACACTCTAGATTACTCTGCACTCTAGATTGATTATATATTGTGGAATCCGTGTTTCATTGCTTTGTTTGTCCGTCTGCCCCTCCCATGATCACAAATATCAAAAGCTTGTTGGCACCACCAATTTGCGTGGCGAGCTAAGTGAAGCGTCAGGGTCACCGTCCCCCTTGCACGCGCAGCGCAACACCACACGCAATGTGTTCGCCCACTCCATGCGCTCTTCATGGCAGTTGATTACGGACACCGCCCTGCTGTATGGCGCCTGGGCGGGGCCCAAGGGATCCTTGGCCCTGTGCGCCCGCAACTTCACGGCGGCATTCCTGGGCAGCAGCCCGGTCTACTCCACGGCAACAATCTCGAGCAGTTTGCTTGATGATATGAGCAGGCCCGTCACCGTGTACTCGTTGGGCAGGGGGCAGGAGGGTTGGGAGGGTGGCGAGCGAGCTAAGCAGCATCCTGGCCTTGGCAACGAGGTAAGTGTGCCTGGGCTAACACGGCTATTATCAAGCAAGAAATCACAGCAACATATGTTGTGAACAGGCTAGTGGGGCGGTTGTTGGCATGGAGGAGTTATAGGTTAATGAGTTGTGATGAACTGTTATGATTTTCACATCTTAGGATACAACGTATGTCTGTGGTTCAGTGGCCGATCGCAGTTGGTATATGCTTTTGAACAATTATAGTGAGCCTCATGTCTGTGGTACAGTAGTGAATGCATATGGTGTTGTCATTGGTATGCATGCGTGTGTGCATGTGCACATGCACGGGGGCACGTGCATGGGTATACACTTATCTAACGTGTGGAAGAACCTCTCAGCATGTCCATGTGCATACCATGCATGGACGTCGCCAAGCTGGACATTTTGCAATGTGAAAGCGTGTATATGCTTTGTTAGTGTTATTGGATCGCATGCACGAGGGCTTGTATTATTCCCCCCACCCCCAATCGATAGCGTGTCTCCACATACATGTCTTGTTGCTTATAGTAATTTGTATAAATTCCTTCCCCCCCACCCCACCCCACTAATATTACTTGATATTGTAGAGGAATGTAAGTAAGATGTGCTTCATTTTGTTGTGTTGTTGTTATGTGTGTTGGTGCAGGCAAAATTGATGTGCTGCTTTGAGGGCAGGTTCATGAACATGCCGTACGCTCGTTCTTATTGGCGTGCGATGCTGAAATCCAACCTCGGCATGTTGTCCACAATGTACTACAATGCATATGTCGTTCCACTTTACTCCTGAACCGCAGGCATGGAGGATGGCTTCCTTTACTGCCAAGGAAACGGCCGCAAAAGTTTTGTTAGCGTCTTGTGTAGAAAGTTGTAGGATCTTGACTGAGAGCACAGTTGTGCCTATTGCCGAAGGAAATGAATTTTCGGGAAGAGCGGGCTCTAAGCCGATTCAACAAGACCCTGTGGTTTTGCGAGCATGCAACAAAGGCAGTGCCAAACGGAAGAAGGACGAAGTGGACATGCCGGAGCTGACGTCAACCCATGCTGCCTCCAATGCACCTTCCAAACGGAGGGCTGGGTTTCGACAGAAGCTCTCAGAGAATTTACCACGACAACCGATGAATGGTGAGCCATACAACTTAAATAAGCCGCTCTAGATTGTAATGATGAAGTCAATATGAGCATGTGCATGTTGTATTGATTGCGGTTTACCCTAACAAGTACATCACAACAAAGTTGACAATGCCATTGTTTTTTTTTTTTTGTGCATGCAGTCCCTAACACCATGGAGGGAGGCCCAAGCACTCCTGCAGGGGGTGGAATGCCTGATACCAGAGAGAGCGTTAACTTAACAGGTGAGAATCTTGCCCCAGGCTTGTGGGATCGCTGACGACATGCCATATGCGTTTTAAAACAAACACGCATACATTTACTTGCTGTGAAGATAAACACATACCCACTTGTTAATTAAGCAATGACATCGACACACACATGCGCCTTAAGTCTTTACCACATGGTTTTGCTCACATGACGCTCGGGATCGCTTGGGACCTATTTATGGTAACGTGAGATAGGCCAGCTTTGAGAAAGCGAGGTAGTAAATCTATAACTTGGCGGAGAGGCCGGGTTTTGAGGAATGTACTACTGTATTAAACTAATTTACATAAAAACCTTGGAAATAAATGTCTTTTTGTGAATGCATGCAGACCCTGACGTCATGGTGGGAGGTCAAAGCTCCTCTCTTGGTGTTCGGGAAGATGCCCGGACCTGCATTGATGACTTGACAGGTGAATCGTGATGTATGTTTTATACACATGAATAACAACCTAACAATGTTGTTGATTTGCTCGCATTTGATTGTAGTATCATTTAAGTTTTTGTAAGTTGTTCTCTACCTGAACTACATGCCGGATTGCTTTTTTGTACATGGCCATATATTTTTGCTCACAGGAAATCACACACAAATTGTCCAATACACATGACCATGCACCCACACATGATGTCGATCGGTATACTTTTTTTTGTTAATTTACCTAAGTCAAGAATGGCACACACATACGCCTAGCAGAATGCGGGTTTATTACCAGGGGCGTGTTTGGCATCTTCCCAAGTCCGATAATATCTTCTTGTCTTCCTTTGTATGCATGCAGGCCGTGACCTAGAGGTAGAAGGAGCAGGTATACCGGGAAGACACCGCCACACCTGACGTGGGACGAACGAGCGCGACCTGTGCGACATCCTCCTGTGGCTCAAGTGCTGAAGAAGAGTTGCTCGCGGTTGTGTTAACCCATTAACGATACCGGTACAGATGTCCAGCACTAAAGGGCCTCTATGGAGCTTTTATTGAGAAAAACGTGGCAACTTGCACAGCGATGGAGTGTAGGGTAGAGGGTTGTAGACCCGCCCTGCGCACGCCTGTGAGGGTGCTCCGGTATGTAGTGTGCATCCTTTGTGTGTGTTATCATTAGTTGGCCTACTCACTACCAAGTGGGAGTGTAATTGTTCGTGGTGGGAGTCCTGCCTTGGATGCCGTCCGCCCCGGCAAGCCCGTCCTCCAGGCAGTCAGGGGAACCACCATTGGGGGGAGGTGGCTCAATTGATGGAGGTGGTAAGCCCCTGCACCGATTGGCTAGTCGGTCGAATCCCACCAGATGATGTAACTCTCACTGCGTAATGGGGAGCTAATTGGTGGTGGCATAGTCATGGGATGCGTAGGTCTACTTCATGATTACCCGCTATCTTACTTTGTTTTTATCGTGGTCCTCTCTACTGCTGCAAGGGGCTCCCTACCTGTTGGGGGCGGGGGGGGGCAGGTTATCTTTGTTAGTTATATACGCCGTCTCTCAGTGGTGTTACGTCCGTTCGATATGGACTTGCCTACAGAGGGTGGTACTGACGTGTTGATCGGGAGTTCCGGTTGAGCCTGTGATACATTATTTTTCAATTTGCGTTTCAATTTGCGGTGGTTGATCAAGCATGACTATATGGTTGTCTCCTTGATATGCTGTATAGTTTTCGGAAGACACCGACGCACGGCTGACACGCATGGTTGACACTATACGTACCAACTTGATTATTTGGGTGGTTATGCCCTTTCATACGGCTTCACGTTGCATGGCTTTACATTTCCCTTCCTTATTTAAGTGAATGACATGGGGAGACATGCTTTAGGACTTGGTGCACTTTGCCTGAGCAAGGTGTGACAATTAATTCACCGCTATAAATGTGAATGGACCTGTGAATGGACCAAGTTCGTCGAAACGGGGAAATAACGTTACTTGATACTAGATTTAGGGAGGTCCTGTGTTCGTAACTTGCTGGTAGCTACTGTGGTTTCTCATTTTCGGTGTTGTCCGTGGAATCTCATATTTGGGCAGCTAGCCCCATGCACGTTGAGCGCTTACTGACAACAATACAAGATTTAGACGCGTAGGGGGGCAAGAATCAATTGTGCGTCGGCACGGTAGCTTGCATCATTCACGATTTGTGCGTTTTAATCGAAGGGCATCTACTTAGTTCGGCAGAGCAACGGGGGTTGTTTAGTTAGTAGTTAGTTAGTACTTACTTAGTTAAAATAGTTAGTCAGTTAGTGAGCTAGTGAGCTAGTTAGAACTTGATAGGTAGGTCAGGTAGGTAGGTAATTAATTAATTAACTAATTAGACTCGTGCTCCCGTTGGGGAGTCACGGAGCCCGAACTGCCTTTCATCCCTTTGTTTGCACAACAGGAAGGAAGGTCATAGACCCCCTTTCTCCTTCATGCTAGAGGCATGCCACAGCTGCGTGACTCCCAAACGGGAGCACGAGTCTAATTAATTAATTAATTAATGCCACAGCTGCAATCGGACACGCTAAACGATCCTGCAAGATATGTGGGTGCAATGAGACCCATGTGAGCTTATCATAACAAGGAGCGTGGGCAAGTAATGTGAGCATAGCCAAGACGTAGCATCATTAGATGTACAAGGGAATATTTAATAGCTATCTTGATGTGCGTGGAGGAATAACGGCGAACATGAAATGAAGGAACAAGTACCCCACAACCAGGAACGTGCATCCCACAACCAGGAACGAGTATCCCACAACCAGGAACGTGTTTCCCACCACCAGGAACAAGTATCACATAACCAGGAACGACTATCCCACAACTAGGAACGTGTATCCCACAACCAGGAACAAGTATCCTCTGCCGGCAGTGCCACCCCATGCAAGACCCCACAAGCCATCCTTGCGTCAAGGGGACATGCAGTCATCACAAGGAGCGGTAACTGCCGGCAGTTCCACGCCATGCAAGACCCTACAAGCCGTCCTTGCATAAAGGGGACATGCAGTCATCACAAGGAGTGGTAACTGCCGGCAGTGCCACCCCATGCAAGAAGACACAAGCCGGGGACATGCAGTCATCACAAGGAGTGGTAACTGCCGGCAGTGCCACGCCATGCAAGACCCCACAAGCCATCCTTGCGTCAAGGGGACATGCAGTCATCACAAGGAGTGGTAACTGCCGGCAGTGCCACGCCATGCAAGACCCCACAAGCCATCCTTGCGTCAAGGGGACATGCAGTCATCACAAGGAGTGGTAACTGCCGGCAGTGCCACCCCATGCAAGACCCCACAAGCCATCCTTGCATAAAGGGGACATGCAGTCATCACAAGGAGTGGTAACTGCCGGCAGTGCCACCCCATGCAAGAAGACACAAGCCGGGGACTGTCATGCAGTCATCACAAGGAGTGGTAACTGCCGGCAGTGCCACGCCATGCAAGACCCCACAAGCCATCCTTGCGTCAAGGGGACATGCAGTCATCACAAGGAGCGGTAACTGCCGGCAGTGCCACCCCATGCAAGACCCCACAAGCCATCCTTGCATAAAGGGGACATGCAGTCATCACAAGGAGTGGTAACTGCCGGCAGTGCCACCCCATGCAAGAAGACACAAGCCGGGGACATGCAGTCATCACAAGGAGTGGTAACTGCCGGCAGTGCCACGCCATGCAAGACCCCACAAGCCATCCTTGCGTCAAGGGGACATGCAGTCATCACAAGGAGCGGTAACTGCCGGCAGTTCCACGCCATGCAAGACCCTACAAGCCGTCCTTGCATAAAGGGGACATGCAGTCATCACAAGGAGTGGTAACTGCCGGCAGTGCCACCCCATGCAAGAACACACAAGCCGGGGACATGCAGTCATCAAGGAGTGGTAACTGCCGGCAGTGCTACCCCATGCAAGAACCCACAAGCCAGCCATGCAATCATCACAGGGAGTGGTAACTGCCGGCAGTGCGCGGCCCTAACGTTAATTCCCACACCCCCTCTGCTAACGTTAGTTTCCACACCCCTCTGCTAACGTTAGTTTCCACACCCCTCTGCTAACGTTAGTGCCCACCCCCTCGGCTAACGTTAATTCCCACACACCCTCTGTTAACGTAAGGTCCCACACCCGTCTGCTAACGTAAGTACGTGCCCCTCCCCCCTCTACTATCGTTAATTCCCTCCCCCCTTTACTAACGGCCCCGGGCAGCCTCCTGGTTTGTCTGTAATATGGAGGCAGATGGTACGCAAGGATAGATGGCAAGTAGTGATGAAGGATCTACCACCCCCAAGCCTGTGGGGGCTCCGCGTGTGACCAAGTATGGCATTCATAGCGATTCGGGCCGCGGTGCCCACACCCCTGTAACTAGGACCTAGATAGCTTACACCATCCATTCCATCCCATGTTCCCCTCCCACTGAGGACTTATGCTCACGTGACGCAGTCACGTGTCTATTAATTAATAAATTAATTTACTAACGTTAGTCCACAGCCCCCTCTGCTAACGTAAGTGCCCTCCCCCCCTGTTATCGTTAATGCCCACCCCCCTTAAAAAATTAAATTAAATTAAATTATAACATGCCTCCGTGGGGAGATCATGTAGCACATATTCCGTGATGGATGGGGTGGAGGAAGCCGCCTGATCGAACTATCCTAACTCTAAGCTATCTAGAAAATACTAACTACACTACTCATCAAAACGCCTCCTCCGCTTGGGGGGAGGGGGCTTGCCCACAGGGTCGGGCGTGTGCGCCTTGACAATCTTCTTCCGCCGTGTCTTGTCCTGCATGGCAGTCCAAGACGGGAGAGTCCCACCCCCCTTCACTAACGTTATTCCCCAGCCCCCTCTGCTAACGTTAGTGCCCGCGCCCCTTTACAAACTTTAGTGCTCGTGCCCCTCTGCTAACGTTAGTGCCCGTGCTCCTTTATTAACGTTAGTGCCCCCCCCCCTCCCCCCCCTCTGCTAACGTTAGTGCCCGTGCCCCTTCACTAACGTTATTCCCCAGCCCCCTCTGCTAACGTAAGTGCCCGCGCCCCTTTACAAACTTTAGTGCTCGTGCCCCTCTGCTAACGTTAGTGCCCGTGCTCCTTTACTAACGTTAGTGCCCAGCCCCCTCTGCTAACGTTAGTGCCCGTGCCCCTTCACTAACGTTAGCGCCCGTGCCCCTTCACTAACGTTAGTGCCCGTGCCCCTCTGCTAACGTTATTCCCCAGCCCCCTCTGCTATCGCTAATGCCCGTGCCCCTTTATATTTGGACCAGGAACACATCCCACAACTAGGCTCGACTATCCCACAACCAGGAACCCATCCCACAACCAGGAACGAGTATCCCACAACTGAACTAGGAACGTGTATCCCACAACCAAGAACAAGTATCCTACAACCAGGAACGTGCATCCCACAACCAGGAACGTGCATCCCACAACCAGGAACGACTATCCCACAACTAGGAACGTGTATCCCACAACCAGGAACAAGTATCCTACAACCAGGAACGTGTTTCCCACAACCAGGAACATGTATCCCACAACCACGAACGAATTTCCCACCACCAGGAACAAGTATCCCACAACCAGGAACACATCCCACAACCAGGAAAGTGCATCCCACAACCAGGAACAAGTATCCCAAAACAAGGAACACATCCCACAACCAGGAACGTGTATCCCACAACTAGTCGCGCAGTCGGTCTGAATGACTGGCATTATAACGAGCGTCATATTCGTCTCCGGCTTGGCAGTGCCGTCATCCTGCATACAAAAAGCACATTGGAGCCAGCACTTTCCCGCGGGTTGTAGCCGATATTCCTCCATGCAGCGATATTCACCAATGCGCTATCAATAAACAAGTCGACACCATCCGGGTATGTAAAAAAAGCACGCTGCTGGCCACGACGGTCACGGCGATGATGAACGACAATAACAAGAACGCCTAATAGCAGGCGTCATACAAACTAGAACAGACTGGAACAACTACTTACCCGGTCGTCTGTGATCTTGACACAGAGCCTGGTTTACAAGGAAGCGAGGGAAACCGGCCACTATGAGCACCCCTACTTAACCCACATAATGAAGGTTAGGAATCCTCCCCATCATGCTAACCGTAGACTCGGTGAAACGCCCCATGCTACAAATACGATAGCCCAGCAACGACTACTTGCGGCCATCACCTTGTCCAGTTCTGGCTGGCTGTGCGGCGGTAATTTTACCAAGTTTAAAAATGTTACGCCGCACCAGTCTGTGCTTTTTTACGTAGTACCAGTGTAGTGTAGAAATCTGCCAAAAGAGCAAACGCCCAAAGCCAACTTCCAAGACGCCCAAAGCCAAATTCCAAGACGCCCAAAGCCCAAAGGCGGGCGAGTCTGGCGCGGCGCCGGCCATTGGGCCCCGGAATAAGAAATACCGCCTTCGGCCCCAACGGTCACAAATCCAACGGAAACGACCCGAAATCGATAAGACCACCGAAACGACGCAGCCGCAGGCCGCACCGACAGCCACCATGTCTTCTGACGACGAGGAAAACCCACAATACCTCACGCCCACCAAGGCCACGCAGGCGGACTTTGGGGGCCAAACCCCTAGAACGCCGCAAGATGAAATTGACTCACTGGTAGATGTGGGCAGGTGCGCTAAGAGCGCCCTCGAAAGTATCACAAAGAAAAGACAACGGGATGACGACGGCATCCTAGTGGAGATTGCCGGCCCTGGCCAAAAAAAAGGTGGAAGAAACAAAGACGCAGATCCAAGTGATCGCCACAGAAGTGCACAACCTACAGATGAGGCGAGGGTGGTTCAACATTCAAAAGCGTTATAAGCAGGAGCAGGAGGAGGTTGAGCGACTTGAAAACGATCACAAAAACAAACGCCTGGCGGCGGCCGACAAGCTCTACCAGGTGCTTCCCCTGCTTATAGATGCAGTGGAGGGAATAACCTACCTTCAACAATGATCGATGATAAAGCGGGGCACAGCAGTACCAGCGAAGACGAGGAGGAGTTTACTGAAACACAAAGCGACAAGGACTACGGATGACTACGCCGAGGTCAACCAGGGTTCGCCCCCGCCCAGGGAGGAGACACCACCTCGGCCCGTCCTGCACCTCCCGTCCGCTAGTCCTGCACCTCCCGGAACCTCTGCAAGTCATGTGGCACCTCCACCTTTCTCTGCGGGGTGTCAGTATTGCAAAAAAACCTTTTCCTCCATGCGAGGGTTGAAAAGACACACGACAGTGCAGCACACGAACAGAATCCTTGAAGAGAACATGCGAGCCCTGTCCCTTGCCCTCGTCCCGGTTCCTGCTGCCAACGCTCCGCCTCCAGTGCCTCCAGCCGACGTTCCAGCGCAAGACCCTCCAGCAGCCGCTGCACGTCGCCCGCGTCGTCGTCGCAATGCCGACAATGACGATGAAGAACCAGCAGCGCCGTGCCCGGAATTTGTCGACGGTAAAAAAACAATCCCACCCCGCCAGGTCAAACCGAACCATGTTTTTCTTTGGCGCGACTTCAGCATTACAGTAAACCCGCCTGGCAACAGCGACATCACGGATGAACAAGTGCAGGTCGTGCACGACTGGCTTGATACACACGCCAGCCGCTGCTTCGCGGTGTGCGAGCGGGGTGCTGCTGCTGGAAAGCTTCACGTCCAAGCCGTCGCCACCATCTTCACGTCCGGATCCTTACCTGTCGCTAAATCGCTGAAGGAGGCCCTGGGTTGGGTTCCCCACGTGCCGCCCGGTAGCAAGGTGATGGTTTCAGAGCTGGCAGAAAAGGACATGCACACGTACCTGGGCATGCTCGGGTATTGCAACAAAGACGCGCACAAGCCTGCCGCTGACTTTCGCCTCATCGTCAACGTGGGCAACACGCCTGCCATGATGGAAGACGGACGCATTATTTTCATGAAGTACCACGCAACGTCAAAGGGCAAGGTGGCCCTGTCGCCATCCAACATTTTGCAGAAGATGGTGGCGTACATGAATGCCAACCGGATGTGGGAGGACATTGAGCCCGATGAATTGCTCCTCCACATGCACCGCAGTGGCCATTACGTTGTACACGAGAGCTGGGTTGCACCCAAGAATGGACTTCAGGGCATGGTCATGGGCAGGGTAACAGCAGCATTAATATTAAATGGGCATGATGTAAACAAGAAGACAGTGGATTTAGTGAGGAAAGTCTATTTTTATGATCCCAAACGGCCTGGCCGTGTCCGTGTGCTGAATTAATTTGTATTGTCCGCGCATTTCCGGTGCACGTCACCGGCCGGACCTTGTGACAGCGCCAGAATTTGTTGTATGACTTCTGAGGCGCCACAACACACTGGACTTTGTAGGTAGAAAAATGTCTGTGCGTCGCGCTTAAATATTTTAATATAATTTTAATGAAAAGTTTGAAAATTTTCGTAAACCTTACCTAAGCTTAGCCGCTAGGCGGCTAAGCTTAGCCAACTGACAATTGACATGTGCACATCGATATAGTCTCCAAAAAAAAAAAAAGGCGGCCCTTGAAGGTTGGCCCTAAATAATGTACGCACTACGCACTACGCAGGCCTGGGCAGTGGCAGTGGGCACACTGTAAGCTTAATCCGGCACACGCAACGTATGGGCAGAATACTTATGCTGCTAGCTGCAACCTTGGGTCCCTGCATGATTTCTTCGTCCTTGGCCACGCTCAAAGATCTCATGCAGGAACTCCCACGCAGAACGAGCCCTGAATGACCACGGCAAAACGAGGAAGTGGCTATGGATTCCAGCACGTAAAAAAGTAAGCGCCAGCCCTGTCAAGCCGGCGTTTCGCGAAAAAATCCAGGCACTTACACCTTTTCCGGAAAATTTTTTAACCGGTTCGTTACTAGGGAATAGTCTCTGCGTTGACAACTCGTTGCAGCACTTACCGATAAATCGCTGGTAACTACTTTTGCTTATCAAATCGTTAGAAACGTCTCTCACCCTGAGACGTAAATTGAGTGTATTCCTTCGGATATGGGAAACGGGACTTACTGGTTGCGCTTCGTGGAGAGCGAATCAGCTCCATGCTTAAGCGGCTAACAGCTTCAACAAAGGAAAGCGGGGCTTTCACGTAACTCGGTTGGCACCGCCTCCAGTTTTCTCGGCTCCTCCGGCGGTAGACAAGCTCTCCGTTACAAGCACGGGCGAAGCGCCAGCTGCGTCAACGGAAGGGGGGATGCAGCAGGACGTGAAATTTGAATCGAAAGCTCCTGCTGCAAACAGGGCTGAGCTGGACGTAGGCACCCGCGTCATGTGTTTATGGCGAGATAAGAAGTATCATCAAGTGAAGATCATTGAGCGCAGAAAGCTGGAAACGGGGGGGTACGAGTATTATGTGCATTACACCGAGTGTAAGTTGCCGGCATTGTTTTGTGACGCCCAAGCGTTTTGGATTTTCTGGCGTTGTAGGAAACTGTGACAACGTGTTTACGCTTTGGTTTAGATAGCTGTCGAACGTGAACGCTTTGTTCATTCTCTCGTGTGCTGGATGCAGTCAATCGGCGGTTGGATGAATGGGCCACGCTGGACCAGTTCGACCTGAGCACCATTGAAACAGAAGGTGGAGCAGAGAACGATGAGAAGGTGGGTTGTATTATCCAGAGCTGGCCCACAATCCTTCCGCTGGGGTAAATTGTCAACCTGTTACACACAGAGGGGCTCTGGTCGCCTTGCCCTGCCCTGTGCCTGCCTGCCGCTGCTCCATTACCGGCCGTGCGCCCTTCCCCCCCTTGCACTCCGTGTTGCCAACTGTCTGCCGCCACCTGGTGCCACGGGGTGCTGCGCGGAGGCAGGCGTGCGTGTTGGTGGGAGCAGGCAGTAAACCTGTGGCTTGCCATGGCGGCGTGAGCAGGTGTGGGGCTGGCCACGTCCTGCGTGTGGGAGCGGCTGTTGGTGCACAGCCAGCCAGCACGCCTGCACACTTGCCCCTCATGCGCTTGGCCCCCAGCGCCCTGCGGTGTACCCATCTAGGGATTCCTTGCGCCGCAAACCAGCGAGCAGGCCAGCATGCGGTGCTGGCCATGCCACACTTCTGTGTTTATCCTGGCAAGCGTTGGTATCTGGGCCACAACAGTGGCCCGTGGGGAAGGCTGGCCCCTGGTGAAACAGCAGCTGAAAGAGGGCGAGCTGTGGGTGGGTGTGTCACCAGAGCAGTGGGTAGGTGGGGGGAAAGCTGCCACAGGTGCATGCGTGGCAGGGGCAAGCAGTGCGGCGTGTGGTTGGGACCCCAGCGACTGTATGCGCATACTCTTGGCCCGTGCGCTCGCCATGGGGAATCCTCCCCTCCTCGGCTTCTCCCCTCCTCTTGTCTGTTGCTTTGTGCCACCATGGTCACTCACCGTCCGCCTCCTTCCCCCCTCCCCCCCTCCCTCGCATGCTTCCTACGTGCCGTGCTCCCCCGGCCGCGCCCCCCGTCCCGTATCCGGCGGCGGTGGACCATGTGCCTGCAGGCGGGCGCGTCAGGCAAGATGACGCGCCAGCAGAAGCGCAAGCTCGACGAGGCGCACCCAGAGGACGTGAGTGACAAGTATCAGGCAACATGCTAGTACCATATCATTTCGATAGCATCGCGCGTACGCCAGTATGGGAGGGAGTGGCGGCTTGGGGGGGTGGGACGCTTCAACATAGGGAAGACCTGATTCACGCGTATGGCAGCACTAAAAATTAAAAATTTAAAACGGTATTAAAAGCCATCGTGAAGACATGAATCACGCATGTGAAGAAGGGGGGGGGCGTTTGCCTGGCGGGGGGCTGCCTGAGGGGTGGGTGAGGGGTGGGTGAAGGGAGTGTATCATTTTTCCCCCTTCTTCGTTGGTGGGGAGTAGAGAAGATTGGAGGTTGAGATTGGGTGTCGAGGGGGGGCGCGAGGTAGGCCTGGGATGATTGCTTGGAAGGAGGCGAGCAGCCGGTACAGTGATCACCACGTGGTGCGGTGATGAGGACGTGAGCCTCTGTAAAGGGCCACGCTGAGCCATGCATGTGTGGTGTCGCCATATGCACGGGGTTGTTTGTGCCCCCAGCTCCTATGGTACTTGGCGGCCGCATGGGCTCACATGGGCTGAGCGTGGATGCTGGCCCAGCAATGGCACGTGTGGATGCCCGTACCGGCAAACACGCGGCTGTTGGCGTTGTGGATGGGGGCAGGTGGGGACAGGTGGGGGCGGGTGGGGGCAGGTGGGGCCCCATGTTTCTGAATGCCTCTGACATGTCACCATTTCGTTGGTTACGCACTCTTCCCTGGTGCCTACCCTCGGCCCCTGAGAGCATTTCCCTAGCAGCATAGCCGCTGCACGTGTGCATGTGTGTCATGATGGTTTATCGTAAAATTTCTTGTGTTCGCCCTCGTGGCCACGTCAAACTGTGTGTATATGTTGTTGTTGCGCTGCGTGCGCTCAGGGCCACGAGGAATTTGACGCTGCCAGCCTGCGCGAGCACGAGGAGTTCACCAAGGTGAAGAACATCGAACGCATCGAGCTGGGCCGCTACCAGATGGACACCTGGTACTTCTCGCCCTTCCCGCCCGAGTTCCACGACTGCAAGATGCTCTACTTCTGCGAGTACTGCCTCACCTTCCTCAAGCGGAAGAGTCAGCTGCAGCGCCACCTGGTGAGTGCTGCCGTACGCCACACACTAGAGCCAGCAACATCACACCCGGTGAGACGTACGCTCGCAGCAACGTGCGCGAAATGGTCCCCCCAAAAGACCCAAGCCCTACCCTTCATACCATATCTTGTACTCGCATGCGCCATGGCTCATGGCTGTGGTGATCGATACAATCACATGGGGGGCATTGTGTGCGTGTGCAGGCGCATACGTCGCATCTACTCGTGCATGGCATCCGTTTCATTTATTTGTGGCATCGCGTGTAGGGGCCGGTGCAGCTGCTAATTATATGGTGGACAACCGCCGCTAGGTGTACTACTGGCCTCCATAGCACAGGGGACTACTTTGCTTTGGTGTTGTTCTCTGGCTCCTGTTTGTGCCGTGCGCAAAACTGCACCCTCGCCACTCGTCTCCTCTGCCACACGTCAGCCACATGCCACAGGCTCCTTGCTCTCCTGCTGTTTGTGCAACCACAGCTGGGAGTGCGGGCCTGCCCAACCCCAGCCCCATCATGATATCTGCAAGCTCCCCGCCCACTCTACATGCTATGCTAGGCAATACCTGACGGACCGACCGGACACGGCCCTTTGGTTCCAGCATGGCCTGTTAGGGGGCGTATAGGTTGCAGCATGGCCTGTTTGGTTGGTATGGGCCCTGGTTGTTGTGGGCGGTTAGTCTGTAGATGCTTTGCAGGGGATCTGGGGGCTGGTCCCTTGTGTTGGGGCGCTCCATGCCCTACGCACTGCAACCCTACCCAACGCTGACCCGAACACGTTATGCCGGCCTTGACCTGCGCGCTGCTACACGCCCGTCTCCCGTCCACCCTCTCCTGCCTTCGCCATCTCCTGCCTTTGCTCGGTTCTAATTTTGCCAGAAGAAGTGCGACCTGCGGCACCCGCCCGGTGACGAGATCTACCGCAGCGGCGCCCTGTCCATGTTTGAGGTGGACGGCAAGAAGAACAAGATCTACTGCCAGAACGTGTGCTACCTGGCCAAGCTGTTCCTGGACCACAAGACGCTATACTACGACGTGGACCTATTCCTCTTCTACGTGCTCTGCGAGAACGACGAGCGCGGCTGCCACATGGTCGGCTACTTCTCTAAGGTGAGGGCTGCCACATGCACATGGTTGGCCACTTCTTTAAGGGGATGGCTGCCACATGGTCGGCTACTGCTCCAAGGGGAGGGCTGCCACATGGTCGGCTACTTCTCCAAGGGGAGGGCTGCCACATGGTCGGCTACTTCTCCAAGGGGAGGGCTGCCACATGGTCGGCTACCACTCCAAGGGGAGGGCTGCCACATGGTCGGCTACTTCTCCAAGGGTAGGGCTGCACCGTGGCCACAGCTAGTTGGGTGTCTCTAAGGTGAGGGCTTCTACAGCATGGGCGATGCCACCAAGGTGAGGCGCAACACATGGATAGTTTTGCCTCCAGCGTGAGAGCGGCGCAGTCAACGCGGACACGTGAGCATGGGGTGTGGCTGGTCCGGTCAAGTGCAATAAGGCATGAGGCTGTGGTCAGGTGCCGCTAGACAGGTGCAGCGGGACAGGTGGCGAGAGCGTCCAGGTTCTTTTTACTCCCACAAAAACATTTGTGTCCCTGGCAACACCGCTTTCTCTCAAGCTTCCCCATTGCTTGGGCATGTTGCGTGGGCGTGTGCCTGCGTGTGTGTGTGTCCCCTTGGCTGGCGGCGCCCATCAGGAGAAGAACAGCGACGAGGGCTACAACCTGGCCTGCATCCTCACGCTGCCTCCTTACCAGCGCAAAGGTTACGGGAAGTTCCTCATCTCCTTCTGTGAGTGTGCATGCCACGTGGTTATGCCGCCGTGTTGCCGCCATGTTTATGATGACAGATAGGCCTGGCCTGGTGCTCCATGGCGTGCCTTTCTGCATGCGCGCAAGGGATGATGTAACGTCTGTTTTCCTTGCCTTACTTGTACGCCTCGTGCCAAGGCTCTGGCTGTCCTCTCGGTCTGCCCCTTTTTGGGGGGTGCAGGTGTATATGTGAGGGGAGGGGCCAAGTGGGCTATAGCTGTCATGGCATCGGTGCTGTGCATGCCATGTCCCTAAGAGCCCTCAATGCTCTCACCCGTAGCCCGCACCCTGTCTGCCTCCTCACTTGCCCCTCTTCTCTTTGCCCGAGCTGTTTAACCCGCCGCTTGACCTGGTTTCTGACCTTGTCTCTTTGCCCCGTGTGTGGCGTGTGGGAGCAGCGTACGAGCTGTCCAAGAAGGAGTGCAAGGTGGGCACCCCCGAGCGCCCGCTGTCGGACCTGGGGCTTCTGAGCTACCGCGGCTACTGGACGGGCGTGCTGCTCACCATCCTCAAGAAGACGAGCGAGAACCTGTCCATCAAGGTGGGGGATGATGGGCGCATGGGGGGGGGGGAGAAGGGGGCACGCAGGCAGGGGGCACAGCTGGAGGAGGGAATTGCGGACTGTCAGACTCACATTTTCCGCGGCTGCCCGTCGTCTTGGCACCTCACGCAGGGGCCTGCGGGTGCATGGCAGCGGTTCTCTCCGCATGAGGTGTTGTAGAGGGGCGTCGGGGGAGATGTCTTGTGCATGTTCAGGCCGTGTGGTGGCGGATGCTGCCGCCCGCCACCATCCACTCATCTGTGGACAGGCCGCGGCTCCACTCACCCGCGCGCGGGCATCGCAGGCCTTTGTTCTCTGGGGATCGACCAGCCTGTGCCGTGCTTTGTTCGGACCGAAGGAAGGGAGATGTTTTATGATACAGCGAAAGCCCCTGATCTTATTTGGGCAGCATTGCCATCTGTTAGCAGCATTGCCATCATTTCGATAATTTCGATCGTTGCGGCGATGTGATCCTTTGCAGGGTGAATAATTTCAGCAGGCTCAACATGGGGCATATTTAGATCTTTAAAGCAAGCTTGTTTACAGCGCTGGGCTCTGCCCATTGCGCATGGGCTCGGTGTGTGCCATCCCCTTGACTCTATGCATGTGTGACTCGCAATCGCTTCTGCTCCTGTCTCTCCCACGGCGAACGGTCCGCGGTCCCCACGTGATGGGGCATGCCCCTTTGTGCATCCAACTCCGTTTCTCGCCCCTGAGCGCCCGCTCATGCGCTCCATGACCGTGTGCCTTGAGGCGTGCCCTTTCATGCACTCACCTATTTTTTTTTCACTCACACATGGCTTGTGTGCTCAACCGCATGTGTGCCCTGGTCGCGTGTGCAACCATGTGGTGGGATCGTCACACACGCGCCCTCTCGTGCGCTCACGAGTCGTGTGCTCCTCTCTTGCTCTGTGTGACCCTTGCTTTCACCCGCAGGACCTGAGCGACATGACCGCCATCAAGACAGAGGACGTCATCAGCACGCTGCAGAACCTGAACATGATCCGCTACCGCAAGGTGAGGGGCGCGTAATCTGCTACCGCAAGGGGAGGGGAAGAATGCAGAAGAATAAGGGGAGGGATGGTCTACCCCACGTTAGGCAGTCTGTAGGGGCAAGAAGGGTTTTGAGATGCTGCTGCAAGTTACGGGTGCGACAGGGTACGAGGTGGTAGGGACCGTTCACCCGCAGTGGCCAACGTCAGATGGCGCAAGTGCGGGTGGGAGTGCGAGGTCCATGTGGTCTCCAGGGGGGCCGTTTGCCTGCGAGCTGTGTGCTCATGCTATGTTAAGTGAGACAAATATGTGCGCGTGCGTGTTGGGAAGTCGGGAGGGGGGATTTTGCGTGGAGTTTTCAGGCGGGCCGGTGGGGAGCTGTCAGCTGGGCTCCTTGCGCAGTGCGCTTTTGGTTGGGGTGCACTCTCTGCCCGTCCTAGTACACGCTTGATCTAATATCTTTTATGTGTAGGCAGGTTGCAACTTCAAATGATATGGAATTTCCTGAGCCACTGGTGCTCACATGGTGCTTTATTCATGGGCACCTGCTGTACCTGTTTCCTCGCACCTTAACCCTCTGCCCCCCGCCACTTTGGCATGGATGGATGGTGTTTGCCCCGCGTGCGTGCGGTCGTGCAGGGCCAGCACGTGATCTGCGCGGTACCCAAGGAGATTGACGCGGCGCTCAAGAAGCTGGGCAAGCCGCGCTGCCCGGTGGACCCCTCGCGCCTGATCTGGACGCCCTACCACCAGAACAACTAGCGGGGTGGCGGCGTGGATCCCGCTCTCCAGTTGCAGGCGTTGGCGGGGTCAAGCGATCAACGATCTGCCGTCGCTTCAGTCGATGAGGATGAAAAGGCGGGCGGACAAGGGCAACCGTCTTGCAGGAACATGCCCCAGTAGTTGTGCGATGGGTGATGAACCTTGGTGTCAGCTGTGGGCAGTTTCAAAGTCCACCAAAGATACGAAGCGCGCATTATGCTTTCTGACGTTGCCAGTGCAGGCGAGGAACTGAGAGGGTTGTCACCACGGTTTCGCCCGGCAGTAATGTTGGCTTTTCTGCTGGATACAGGACAACTACATCATTGAGACAACCAGACTAAATGGACTGATGTCTGCGTTTAGAGGTTGGCAAAGTAAGCGGACTTTACATCTCACATTACATGGAAAAGGCGCGGGTAGGCGACGCAGCGCGTGGAAAAGGGCTCGGGTACTCGACGCGACGCGACGTCGCAATTACTTAACCCGTGTTTTTTTTAAATTAGAACGCGATATATCACGTTGTAAGCTTTTTTTAGAACGCGTATAGCACCTAAGGAAATTTTTTTTTCATGGCCATGTATATACTTTCCTGAAAGCCCATAAATCAAAGGATTTTTTGAGCTACTCAGACCTACAAAATGCTAATTCATTAGAGCGATACACTGGTTTGAATACAGGGGGGTCTGACCTTTGACCTCGATTTCTTGACCCTAGGTCACCAGTCATGTGCTTATTCACAAATGGTTCATGAAAAAAATCTGGCTTCTTGCACGAGCTATTAATTAATTAATTAAAATCATAGCTCCGTGGGGAGCATATGTAACACATAGCCCTGAGAAAGGGGCTTCTATGGGTTTGTAATACAATCAGGGCGACAACCTGCAGGTGTAGGATGTACGGCTATCACCTGCTCTGGGTGCACTAGGTGCACCTGCACCTCCATGATGGTTCATGCCTCCTAAACAAGCACAGGCACCCAGGGGGGGCTTGAGGAGAGGGCCTAGAAGGCCTGCATGACATATGGGGTGGAAGGTATCAAAGAGACAACCAGCGCAGGCCAGAAATCACATCACCTAAAAACGGCCTTTTTTGTTACATGGGGTCATATCTCCCACACATATAGTCAGATCGGGGTGCCTTTCTGGACTTAAGGTCCCCCTAGGACCCTGTTCACATCACATAAATTGGGGGGCCAACTGACCTATTTTTATCATCAAACCGTGACGTGGAAAAGTGCAAAAAACGATGTTTTCCAGGCATAAGGAGGCATAGCAGCCACACACAAGTAGTAAATGTAGTCCAATTCAGCTGGAAATGGTCATGCTTATTAATTTATATCCAAAGACAAAAACCGCCCTTAAGTATGCAATGTAGGACCAAACTATGTGCTATAATTCTGGCATACATGAGCCAAAACACCGTTTTAGTGCATTATTTTCAAACTTATGAAGCCCCTGCCAGCACATATGCGGCCCAATCATGCCAGAATTCGTCACATTAATAGCACAATACTTGAATTTACACTAGAACACAAGTTGGACATATTAGGACCACTGCCGGCCCACTAAAAGTGACGGATGCAAGCAGAAATAGAGCGATTTTTGCAAAAATACTCCATATTCTGCGCCATTGTCTTGGAAAACTTTGCATTCTTCACTCAATTATCGTCATGGCTGTCATGGGATTCATATACATGCCACTGGGGCTGGATACATTAGCCAACACAGACTAAAAAAGCGATCATCAAGGGATAAAATCACCATCAATCACAGTAGATGCTGGCATTCGGAACAAGCACCATAGTGCCTACAAGCCTCAAGAAGGGGAGCTTGGCTGACCAGTCGTGCCTGTCGGCTGACCAGTCTCTTTTCTAAACGGGCCCCGCTCGGCAGCACACACAATCTCCTTTGCAGTACTTGGCCCACTCTGCTGGGCACCCCTGCTGTGCGTGTCTTATAGCAGCTAATCCAAATATATATCTGCCAGGTGCCTCTCTGCTACATGGAAATACAAAGCGCAATCAAGGACAGCAGTGGCTTGGGCTGCTATTCAATTGAGCTCAGCACCTAGCTGCTGTACAACATAATTCTGCATCAGTGCCTGTCCTAATTGCGCCCCCCCGCCCCCTTGCCATCATCGTCATGCTCATCATAGTCTTTGGAACGTGCACTGAACTCCAACCCTTGGACAGTCCATAGGTCATTAAGAATCTGTGCATGTAATGCTAGCTCTTCTCAGTTGAACTCATCTACCACCCTCTCATGGTCGTGTCATCTCTCATGTAATCCACCTAGGTTTATCGTGGCCACTGATCTTTCAGCCCCTCCTGACATCAAAATCTGGGCAAACACACTGTTGACATCGCCCTTCCGTTTTAGCCTGCATGGCTCCTCATGTTTACCCTTATCTCATCCCTCAACACACCTATAACTGTCTATTCATCCCCCTTGCATAGGCGGTGCATAACTGCGGCATGATGGGGGCTTGCCAAAAATAGGTGTAAAATGCATGGGATGGCACGGGGAGGCTCACACTCATCGGTTTACAATCACACTCATGTGCTAACAGTGTCCCTCTCTGCTTTTGACACTGCATGCACATGCATTTCCTACCGGCTATATCAAGCCTTTAGTGTGGTTTGGTGCATCAAGAGAAATGGCAGGTCAGCTGAGTGCATCAGACCACATTTGTGTTAAGTGTACGCTTGCAACGCTGTTTGCCCACCGCATGGAGCTCCCCTTTCGGACAGTGGCGCAAGTAGCACTTACACCTTACTCCCAGCCGCTCACCCTGCCCATGCTAGCAACAAGAACAAATGCATGGTCCCCATCCCAACGTAAGGTGCATCACATGGATGGCCCTGCCATCACCTAGCAGTGTGCCACCCCTCTCCACCTCAACCTACTCTGAAATGCCAGGGCCCCAACAAACCTTTCAAGACATGGCACTCCTCAAAGAAGGCAACCCCTCAAAGAAGGCGAGGCAGTTTAGGTCTAGGGGGGCTTTGGGTAAGTTAAAAGATGATAGAGTTCACTAACACAGGCCACGGCAACGACAACCTGCCTCACCCGCTGCATCCATACATCACAAGCCATAAACTGCACAGCCTCCATGATTGCCTAAGGGTCACGTGATCCAAGGTGCCCTTCAGGCTCACCCCAGCACACCGGCCCATCCTCACCACCCCACTGGTCATAGTCATCTACAGTGGCATCAAACTCCTCTAGGACAGAGTGCAGTAAAGGCAACATAGACGTCCTGACACAATTGAATAAGAACGTGGCTGCTACCTACTGCCCTTAATAAAAAATGTCCATGGCTTGCACAAATACGCATTCAATTCTTCAAGCAAGCATGCTAACACCTTCACAGCACATCCCAAGGTTTATATCCATCGAGCTTTGTCAACAAGCATGACTTCCTGATGCAAACTTAGCTGTCAAGCTAGGAGGAGGAAAGCTAGGTAAAGAGGTGAGATAGACCCCCCCACAGCACCTTCCTGCACCAAAACCATGACAATATCATCCAGAGCTTGCTAAATACGTACAGCTAGCCGGTAGCGGGCGACCTTGCAGTCCAGGTTCAGCGCGAACATCTCGTGTCAGCACCCGGCGGAGATGGCGGACGCGAACCCACAATGCTATAAAAGCGAGTCATAAGACTATTTCGGGGAGCGGTGAACGGCTTGGAACACCGAAGGTATGCCGCGACAAAAGCCTGAAGTTTTTCTCGGAAATACACGCCTGGATGTGGATTAGGGCACCGTTGTCGTGCTTGTGCTTGCGTTGCGAGCAGGCAACCAGTGTTTCTTGCAGTGTCGAGCAGTAACAGATGGTGGCGCGAGAGCAATATGTGACTTTTAAATCATGGCTACACAGCTTACACCTCCGCAGGCATGTTGGAACAAGCCCCGCCATGCCGTGAGCCGAAAAAAAGGAAGAAACGCATCAAGCAAGGACGGTCGTAAACGTCACTGAAAACAGCAAAATCTGACCTGCCGGCAGGTAATGCGACAGCCTGGAAAATGTGATTCGTTTCTCGAAAAACTGATTAGCGCTCGTGAAAGTAGACTTGAAGCCCATTCGGATTCCACCTTTTGGGAATTGTGAGCTTCCAACAAAAAAGTTTCCCCCACAATTAATCAAACATGCATTTTCGCTGCCAATTCCAGATCTGGCCGACACAAAAAATCAGCGTCTCAGTTTGCGAATTATTTTGACGCATGAACATACGCGAATAATATCTACCATGCATCATCGCAAAGCAGGAGAGTTTACGCGTCGTTTGCATCCATCGCAGCGACTTAACATGCATAATTGACTTTTGACTGATATTCCGGCGGACATAGGGTCGACAGCCATGCGAGGCGGAATTTTTCTGGTCCCGTCGTCCTCAACGCGACGCGTTCGCGCCAAAATTCCCAGGATCTCATGTAACCGGACGGACCGATTTTAGGTGATGTGTCGGGAGAATCCGGACCATGGTAGCTCGAGCCTGCCGTTATCTTTTCCGCGTTTTCGAGTCGTTCAGGATGATGAAGATGAATGGTGATGGAAATGTGTATCCTTGTGCATTGAAATTATGGCTGGCTTACGTGTGGAGCGACTAGATGACCTAGACGGTGGGGCCGGAAACAGCATGCTTGATCAGGGCGTGTGTTTCTAGCCTAACTGGCCGGGAGTGTCTAGTGGTGAGCACCATTGCTGCGAGCGCTCTCCCACCATTTACGAGGTATGTGGCTAGGCTATAGCTAGGGTACACATGGCCTCTCAGCAGGGAGTAACTCCCTGCATGGGCAAAGCATGACTCGAAATTGCTACGGCTATTGCAAGGGCGGGTGTGGGCCCATCACGTAGGCATACATGGCCACGTCACTAAGCTTTCTAGTCTACACTACTGCTATATATTCCCTAGGCTGCGGGGGTGGCTGGGGTGGCTGGGGCGGCAGGGGTCGCCTGCCAGGGCTTGTGGGCGCGACGTAGATGTCCGCCCCCTTCCAGTAGACCGGCTTCTGCCCCGCCGTCTGCCGAAGCTGGAGGTAGGTCGGCCATAACTCCCGTCCGGCCGTTGTTGCTGCGTCAAGGTCAAGTCGTCGTCCAGCGTGTAGGCGGTCCCCCCAAGCCGCTTGCGACACTTGAGGAACTCCATCTTATCCGCCATGGTGTCAAAGGTGAGGAGCAAGGGGGAGGGGCCGGCCTTACCCCGCGAGCGGGGAAGGCGGGTCACCCCCCGCGGCTTGCCCTTACCAGTGATAGCCATGGGGACAAGGATTTTGTTCTCAAACGCCATGGCAAGGGTCTGCACGAGCTAATAATGGGCAACATATGCAGGCTCTGCATGAAACAAAACTCAGGCCCATTGGGCCACTGGAGCTATTTTTCATTAGCATCACAATTACAACGCAGTACAACGCAGTGGGAAAAATGAGAGCCCTTCACAACATGACGCAACGACACGAGCCCCATAAACGGGGCCATAGTGAGCTTGGAGGGTCAAAACGTTGAAAATAGGTGTTGTAGTAAGTTATACAGCATCAAACATGCATCAAACATCATGACTGGATGACCTAATATGACTGAATCAGGCAGCCATAGCCAAAGCGCAGCCACAATGTCATCGTCAAGCACTTCGACCAGCCGGCAGGTGAGACCTCCACGAGTCTCCTTGAGGCAGTTAAGCGCGCCATTCTTGCCCCCATGTTACTCACTGGTGAGCTGGACATGTCGGCTGTCCGCCTCCCCCGCGCGCGGGGGAAGGCTGGCCCGGCACCCGTGCTCCTCACCTTTAAGTACATGACGGACAAGCAGGCGTTCCGGCCTTAAATGCCGCAAGAAGCTCTCGGAGACTCGCTTCACGCTGGACGACGACTTGACCTTGGCCCAGCAACAGCGGCGACGCGAGCTATGGCCGACCTACCTTCAGCTCCGGCAGCGTGCAGGCCGGGGGGAAGCCGGTATACTGGAGGGGGGCGGTCATCCACGTTGACCACAAGCCCTGGCAGGCCCCTCCTGCCACTCCAGACTAGGGAATATACCAGTAGTGTAGATTAGATAGGCTTAGCCTTTGCAAGTGGCCCACGCGCATGTGCGCCCATAATGGCCCCCATGGATGATGCTTTCAGTATCTAGCCGCGCCCAGCCTACAATGGGACCTCCCATGGATGATGCATTAAGAATTTAGCCATGCGATGCCTATGCAGGGAGTTACTCTCTGCTGAGATGCCATGTGTACACCAGCTATAGCCTAGCCACATACTACCCTCCACCTCATATGTCATGCAGGCCTTCTAGGCCCTCTCCTCAAGCCCCCCCTGGGTGCCTGTGCTTGTTAAGGAGGCATGAACCATCATGGCGGTGCAGGTGCACCTTGTGCACCCAGAGCAGGTGACAGTTGTACATCCTCCACCTGCAGGTTGTAGCCCTGATTGTATTACAAACCCATAGATGCCCCTTTCTCAGGGCTATGTGTTACATATGCATGCTCCCAACGGAGCTATGATTTTAATTAATTAATTAATAGCCATTGAAAGCATCATCCACTCTGGAATATGTGCTACATGATCTCCCAACGGAGACATGTTATAATTTAATTTAATTTAATTTAATTTTTAATAGCCAAAGCATCATCCACTCTCACAACGTGTTGAGCACATGCCTCGTGGGAACGGATCGAGGTGCTGGGTTTTCATTCCATAACGCGTGCAATACTGAAAGAAAGAGGCGCGTGTAATTAATGCAAGGCTTGGATAGGTTGAGTGATCCATGAGCTTACATGCAGGCAAAGATGACGCTGGAATGCATGCTATAGCAAATGGTGGCAAGATGCTAACAACACATGATTATACACCATGATTATGGGCACCTAGCTGATCTTCTTGCACAATCAACGCAGTATAAACCATCAACATCCAATCCTCACGATATCAAGGAGACATTGAACCAGCGCAGGCCAGAAATCGGTAGAATCCGGACCATGGTAGCTCGAGCCTGCCGTTATCTTGTCTGCGTGTTCGAGTCGTTCAGGATGACATCTGAATATGAATGGTGATGGAAATGTGTATCCGGCGTGTGCATTGAAATTATGGCTGGCTTACGTGTAGAGCAACTAGATGACCTAGACGGCCGGTGGGGCCGGAAACAGCATGCTTGATCAGGGCGTGTGTTTCGAGCCTAGCTGGCCGGGAGTGTCTAGTGGTGAACACCATTGCTGCGATCGCTCTCCCACCATTTACGAGGAAATACCCGCAAATGGAAAACCACTGAAAAGGTAGCTAGTCAGTCATCACGTTAGCCATGCCATGATTCCAAACGTCCAAGAACTGCACACCGCACACGGTGTAAAGATATATGCACGGCTTGACGACGTATACAGCACCTAAATACTGCACAACTGCAACCTGCTATGGCTGACATGCAAGCAACGTCGAGTAGGATGGCGATCTTAGAGAGGCTGGGCAGAGGTCTGTAGAATTAATTAATTAATTAATAGACACGTGACAGTTTGCGTCACGTGAGCATAAGTCCTCAGTGGGAGGTCGGTAGAAATAAGTGGAAAACTGGCAGACACTAGGTAGAAACACAGTATATACTTACGACTGCAAGCACTATTGAGCCGGCCGGTGGCAGAGGCCATTTCCAGGAAAATACAGCATACCGAAGCAATAGCCACGGTCACGCCTTACGCTATTTGTAGGCACCATCATGCCCGGAGATACCCAATAAAAGTCTGCACAAATCTCGGTTTAGCCGAGAGTCCGGGCGTTCAGAATGAATAAACATGTGTTAAGAAGTCGAAACACCATGGAAATACCAAGCATGGTGCCGCAGCAGACCCGAGTCTTGACGTAATAATATGTATGCCGGTTTCCAGGGTTTTCGCATGAAAGTTGGGTGAGAAACTGGAAAAACCTACGTTTCCTTTGCCCCAGTACCTCAACAAACTCGTAGAAACCTAATTATCAACCTTTGAACGCATCATCATGGTCGTGCCACCCAACAGCCACTGATATTCGCGCGAAAACTGGCAAGATCTACCTGCCGCCATCGCCGTTGTCTTCACCTTCGTCCCGCGAAAATGCCTGATTTCAGTGGTACATATTTGTTTGCAGCTGTCACAAAAAAAATACCAAAAATACCAGGATTTTTTCTTGAGTTCTATGAGATGTTTTTGACCTATGTTGAAAGTTTCAGACCAAAAATCGCATGTTTAATAGGTTTGCCACGTGTCAGATTACAATGCGATACATCGCGTTCTAACCCTACAACGCGATGTATCGCGTTGTAAAAAAACACGGGTTAAACCTCAAGTCGGCGGTGTACAGTCGATCTGTAGCCAGTAGCCCTAGTGTAGTGATGAAGGCCACCCCCAACTGGGAAGATCTGGGTAATAAAAATTGCGCGAAATTCAAAATTGACATGCTAGGGTGGTTTTACCGGATTAGGATACATTTTTTTGTCTAGGATACATTTGATGCACTGTGCAGTTTTCAGATGTGTTTGTGGGGGTTGATTGCGCCTAGCATGCATTTTATTGAAGCAATGAGTTTCCCAAGATATACATTATATAAACTAAGACAATTGACCCATTAACGCAATGAGACAACATCAATGAGACAACATATGCCAATTGAAGGCTGCCCGCAACTTTATTCCAAGTTCATTATTATATGATTCCAAGACCATAACTCTTCCAAGACCGTACATCTTCAAGATATAGCACTACAGACACCCACGCGGCTTCCGCGGTCATCACGCTCCTCCTCCAAGACAACTCAACCTTACAGGACGTTGGGCCATCATACGTCCGGAATAATTGTGTCACTTATTACATAACCAAACTTTTTGAGGGATCGCCATGGTTGCATGGTTTCAACACATGCGCCCTGCACTCATGTGCATCAAAGGTGTTGCGTAGTGCCAACTCAGTGTCAAAGAACTGATTCAATAATATTTCCCGTATGGCCATGAAGGCCCACATGAGTTAAACATGGCCGAGAGTGATTGCATCATCCTTCTTGGCGACATCGGTCTTGACGACGTCGATGGGGAAGACGGCAGCACCTGCATGTGAACAAAAGAATCCATGAACTGTGGCATCCAAAGGCAACAACATATTAGCATCCCATTGAACACGAAGCCACGCTGACCCGGCCATCCAGCCGCCCACGCAGCCACAGAGCCAGCCAGCCACGCAGTGACGCACCCACCCAGCCACACATCCACGCATCCACGCACCCGGCACCCCCCCCCCCCCCAGCCAGCCACGCAGCCACGCAGCCACGCAGCCACGCAGCAGCGCAGCCACGCAGCCACACAGCCACGCACCCTCCTTTCCAGCCACGCAGCCACGCAGCCACGCAGCCACGCAGCCACGCAGCCACGCAGCCACGCAGCAGCGCAGCTACACGCAGCCACACAGCCACGCACCCTCCTTTCCAGCCAAGCAGCCACGCAGCCACGCAGCCACGCAGCCACGCAGCAGCGCAGCCACGCAGCCACACAGCCACGCACCCTCCTTTCCAGCCACGCAGCCACGCAGCCACGCAGCAGCGCAGCCACGCAGCCACACAGCCACGCACCCTCCTTTCCAGCCAAGCAGCCACGCAGCCACGCAGCCACGCAGCCACGCAGCAGCGCAGCCACGCAGCCACACAGCCACGCAGCCACGCAGCCACGCAGCAGCGCAGCCACGCAGCCACGCAGCCACGCAGCAGCGCAGCCACGCAGCCACACAGCCACGCACCCTCCTTTCCAGCCACGCAGCCACGCAGCCACGCAGCCACGCAGCCACGCAGCCACGCAGCCACGCAGCCACGCAGCCACGCAGCAGCGCAGCCACGCAGCCACACAGCCACGCACCCTCCTTTCCAGCCAAGCAGCCACGCAGCCACGCAGCAGCGCAGCCACGCAGCCACACAGCCACGCACCCTCCTTTCCAGCCACGCAGCCACGCAGCAGCGCAGCCACGCAGCCACGCAGCAGCGCAGCCACGCAGCCACACAGCCACGCAGCCACGCAGCCACGCAGCAGCGCAGCCACGCAGCCACGCAGCCACGCAGCCACGCAGCAGCGCAGCCACGCAGCCACACAGCCACGCACCCTCCTTTCCAGCCAAGCAGCCACGCAGTCACACAGTCAAACCCCCCTACACCCCCCCCCACACACACCCCCCACCCCACCCACTCAACACTACACGAATGACTCACAAAGAACTGCTGCACCACCGATGATCCCTGCGGGAACTGCTCTGCTGCCGACGGTCCCTGCGAAAACTGCTGCAGTGCCGACAATGCCTGTGGAAACTGCGACATTGCCGACGCTGCCTGCGGGAACTGAAGCGCTGCTGCTGCTGCTGCTGCTGCTGCTGCTGCTGCTGCTGCAGTTGTTGCTGCAGTTGCTGCTGCAGTTGCTGCTGCAGTTGCTGCTGCTGCTGCTGCTGCTGCTGCTGCTGCTCCAGCTGGACCACTTGTTTCTGCACCTCTTGACGCAGCTGCAAACCAAGCTCTTCAACCTTCTTGCTTTGGTTCTCCATAGCTCGTTGCATCTCTCTCATCGTCTGTTCCACGCCCACCAGTACGGGGGTCGGCGGCGGCAGCGGCTGGGTACGCTCTGGCTGGGTGCGCTCTGGCTGCCGTGCAGGACCTTGCCACATCGGCCGGCGCATTGGTGGTTTGCACCGGCCAAAAAATCTACTTTCATGGCACCAGATTTCTTTCCTAGCACCCATTTTCTACAATCGTCCCCGGCATAACACAAATCAATCAATTCGTCCATGTCATCGCTTCGGCTATCAGCATCGGGCATAGTTCCCGTGGCTAGTGCCCATCATTCTTTCCACCTTGAGCGGGGCGAAGTCACGAATTCAAGCGCGAAGTGCATTTGAATCAAGCGGGAACTGGGTGACACTGCTTGAAGACGTGCAGCTCCAAGGCATGCAAATGATGCAATGTATGAAAGATACGATACGCAAAGTTCAGGTGTTCAGGTGAAGCCGTGAAGACGTGGTGAAGACAGGTGAAGACGTGAAGACGTGAAGACGTGAAGACGTGAAGACACGATACGGCAAGTTCAGGTGAAGTTCAGGTGTTCAGGTGAAGCCGTGAAGACGTGAAGCCGTGAAGCCGTGAAGACGTGGTGAAGACAGGTGAAGACGCGGTGAAGACGTGAAGACGTGAAGACGTGAAGACGTGAAGACGTGAAGACACGATACGGCAAGTTCAGGTGAAGTTCAGGTGTTCAGGTGAAGCCGTGAAGACGTGAAGCCGTGAGGCCGTGAAGACGTGGTGAAGACAGGTGAAGACGCGGTGAAGACGTGAAGACGTGAAGACGTGAAGACGTGAAGACGTGAAGACACGATACGGCAAGTTCAGGTGAAGTTCAGGTGTTCAGGTGAAGCCGTGAAGACGTGAAGCCGTGAAGCCGTGAAGACGTGGTGAAGACAGGTGAAGACGCGGTGAAGACGTGAAGACGTGAAGACGTGAAGACGTGAAGACGTGAAGACACGATACGGCAAGTTCAGGTGAAGTTCAGGTGTTCAGGTGAAGCCGTGAAGCCGTGAAGACGCGAAGACGTGAAGACGTGGTGAAGACAGGTGAAGACGCGGTGAAGACGTGAAGACGTGAAGACGTGAAGACGTGAAGACGTGAAGACACGATACGGCAAGTTCAGGTGAAGTTCAGGTGTTCAGGTGAAGCCGTGAAGACGTGAAGCCGTGAAGCCGTGAAGACGTGGTGAAGACAGGTGAAGACGCGGTGAAGACGTGAAGACGTGAAGACGTGAAGACGTGAAGACACGATACGGCAAGTTCAGGTGAAGTTCAGGTGTTCAGGTGAAGCCGTGAAGACGTGAAGACGCGAAGACGTGAAGACGTGGTGAAGACAGGTGAAGACGCGGTGAAGACGTGAAGACGTGAAGACGTGAAGACGTGAAGACGTGAAGACACGATACGGCAAGTTCAGGTGAAGTTCAGGTGTTCAGGTGAAGCCGTGAAGACGTGAAGCCGTGAAGCCGTGAAGACGTGGTGAAGACAGGTGAAGACGCGGTGAAGACGTGAAGACGTGAAGACGTGAAGACGTGAAGACACGATACGGCAAGTTCAGGTGAAGTTCAGGTGTTCAGGTGAAGCCGTGAAGACGTGAAGACGCGAAGACGTGAAGACGTGGTGAAGACAGGTGAAGACGCGGTGAAGACGTGAAGACGTGAAGACGTGCATGCAAGGTATCAAAGATACGATACGCCGCAAGTTCAGGTGAAGTCGTGAAGACGTGAAGACGTGAAGACGTGAAGACGTGAAGACGTGAAGACGTGAAGACGTGAAGACGTGAAGACCAGGACTGACACGTGAAGACTGGGACGTGAAGGCAAGTTGCAGCACTCGGCCGCTGCAGTCGCACGCAGGTAGAAACGAGTATTGCTGCTTGAATCTGTCAAGACCCCATCGAATGTAAAACAGGTTTTTCGTAAAGAAATCCGATTTGTGGGCGGGCTTTACATATTGCTTCTGTCCAAGCACTACCGGATGTAAAACAGTATACTTCTTGAAGAAATAAGTTGGGGCTTTGTTGGGCGTCACATTTGACCGGTGGGCGGAGTTTCCTGCTTCTGTGAAGGCGCCATCGAATGTAGATCAGTAGATTTTCTAAAGAAATCTGAGTTGTGGGCGGGGCCTTTATTGCTTGTGTCCATCCACCACCGGATGTAGAACAGTAGACTTATTGAAGGTGAATCACGATACAACAGCTGTAGTTGACAACATCATGACCGGCACATCTTTCCCCCACCGCTGCTCAACCCGGTCCCCCCCAAACTCCTCCACACTTGCCCACCTTTCCACCCTCCTCCACGGCCCGTTGTGTTTGCAGGCGTCGGCACAAAGGGAGGAGGCCGTGCGAGCCGGGAAACTCACGGTATGGTTTGATTTCTAGTTTTGTATTAGGACCCTAGGGTAGCTATGTTATATAGGCATGTCTGACAGCATAGCTCACCATTTCATTACCATGGGATGCTGAGCATACCATTTCCAGAGAGGTAAGTCAGTCACTCTTCGCAGTTGACAAGTCAGAGAAAGCAATCAAGTGCAGCGTTCACAACTCTTGCCGCTCGTAACCTTTTGTCTGCCCTGTTTGGCAGCTCCCTGTCTTTGCTTTCTCTCGTATTTCTTTCTTTTGTCTCTTTTCTACATCTTTCTTTGCTAATTCTTGAATATATGATGCTATTGTAGCATCCTTCTAGCGCGGATCGCTCTTAATATCCTTCTCGCGCACGTTTCCTCGCTTTTTCTCATGTAAGAGCGTCTTCCCTGCCCATGCAGCGTGTACCTGGTGTGTGTGGCTCTGCCTTGCCAATCACAACTGACCGACATGCTGGTCAGGCACTGCAGGTCGTTGCCCTTGCGTGTGTGAACCTGCTGTTTTGGCTGTTCCCATGGCCGCTGCGTGTGTCCGTGAATGATACCATGGGAGGGAGACTTCTCCCATGGGTCCCCTTCGCTGACACTCGTGATGTAGGTTCGCGTCGACTTGTTTCTCTCACTGTGCCCATATTGGCCTCGCACGGCTTTGTCTCTCATTCCTTGTTTGCATGCGGCGGCGTGTAGACCATCATCTTCATCCGAGACCGCAACAGCAAGGGCCAGGAGGTGAGTAATTGCTGAGGGCATGGCTCCTATCCCTTGATGAGTCTAGCGCCATGTACCACCCTCTATGCCTGCATATAGGTGACGCATTGAAAATGCAAGCATCTTACTAGAAGTAGCACGGGCCTCCGAGGTGAGATTCTGCGCAGGCCTCATGATCCCAATGGACCTGCGAAGCGCATGGCGCGCATGGGCGGCCGGCCGGCGCAGCTGGCATGCGGCGGGGCGGGGCTGTCGACGGGCGGCGGGGCAGGGCCGTCGGCGCGCGGGGGGCCAGCGGCGCTGCCGGTGCGCGCGGGCGGCGGGCCGGCGCACCTGGCATGCGGCGGGGCAGGGCTGTCGACGGGCGGCGGGGCGGGGCAGTCGACGGGCGGCGGGGCAGGGCCAGCGGCGCTGCCGGCGCGCGTGGGCAGCGGGCCGGCGCAGCTGGCATGCGGCGGGGCGGGGCTGTCGACGGGCGTCGGGGCAGGGCTGTTGACGGGCGGCGGGGCAGGGCCGTCGGCGCGCGGGGGCCAGCGGCGCTGCCGGCGCGCGCGGGCGGCGGGCCGGCGCACCTGGCATGCGGTGGGTCGGGGCTGTCGACGGGCGGCGGGGCGGGGCAGTCGACGGGCGGCGGGGCAGGGCCGTCAGCGCGCGGGGGGCCAGCGGCGCTGCCGGCGCGCGTGGGCGGCGGGCCGGCGCAGCTGGCATGCGGCGGGGCGGGGCAGTCGACAGGCGGCGGGGCGGGGCAGCCGGTGCGCGGCGGGGCGGCGCCGTCGGCGGGCGGCGAGGTGGCGCAGCCAGCGCGCAGCGAGGTGGCAGCGGCGGCGCAGCCTGCATGCGGCGGGGCAGGGCTGTCGACGGGCGGCGGGGCGGGGCAGTCGACGGGCGGCGGGGCAGGGCCGTCGGCGCGCGGGGGCCAGCGGCGCTGCCGGCGCGCATGGGCGGCGGGCCGGCGCAGCTGGCATGCGGCGGGGCGGGGCTGTCAACGGGCGGCGGGGCAGGGCCGTCGGCGCGCGGGGGCCAACGGCGCTGCCGGCGCGCGTGGGCGGCGGGCCGGCGCAGCTGGCATGCGGCGGGGCGGGGCAGCCTGTCGACGGGCTACGGGGCGGGGCAGCCGGCGCGCGGCGGGCCGGCGGCGCAGCCGGCGGGCGGCGGAGCGGCGGAGCGGCGGAGCGGCACAGCCGGTGCCTGAAAAACGCGGTCGCTCAATGAAGGTGCACCACGCCGTCTTCTTCCAGGTACAGGGCAACACAGAGACCTGGTTGTCCTACCGGACCACGGAGTCCCAAAAGACGCCGTGGCAGCCCGCGGGGACTCGACAGGAAGGCGCGCCACGGTGCGGGAAGGCGATGACACAGCCATACAGGTTTGATGCGGAGGGGCGGCCGCTGTTTGGCGTCCGACTTGTGGATCCAGACCGCATTCCGATGTTGCAGGACACCCCAGCCTTCGCACCATTGAACATGGAGTTTCTGGGGAAGGAGCTGGAGTCGATCAAAACAAGGGTCGAGAAGTTGCCCCATGGCATCTGGCAGTGGTACTTTCCGCCCGACACCATCAAGCCAAACAAGGCCTTTTTTCGCAAGTCAAGTCCCACATGCCCCTGAGGAGGTGCCTGAGGAGTGGCGCCCTTTGCCGTGGCCATCTCGCGCGGACATCTCCGCCCTGCGTGAGCACGATGCAGCGCCTGAACCACCACCGACGCAAGAAGAGCACTTCATGGCGTTGGTCGACGCAGAGGCGGTGCGCGTCACCCCGCTGGTAGACCGAGTTCGTCATGATGGCCACACACAGCAGGAATGGGCGGCAGAAGACAGGGCCATGGCAGCCAAGGTCGCTTACTTGAAGCGCATGCAAGGCGTTGAGAAAGGCTCCGCTGTTCTATACTGGCACCCTTCAGCTGGTATTCTCTGCAACTCGAAGCTCACGTGGACTCCAGTCCTCGTTGGCATCATCAAGGAGGTGGTTGCGAAGGAGGATGGCGGCCAACCTTCTATTGAGCTCTTTGTATACCGCGCTAAGCATTTGCATGACACGTGGCACCCGTGGAATACAGACATTGCGCAATGGCCCCATCCGCCAACCACTGCGGCGCACACGGTGATCATCACCGCCTCAGACCTCGTCTTGACACAAGTGGTGGGCAAGCGAGGTCAGCCGCCCCATGGAGTCTCCTTGGGTGCGAACGAAAAGCTCACCAAGGAGTGCCTAAAGGCGCTGAAGGAGGTGCCCTATGACGCGGAACACCCGGTCGTGAAGTGGCAAGATGCTGAATGCTCGAAGGGCATCGTCGGCATGGCGAAGGCATGCTGGGAAGGCGTAACGCTGCAGGTCAAGAGTGGCAGCCGCAACCTCGTAGGGCAAGTCGTGTGTCATTGGGCGTCGGAGCGTGTGACATCCGCGGACGGTCGCACCGAAAGCCGGGACGGCAGGTACCATGGTCGTGTCGCTGTTGTCGACACGCAAAACGACATGGTAGCCATGTACTGGGGTGCCCGTTGGGAGGAGGACGCGGTTTCTTGCGTGCCTCTCCACGAGCTGGAGGCACAGATCTGCGGGTGCCCCGGTGTGGTCGTCCCTGCGTTGCAAGCGCCGGATATCACCCTGGCCGAGGCTCGATTGCGCGAGATGGTTCCACCCAGCGACGTTGTGGCGGAGAACAACAACGCAGGCGCCTCCCGGCGTCGGAAGCGAGCGCTCATCCTTGCCGATGACGATGACGACGACGACGACTGCTGAAGCGCAAGCAGCGTTGTTGTCATTGAGCTGCTCATGTGCTGCTGCTGCTGCTGTGCTGCCATGCTATTGCTGCTGCATTGCTGCCGTACTGCTGCTGTGCTATTGTGCTGATGTGTTGCTGCATTGCTGCCGTGCCGCTGATGTATTGCTGTCGTGCTGCTGTGTTGATGCACTGCTGCATTGCTGCCGTGCTGCTGAGCTAGTACTGCCTATTAGTGAATTTCCTATCAATGGACTATAGTCCACTGATAGGAAATTCAGGAATCGGCATACTAAGTTGCTGCTGCGCTGACTTGTGCTCCTGCTATGCGGCCGTGTTGATGTGCTACAGTTGTGCTGCTGCTGTGCTACGGTCATGCTGCTGCTGTGTTGCTGGGCTGATGTGTTGTTGCATTGATGTAGTGGCTATTGTTCCGCTACTACAATTTGCTACTGATGCCGCTGCTGGTGCTTTTTTGCATGTCAGTGCCCGCTATGTTCACACCACTGTTGCCGCGGTTGGTATCGCGTGATTTCCACCGGTTGTGCGTTGACATGTGTTACTCATGCATTTGCCCCTATATTTGGTAGCACGCGGTTTCGCGTTAGTTAGGTGCAGACAGCTGCATGTAGACAAACATCTTGTTTAAGTCGGTCAATTAACTGTTCTTGACGCATCATGGTCCAAGTCGACCGACCTGTAGGGACCAGTAGAGCAATTGTCTAGGAGAAAGAGCGTGATCGCTGCAGAAGCCGCGTGGCAGCCGTGGCTGTACCTGTAGTACGACCTGCATATATATGGATACTGTATTTGGATACTGGGTTGTTTATCAATTCTGGTTTTAATTTATTTAGTGTACCTGGTGTTGGCATGCCAACTCAGTGCTAAACTACTTTATGCACAATGATGCAACTTGATGCTATAGTGACGTGCCACGATGTAACTTTATTAACTTCACCATTAGTCATGGGGTCAATAGGATTGCTCATTATGCCATGTTAACATGAACCATGGGTTACGTAATAGTGAAAACAGTAATCATGATGCTCCACTTGAAGTCTCCAACATGGTCATGTTTGGAATTTTATTGATCATATTCACAATATATGAAAAGAGACAACAAACGTGGAAGCATGGCACGCCGAGGCCGATAATATATGTGTGAAATATGAAAAGAGACAACATCTTTGGCAAGCATGATCATATTATGCTTGCCAAACATATTAATGATATCGACCATGTCCAGAAACCATGTTTGCCAATGGTGCATTTAGGATACATTTGAAGCCGTGCAAATGTATCCTAATCCGGTAAAACCACCCCTATTAAAATTAAAAATTAAATTATTAAATTATAACATGCCTCCGTGGGGAGGTCATGTAGCACATATATTTCATGATGGATGGGGTGGAGGAAGCCGCGTGATCGAACTATCCTAACTCTATCTAGAAAATCCTAACTGCACTACTCATCATCAAAACGCCTCCTCCGCTTGGGGGGAGGTGGCTTGCCCACAGGGTCGGGCGTGTGCGCCTTGACAATCTTCTTCCACCGCGTCTTGTCCTGCATGGCAGTCCAAAGACGGGAGATCTAGAGTGGATGCGGTGCTCAAACTGGGCTGGGACCACTAGGTCGTCCAGCAACATCTGAACGTAGTTCGTGACAGGTTTCCCTACCCTTTTGGGAATGTCCTTGGGGCCAGGCCAGGTCAGAATGTGCCGCCCTGGCTGTCCAAGCCGCTGGGGGCCGGCCAGACCGATTCGAGGGTGGTGTCGACCTGGCTGGTGCGTGCAAGGTGTCCTACAAATGCTATCCTACGCTGCCTAATCTCGTCCGAAACACGGGGCATGCCATGGTACAAAGACTCTGATGACGGACGCTCGGAAAAACCTACATTAAGGACCTGCCGGAGCATCCTGTAAACTGTGCCGTCGAGCCGAGCTGCCAGTTTGGGTGGTAGGGTCCACGCCTCGGCGCCATACGTGAGCACCGTGAGGACGAGGACCTTGAAAAGCATGCGCTTGCGGTGCCCGTTAAGGCCCTTCGAGCGCCAGTAGGGTGTGAGCGAACGGAGCTTGGCCCATGCAAGGCCGATGCGGGTGTCCACATCGTCGGCGGTGTCAGGAAGCCAGCTCCCCAACAGCTTGAAGCGGTCGCGGAACGGGACCTCCGTCCCGTCGAGCAGGCGCGGCAGCGGTGGTTTACTGGATGCTCCTATCACCATCGCCTCAGTTTTGACACTAATCTCCAGCCCCACCGCCCGCGCCTCCAGGCCCAGGCAGTCCAGCCAGGTCTGAATGTGCTCGGGGCTCTCGATGAGGGTGGTATCATCTGCATAAATCAGGTCGGCAAGGCGGTAACCAGGTCTAACCCCGCCGTGCTCTTTCACGTTAAGGATGTCCAAGCCTGGCTCGAACCCCTTAACCCTTCAACTGTGTCAACTCGAACCACGAGAACGGACTGAGTTTGGGTATCTTTGTGCGCCTGAGAGTAACTAGCCAAATAACATTTTCTGGCCCACCCTTGGAACCAAGCATGCTTTTATATCAAATAATGTTTGGGAAATTTGGTTGGTCACATATCCATGCCCTACACCTGCTAAAAATAGCACCCCCTCAGGGGGTACAGTGCACATGGGGTTGGAGACATATATAATGCATTATCGACCATTTACACAAATCAGTTGGCCCTGGCCTTTTAAAGGCAGTTGATTATAATCATAGACATGCCATCAATGCATTCAATACATGAAATGTCACAAAACTGTGAACGCTAGCTACAAAATGGCCAAAGCCAGCTGGCACCGTTATAACGGTGCCAGCTGGCAGGGGTATAAATGGTAGCATAACAACACAAAACTTTATTCCAATTGGCATGAAACAACAAGGGATGCCCAAATGGGCATAATGCACCATACCCAGGTGATAAAACAAGAGACCATGCCATATAACACATGCCAACATGCCACAAGGGGCCAAAATGGCACTAGCGCGCGCGGTATATATTGCGCATGACTAGCCAAGGGTGTAGCTAACTGTCAATTAGGCTACCTGGCTAGCTGTATGCCAAACTACAGATCGCGCTTCTGGGTGCGCAGATACTGCCTCCTACGAGGCCCTGTCAGCTGGGTGCCAGCTGCCAGCGTGCGGGTCGTGCGGCCATTGGCCTCAGCCCACACGCGGCCAGCCGGGCTGCGGGCTGACAGGGGCTGCATGGCACGCTGGCGGCGGGCGTCGTCGTCGAGGCCAGCCACTGGCCCAGCGTGGAACCTGAGATAAGCCAGCATATAAGACACAAGACCATGTTAAAAAATAGGTGAAAGGCTCATTAATCAAGGCCTCAAGCGCGCGTCAAAGGGGTGGCAAGGAGCTACATCACTAACGCACCCAATGAATGACAAAACACCTCCACGTTCTTTGCAACAATAAAGAAAACAAAAGGAACAAGTTGGTAATGCCTCCATGCAGACAGGTATTGGGCATCTCCATGTTTGTCACATGCCATGGATGCAAAATAAGGAGGTGGGCGTTGGCCAGCAAAACAAGAAGCCATGCCAAAAACTGGTCAGAAAAGAACTTTTCTCGGGATGTTTGAGCCAGGAAAAGCACTGGGTAATCACATTTACCATATTACTAACCAATAGCAACCGTTATCACGCTATTTCCGTTGCAGCCTCAGCTAACAGCGACCAAACATGGTCTAAAATCTGCTTGACCTGATGGTATTCCACAACCATGACAAGCCGATGCGTAGAGGCAGCAAAACAACAAAATGACAATCACAAGCCCTCGATTATAACCCTGATATTAGTTAGAAACAATAATACAACCATATACGGTTAACGGAACACGCTAGGAGGCTAGAACGTACCAGGTCGGAACAGCAGATTACCTTTCCTGCGGGAGCCAGAACGCCCGATTCATGGACGTAGCGTCGAGCCTTTCCTGGCTGCCAGTTCTAGCAAATCTGGTTGGGAACAACGTCAAACGTTTATCCATGCGCAAATATCTCGAAAATTTCCGCCTAGCGACATGCAGCACTCGCACTGTCACCGCCTGGCCGCTAACATGATTTGCTGCGCCTACCAGCACCCCGAGACCCATCTACGCATCTGCAAACGTTCCATGGCTAGGGGTATAACGTTTTTATGACTTAAAAATCATGCCTACAAAATTTGAGTCCACTATGTCAAGCTATTCTCTCGTACCAGTCAGTTGTGTGCACCGCCATAGCCGTGCGCGTCATTATTTTTCATGCACGTCGGTCCCGTTGGACCATGGTACCCCCCTAACTTTGCTCAAGCATATCTCCCTGGCCAGGTGTCCAAAGTACGGTCTGAAGTGCTCTACGGAAAGCTGACGTCTAGATCTTTCAATCCCGCCAGGTGGCACCATCAAATTATTTTTGGCGCGGCGCCTGCAAGGCGCACAAACTCAGTCCGTTAGAGTGGCGCCAGTTCAACTGGCGCCACGAAAACGGACTCAGTACAGTTTAAGGGTTAAGAGCAGTAAAGCGCGCACGTGCCCGGCGCATGACGTGATCCACGACAATAATGAACAGGTATGGGGACAGGACACAACCTTGCCACACCCCGTGGTGAAGGGGGAATGGTGGAGTGGTGCCCTCCGCAGTCCGCACTACTGCCTGTGAACCCTCATACAGACGGCGAATGGCAGCAATAAACGCAGGTGGTACCCGATCCAGAGCTAGGATGGCCCAAACTGAGCCTCCCAGAGAACCGTGTCAAAGGCCTTGATATAGTCAACAAAAATGAAGACCAACGGCAAGCTGTCAGGGGGAAGTCGACGCACCTCCTCCATCAACCGGCGCGCGACAAACACAGCCATGACAGTGTTACGACCACGACGGAAACCCATCTGAGACTCACCCAGGTGTGGGTCCAGCGCGGCGCGGAGCCTGTGCAGCATCATGCGCATGAAGACCTTCAGCGCGGCGCTCTGGAGGCAGACACCCCGGTAGTTACCGGGGTCAGCAGCAGAGCCCTTCTTGTACAGCATGACGCGGATGGCCGTCTGCCACTCAGCAGGCGGAGGCTCGTCAGAGAGCAGGACACGGTTGCAGAACGCCAGCAGAAGATCTCTAACCGCCGGATCAGGGGTCTTCAGCAGCTCAGCCGACAGGTGGTCGGCACCGACCGCCGCATCGTACCGCGCAGGCGAGCAAGGGCGTCGTCCAGTTCCTTCAAAGTGAAGGGGGGGACGACGTCGTCAGTGGCAAGGCAGCCCTCCGGCAAGGCGGGGACTTGGTAGTCCGCGGCCGAGGAGGGGGGCGCTGGCGGCGGCGGGGGTCCGGCGACCCCGAGGCGGGCGGCCGTCTCGGGGTGAAGCGGCGGGGGGGGGGCGCGAGCCCCACCGGTCAAGGAAACATTGTGGGCCAACCAGCGGTCAAGGCTTACCGGCGCCGTGCCGTCCCCCGTGTGCTCCACCGGGGTGCGCTGCCGCCGGCCGCCGAGCCGGTCGAGGTGGTACCACATGTCCTTGCCCTGGTTGCGAGCCTGGCAGGCCTTGGCATCCGCGATGCACTGGGCCGCCTCCGCGTCCTGAGCGTGCTCGTAGGCCTCCACAAGGGCGGCCTTGAGCAATGGTTTCTGCAGCGGGTCCCGGTTACGCTTGAGGCGGTGCCGGACGGCCAAGACCTTGGGGTCCTGGCGGTAGAGCGGGCCGCGGGGCGGCGGCGGGGCATGACCGGCAGGTGCCGGGCCGCCAGCAACGGGGCACGGGCCGCAAAGCCCGCAAAAATGGCTGCGTTGGGGGCACCACTGTCCAGCTCGTCGACGTCCGCCCGGGCGTCCAGGGCCGACAGGTACTTCCGTCGGCACCAGTTCCGCTCGTGCTCGGCGTCCGTCCAGTCCGCAGGATCTCCCTTGACCGGACGTAGAGCAGACCAGTCAGGGCGGACCACTGGGGCGCGGCGCGCGGGGACGTGGAACCGGAGCCGAAGGGTCGCGCGCACCAACCGGTGGTCAGAGCACACCGTCGGCGTGTCAAACACTCGGGTGTCCAGGACCGAGGTGCACCTGGACTGCCGTACCACCACGTAGTCCAAACAGGCCTGACGGCCGTTAGGGCCACGAAAAGTGACCAAGTCCTGTTCGAGGGACGTTGGAAGTGGCAGTTGACAGCAACCATCCCGCTATCCCGCAAAAAGGCAGAAAACAGGGGAGTGTTGTCGTTAGCAGTAGTGTCAGCAAGCGCAAAGCGGCTGCCAGCAGTGCCCACGGGGAGCGTGGCATTGGCGTCGAGCAGCATAACCAAAAAGTGGCGGGCCGGGGTGACCCTCTCAAGGTCATGCAAGGATTCGAAGAACTCCTCACGGGCCGAATCAAGTAGACCACTGTGGGGTGCGTAGCCCACCCCCACCGTGAGGTGGTGTTTAGACCGCCCCTCGACAGAGGTGAAATGTGCTACCATAAGGCGTGGGGTTAGAAACTTCAGCGTGCTGAGGCTAGCAACTGCCAGCGGCGAACACAAAAGACCAACACCACCTTGGCCAGACGTACCGCTGCCAGCGAAGTAAAACCGCCAGCCACCCGCCAAGCGAGCAGTGCTCACCAGGCCAAGTGGCACCGTGCGGCGGTGTTCCTGGACGCCGGCTAATATAGATACACGATGCTCGATGCAAAATGCGACTAGCTCCTCGATCCGGCAGCTATGGTCGTCATCTAGCAATGTGCGGGTGTTAAAAGTGGCAAGGGCCAAGGATGCCTGCTGGCCCACCAGGGGAGGACGACAACGACGATGGATGATGGGGGTGGATGCGGCGGGGGGTGGGGGTGGGGATGAAACGGAGGGGGGAAGGGAAGCGGTAGAAATAGTGCTTTTCATCGCATTTATTTTGTCCTGCAAGCGTAGGATGCAAGCCTGCCGCTTGCTCGGGGTATTCGGGGTTGGGGCTGATTGCACAACGCCGAGGCGTAGGTAATCTAGCAAACGTTGGGTTTTACGAATCTGACATTTGACAGATGAGGTTGTGGCCCGAAATACCGGCACCACCATGGCTTTCACCCGACGGTTAGGTCGAGGCATGGTAGTGGAACGGGACTGTTTAGAGGCTGTCTCCGAAGCCTGTTAGCCGCGAGCCGACGAGGAAGATTGTCTACCTACTGTCTACCAACAGACATGCTATGGCGGACGTAAACGACGCTAACTACCACGTTTGGTCACCGAATTAGGTCGGATTTGTCACGATCGACTCGCCATTCCACGCCACATCGACCGAGCTCGGTCTTGAAGATGGTTACCAAGAAATCAGGGCGCAAGGAATTACCGCCTGCTGCCGCCCGTGCAGGCGACGCCCCGCAGGCGCCAGCCATAGGAGAAGACACGCCGGCAACTCTCAGGCTATGGAGTCTGCCGCCAAGAAACATGGGCCTAAATCCCCCCGTGGCCACACTGGCACGGCCCGGGCCCTGTTCGTCGCAGCCCCTGCCGACTCGGGGCACACCGCTACTGAAGTCCGCAATGCACCCTTCGACGCTGCGGCATTTGCTAACGGCACAGCTAATGTGCAACTCCTTCTGACCTTGTCTAAGCTGGACTTCGTGGCTCTGCTCACCGAGATTATGCAACAAGGCCGGCCCCTACTCTGGCCTCAGCCACCGCCTGGGCTCACCGCCATTACCCCGGTTACCGACCCCAAGGACTTGACCTCACTCAAGAAAAGTGAGTTGCGCGTCGTTGCCACGACGACGCTGCTGGGAAATTCGGAACTGCTGCCAGTATCCGGATCTGCAGCAGCAGGGCGTCCCCAACATCTACTGCTCCAATTTTGGTACTTTTGAAATTCCATGCCTGGAGCGCAAAGTTTGCAATATATGTGCCGTTTGTAGCTCTAGCTCTATAATAACCTGACCAACCCCGCATTCCTCAAAGTACTTAGCACTTGTTGCCTATTCTCATTATGCGAATCACATGATTAGGATGTGCTTCATGATTGCTATTGCTCGAGATTCAATTAAGAATGATTGACATCAATAAATGATGAACCAAATAAACCAAATTAGGCCACTTGACAAGTTCATGATCCATTTAAATTGTACAATTAAGCGATTAATTAATTCATAAATCATACATTACATGGGATACCCCCGTCGACGAGCTAGTGGTACGTACAATGAAACATTTGAGTTTGTAACATGTCTCCATGGATATATACATGTATGCTGGACCTCGCGCATCTCAGCCCTCTAAGAAATGTTATTTGAACTCAGGTCTAGATCTAAATATATACATGATCTGGATAATATTATACACTTCCTTAAAAGAGCATGAATCGAGCTTTACAATTCAGGACAAGGAACTCGTTTGCAAATCACGGCTGAAAGGCAAGTGCTCACAACGAAGCACGTGCTCTCAAGGCTGTCCACCTCGTCCAACCAAGCCCGGGCGAGCTGGCCTACTCAACAGGTCTCTTCTTGGCCAAGTTCGTGAGCCGTTTCTCGACGTCTGTCGGAATGGTCAAGATGGCCTGGCGATTGTTAGCTGGGTTGACAACAATGGTGTGTTCGAACCCCGCGTCCATGCACAGGTAGCAATTGACCAAGTTTGGCTGTTCAGCTTGCGCATCGGCGTCCATTTTGAACATCGTCGCCATACCCGGAAATCTGTCCCAGTAGCGCACCCCCACCACCCATTGTCCCTTACGGAACAACTCCCTATCGACCTTGCCGTTTCTGTCGGCCACTCGCCTCACGAAAGTAGCGGCCACCTGATAAGGCTCCTGCAAGACTTCCGCTAGCCAATATGGATGATCTGGATCGTGGGACTCATCACCAGAGTAGGACTCGACGGCAAAAATGTCTCGCAGCTTCAGTCTCCTTCCCATCATCGTCCTCTCTGCCTGTAGTCTGTTCAGTCGCGTCCCTGCGTGCCCCCCTTGTCCGTTTGGGTTCCTTTGCACTGGCTCCCCCAGTTTGTGGAGCTTCATCCGAGCACCTCCCACATTCCAGCCGTCCATGTCGGTCCACTCCTTTCGACAATCCCACCACCTTTCCTCGGCGCACGCACCGCCACAATAGCAGGAATACTGGCGCAGCATTAAGCGCGTCACATTCGACTTGTCCATGCGCCACCAGTGCGCCTTCTTCACTCCTTTGATTTCGCCGCGCCCTGGGCTGTAAGGAAGCACCTGCGCGTCGAAGACAAGATTTGCACAAGGGAAAGTTGAAGTTACGAGACCATCGAGCTAGTTGTGTTTTATTAAGCACTCCTGATCGCCAGGACTCCAAGAACGCCCTAGAAACGACGGCCGGCGTAACTATTCCCTGAACGAGGACTGTACACTTAATTACCTCGGGGAACTCGAAGAAGTTACGCCTGGTCGTTGTGGTCCCGCCCACCGCCCCCGACGCCAGATTCTCCACCAACTGGGCGGCCGTCTGTTTGTCCTGGTTCTCTTCCCTGATGTGCCACCTCCTCAACATGCACTTCACAGTCCCACCAGCTCCATCCACCTCCCCCTTTCCGTGCTGCTCCCCAAAGTAATTCCACTCAAATGACTCCAGGTGCGGATCCTCCGTCAGCAGCCGGGCCACTTCCGCGATCACATTCCTTGACTTGAACTGCATGGAGCAATTGTCCGACCACCCAATGAAGCGCTTCACCTCTACCCCTTCTGACCGTAGTGTCGCCAGGATTTTGAGGATAGCAAAACGGAGGGCCCGCCCGTCCCTTTTCATTCCGCCCTGTCCGATGAAGTGAAACTCCCTTCTCACGACCTTTCCCGACGCTGGATCCAAGTAGCGCACGATCCAGGGCATAAGGACGAATGTGACTGGATGCCAATACTGTGCTTGGAGATTGTGATAGGTGTAAGACTGGTAGTTCTCGGCGTAATCTGTGTGGCATACAAGGTCCCCCACCCGCATCCTTGAGAGACATTCCTTGGAGGCGTCCGCTTGCCACCACGCGTTGAAGCAATGCTGGATGAAGTCCGGCCACTTGTCCACAATTGCCTCCTTTAGCTCCGTTGGTGTGGACTTGACGTCGACTTGCGTCAATCGCTGCCCACCAGCCTTTGCGATCTCGTCACAGTCGTCCTGCATATGCGCAGTGTGCACATACAGAAAAGACATCAACTTCGACCCACCAATGACCTGTAGAAAGAAAAAAGACAGGACCTCAGGAAAAATTGAAAAAGAAACGCCTTGGGGCGCAACCACTCCACTAAAAATTACCTCTGGCCCAAGAACTTCAGGAAACATTGCAAAAGAAACGCCTTGGGGCGCAACCACTCCACTAAAAATTACCTCTGGCCCAAGAACCGCACCCGGCGGCACATCCTGCATCTCGTATCTGGTCCATGAAATCAGGTGGTTGGAAGCCTCCTCCCGTTCGCATAACATGAAGTTCCGAATTCCACACTTGGGAGCCAGGCAAGTGCCCAACACACAAGCCTTACGCCGGATCGAGCAAACCCCCAACTCCTCGCCCAGGTCATGATCGGGCACCCCTTCCTCGTCGTCCAGCACCCTCCCATGCATGGGCAGATCCTCAAGTTCGCCCTGAAAAGGCTGAACCTGCGGCCGCGACGACCCCACAGACGACCTCGAACCTCCCCCCTCCCTCATCCCCTCCACCTCACAAGTAAACTTGTTCACCCACTCTGTCGTGTGAGTGGCTTTGAAAATGGAACATGTGGGCACGGACGACCCCACGTCGAGCTGGCTACCATGATCGCACGCGTGGCATTCAGGTCCGCACTCGCATCTGGCATGAAAAGTTGCACGAAATTTGGCCAACCCCCCAACCATGGACTGCATGGTAGTGTGGTGCTGGCATGCGCACAAGTTCCGCATTTTCCACCGCCCCTTGACGCATGCGGGCATATGCTTGCAAAAAGTAGTGTATCCCACATGAACTGTGCTCTTCTGATTCGTGCGTAGCATTGACATCCCTGCCTCCGTCTCCAAAATCACCTGATTTCCCCCCCTCACACCCTCCTCTCCCTCCCCCCCCCCCCCTCCCTACTGTCCATCCGCCGCGGTGGCTTCAACTCCGGATGGCGGGAAATGAACACTTCGTAAATCTTCGACTTGGAGACAGTATAGTAGCGCGCACCCTCCGAAAACGCTAGTGTATGTTTGTAATCCTTTCTGGTCCATTCACAATGAACATCCTTCATGTTCGGAGACGCCCGCGTCAAGTTATCATCCCTCCAGCACGCTTGTATCAGGGCAATGACTTCCGTCGGAAGCTCGTCTTTCCTCCTCCTCCTCTCTGGCGCACTCATCAAAAGGTCGTCCTCCCCTTCTTCCATTCCATCCCTGTGACCCCGAACAGTTGCGACAAAGCGCCTGTCAATCCCGAACGCGCGCTCCACAATCCTGTCCGGGACGCCCTCCATTGCCTTCGTAACAAGTCCACACAAGGCCCACCTAAGCCCACGATCCTTCTCAGATGTTCCCAAGTCGCCAAAAGCCTTCTTGATGTTATCCCGAAGAGATTCCGCCCAATTTTCAGGAAGCCCGCCGTCACAGTTCTTCCTCTTCTTAATGCCGTTGCTCTCCGCCACCATGGCATTTAGTCTTGAAGCTGCGCAAGACAGAACCTCCGCGCTCATCTCTGGCGTCCTGTGGTTGTTTGCTTTCACGCGTTCCGCCATGATAGGAAAGATGTCATTGGCAATTTTGTACCCCTTGTTCTCGATGTACTTGTCGCTCCAGAGACCGCGAAGTGCAGGCTCCCGGTCGTCATTGGACAAGGGACGCGAACCGTCGGAAACGGCCCCCCGCCCCGATCGCGCCATCAGACTTTGGTCAGACGGCAGCTGATTTTTTTCGCCTCTTAATCCCGCGGCACCGAAAGCCCTGAGGATGAGTAATGATAAATAATCACCATTAAAGACACGACGAAAACGATGGGCATCAAACAAGAACGACAAGCGTCATTAATAACGCCGGCCGGCGCAACTGGATACATGTAAACCATACAAAAGTGATTTTATGAAACACATACAGTTTGTCATTAATAACGACGGCCGGCGTAACTCGGGCGCAATTAAAAACCATTAAGAAGCAACTCAGGATATGCAGGCAGAAATCCTTCAGGTGTAAAAAAGATGTACAAACACACTTTTGGTAATGGGGCCTGATTGCGCAACTGCAAGATACCATTGGAAACGCCGGCCGGCGCAACTGGATGCATGTACATAAACCATACAAAAGTGATTTGCACAAAACCCCTACAATTTGTCATGAGTAACGACGGCCGGCGTAACTCGGTTGCATTTGAAAACCACAAAGAAGCAACTCAGGTAGTGAAGGCGGAAATCCCAGAGGTGATAAAATGTTTACCAACACAAAATGTTGATAAGCGTGCAAGCTTTTGCAAGTGCGCGCAAGATACCATTGGAAACGCCGGCCGGCGCAACTGGAACACCAAAACAAAAAACTTGATTTGCACGAAACCCATTCAGTTCGTCATGGATAACGACGGCCGGCGCAACTTCATGGCACTCACCACTTTCACCAAATGCCATGTCGCCATTATATTGAGGAAAGCGAAGTATGCCCACTTGAAGCTGTGGTCTGCAGAACATTGACACAAAATATGCATGGTATTTCAAGCAATGAATGCTATGTGTCAGGCATCAATGTCTTTATTGTATCCAAATGTGGTTAGGACGGAGGTTTACATTGGTTGCTATTTTAAGACAATGGCGTATAACCAAACATTGCACACACTCAAGAGTGTACTTATGCTGAACTGGAAAGGAACATTAAACCCCAATAAGGTAGATATTTTTCTTTTACATTTTAATTTTTTATATACTACTTTATATAATATTATATTATATTATATTATATTATGCTATATTATGTTATATGAAATAACATTAAAATTAACATAAAATTAAAATTATATATTAATTATAGTATATTATATAATTTATATTATATATTATATTCACGATGCTCTGTGTATTAATGACATATCAGACACACCTACATCACATCGCCTTGATGTTTCCGTTGTATGGGTCCGGTCGGGCGTTGGTAGCTGGTCGACAACAATTCTACATTTCCTAAAAAAAAATGCGACCGTGCCTACATTCGAAGGCGCGCTGTGGCTGACCTGAACTATCGGTGAACACCTCGGCGTCACTTGACCGGCCTAGGTTGACATTTCGGCAGAGTAACGCTGCTTAAAGGATCCTTGCGTAGTTCGCGCGATTTGGCTCTTTATATATGTTTTTGGAGACGACGAGCAAGCATCCGATTGGTCAGCCAATTCCTGTCCAGTCCTCGGACAGTGTCCAATCCGGTGCTTGGGATCCAGAAAACGTGCTCGAGCCTGGCCACTCTGTCGCGGGCGCCGCGCTAGTGGCGTCGCGCCCAAACCTGACCAGGCCATAGGAAAGGGCGGGGGCGAATGCAAGAATTATTGTTATATCCTGACCTGTCCTGGGGAAGGTCCGGGGCGAATGCAAGAATTAATATACCTGCGTATGCAACCAACACGGCCGATCCACATACATAATCCGACTGAGCTGGACGGTACGGACCAAATTTCGGTGCAAATTGAGGCCCAAAAGCTATGTCGGCATGGTGCGCGCACCCCTTGCGGTAGGGGCCATGGCGACTGCCTTTAGACGAAACGTGACAAATCTGGCACGCGGAAAGCAGAAATGCTCGATTGTTGGAGAAAATTAGTTACTGATTCTAATTTATGGCGGGATGGTTGCGATCTATAATGTCGCGGGCTTTTTTTCTTTGCCATCGGCAGGGGGGGTCCGGCCTGAATTTCTGTCGGGATGAATAAAGTATATTGGATGCCTGCCGGGTTGATTGTCGATTGTTGCCAGTTTTGATGGTCGTAAGGAAAGCTAGTTTAATGATGTTTCTAAAGCCGTAAAAATTCCCGCTGCTATCTTTACCTTTCCCGTCATTTTGCGGTAAGATAACATTAGCCCTGCGCGATGCGTACTGCCCAACCACTCCATGAAAGGGTGGACTTTCTTGTGCGCCTGGGCACGAATAAATGCCCGTTATGGTACGTTCTTGTGTTAAACGTCTTAAGCTTGCGTTTTCCTGCTTTCTTACCTCGTTGAGCGTAAGCTTTTTGCCTTCTTTCCGGCCAGATGCAGCCAGAAAGTTGCGGGTCCTGGCGCTGCATCGCTGGATTCCTGGGTGTCTTTTAGCTAGTTAATCGTCTGTGACGTGGCTGGCTTTCTGCAGCGCGTGGCCCGCAACCTGTCGGGAAGGTGTAATGCTTTTATTTCCATGCTTCTCTGAAATTTCTTTTGCTTTATAGACAGTTGTGTTCGAGGAAATTCACGCGGTCTTCCTAAGCAGCGGCATCATTTTCCCCAGACACTGACGAGCTGGCACCTGTCTCCTAAAGAGAGCGGCTCGTGCTTGTTAGAAAGGAGGCAGTGTGCATTTTGCGGGACACAATGCTTTGGTGGCACATGCGTCAGGTAGGCTGTTCCAATGGTCTCTTCACCTTTCCCACTGAGTAAATGTTAGCATTTGTCATGCTAACCAGAGCAGCTAGCCACAGGTTGGCTGGATAAAAAGTCAGCTTATTTTCTCTTTATATACTGCGTGTGTGGTCCTCCACGTGTCCGGCTTGTTGGGCATTTTGGAAGAGGGTTTATAATGTGTTGTTGGGTGGAACAACTTGGTTGTTGGCACAAAATCACACATTATTAGCCTGAGATAGGCATGACATATGCTGCTCAGGCGTGTCGTCCTACCAGCCTTGTTGTTAAGGGTAGACTCACAAGGCTGGCTGTGCCGATGGAGGGGTGGGGCGTGCTAGCCCCCCCCCACACCCACGCATGCATGCTAGCCCACCCCCACACCCACGCATGCATGCTAGCCCCGGCCCCGGCCCCCCCACACCCACGCATGCATGCTAGCCCCCCCCACACCCACGCATGCATGCTAGCCCACACTCACACCCACGCATGCATGCTAGCCCACCCCCACACCCACGCATGCATGCTAGCCCCCCCACACACCCACGCATGCATGCCAGCCCCCCACACACCCACGCATGCATGACCGCCCCCCCCACACCCACGCATGCATGCTAGCCCACCCCCACACCCACGCATGCATGCTAGCCCCCCCACACACCCACGCATGGATGCCAGCCCCCACACACACCCACGCATGCATGACAGCCCCCCCACACACCCACGCATGCATGCTAGCCCCCCACACACACCCACGCATGCATGCCAGCCCCCATACACACCCACGCATGCATGCCAGCCCCCCCCCACACTTACGCATGCATGCTAGCCCCCCACACACACCCACGCATGCATGCCAGCCCCCCCCCACACCCACGCATGCATGCCAGCCCCCCCCACACTTACGCATGCATGCTAGCCCCCCACACACACCCACGCATGCATGCCAGCCCCCCCCACACCCACGCATGCAGGCTAGCCCAACCCCACACCCACGCATGCATGCCAGCCCACCCCCACACCCACACGTGCATGCCAGCCCACCCCCACACCCACGCATGCATGCCAGCCCACCCCCACACCCACGCGTGCATGCCAGCCCACCCCTAGCTTGAGCGTGCTTGTAAAGTTTTTGCATGGTTTATTAAAATGAGTGGAATATGTATTTATTGCATTAAATGTTAATTTTATTGATCATGAATGAAAATGGTCAACATTGCCGAAGTGCCCCTAAATTGCTCAATATTGTGTGCTCAAGAATTCAATGAGGATTGTCATCATGGAAACCCGCACAAATTCACGATTCCGGGCATGCATGTGAAAGTATCAAGAACAATTTTCAATTAAGAATGGTATCTCATTGTTCCATGAATCAATATGACTCCATGTACGTAGACAAGCCATGATGACCCCATGGGAGCCTGAATCCTCATCATTAAATACATAAATGCCACCCATGTACGTAGACGGGCCATGATGACACCAATGGAGCCTGAATCCTCATCATTAATTACATAAATGCCAACCATGTACATACACGGGCAATGATGACACCATGGGAGCCTGAATCCTCATCATTAATTACATAAATGCCAACCATGTACGTAGGCCAGCCATGATGACACTGTGGGAGCCTGAATCCTCATCATTAATTTCATACATGCCAACAACACGTAGACGGGCCATAATGACACCACGGGAGCCTGAATCCTGATCATTTTTTTTTCTTTGACATCCATGTACGTAGGCCAGCCATGATGACACCATGGGAGCCTGAATCCTCATCATTTTTTTTCTGAGACATCCATGTACGTAGGCCAGCCATGATGACACCATGGGAGCCTGAATCCTCATCATTTTTTTTCTGAGACATCCATGTACGTAGGCCAGCCATGATGACACCATGGGAGCCTGAATCCTCATCATTAAATACATACATGCCATCCATGTACGTAGACGGGCCATGATGACACCATGGGAGCCTGAATCCTCATCATTAATTACATAAATGCCATCCATGTACATACACGGGCCATGATGACACCATGGGAGCCTGAATCCTCATCATTAATTACATAAATGCCAACCATGTACGTAGGCCAGCCATGATGACACCATGGGAGCCTGAATCCTCATCATTAATTTCATACATGCCAACAACACGTAGACGGGCCATAATGACACCATGGGAGCCTGAATCCTCATCATTTTTTTTTCTTTGACATCCATGTACGTAGGCCAGCCATGATGACACCATGGGAGCCTGAATCCTCATCATTTTTTTTCTGAGACATCCATGTACGTAGGCCAGCCATGATGACACCATGGGAGCCTGAATCCTCATCATTAAATACATACATGCCATCCATGTACGTAGACAGGCCATGATGACACCATGGGAGCCTGAATCCTCATCATTTACTATTCCTTGACATCCATGTACGTAGACGGGCCATGATGACACCATGGGAGCCTGAATCCTCATCATTTTTTTTTCTTTGACATCCATGTACATACGTAGGCCAGCCATGATGACACCAATGGAGCCTGAATTCTCATCATTAATTACATACATGCCATCCATGTACGTAGACAGGCCATGACATCTGACACCATGGGAGCCTGAATCCTCATCATTTACTATTCCTTGACATCCATGTACGTAGACGGGCCATGATGACACCATGGGAGCCTGAATCCTCATCATTTTTTTTTCTTTGACATCCATGTACATACGTAGGCCAGCCATGATGACACCAATGGAGCCTGAATCCTCATCATTAATTACATACATAAATGCCAACCATGTACATACACGGGCAATGATGACACCAATGGAGCCTGAATCCTCATCATTAATTACATAAATGGCAACCATGTACATACACGGGCAATGATGACACCATGGGAGCCTGAATCCTCATCATTTTTTTTTTCTTTGACATCCATGTACATACGTAGGCCAGCCATGATGACACCATGGGAGCCTGAATCCTCATCATTAATTACATACATGCCATCCATGTACGTAGACAAGCCATGATGACCCCATGGGAGCCTGAATCCTCATCATTAATTACATACATGCCATCCATGTACGTAGACAGGCCATGATGACACCATGGGAGCCTGAATCCTCATCATTTACTATTCCTTGACATCCATGTACGTAGGCCAGCCATGGAGACACCATGGGAGCCTGAATCCTCCTCATTAATTACATAAATGCCAACCATGTACGTAGACAAGCCATGATGACCCCATGGGAGCCTGAATCCTCATCATTAATTACATAAATGCCATCCATGTACGTAGACGGGCCATGATGACACCATGGGAGCCTGAATCCTCATCATTTACTATTCCTTGACATCCATGTACGTAGGCCAGCCATGGAGACACCATGGGAGCCTGAATCCTCCTCATTAATTACATAAATGCCAACCATGTACGTAGACAAGCCATGATGACCCATGGGAGCCTGAATCCTCATCATTAATTACATAAATGCCATCCATGTACGTAGACGGGCCATGATGACACCATGGGAGCCTGAATCCTCCTCATTAATTACATAAATGCCAACCATGTACGTAGACAAGCCATGATGACACCATGGGAGCCTGAATCCTCATCATTAATTACATAAATGCCATCCATGTACGTAGACGGGCCATGATGACACCATGGGAGCCTGAATCCTCATCATTAATTACATAAATGCCAACCATGTACGTAGGCCAGCCATGAGACACCATGGGAGCCTGAATCCTCATCATTAATTACATACATGCCAACATGTAGGTAGACAAGCCATGATGACACCATGGGAGCCTGAATCCTCATCATTTATTTTTGAGACATCCATGTACGTAGGCCAGCCATGATGACACCATGGGAGCCTGAATCCTCATCATTTCTTTTTCTTGACATCCATGTACGTAGGCCAGCCATGATGACACCATGGGAGCCTGAATCCTCTCATTAATTACATACATGCCATCCATGTACGTACACGGGCCATGATGACACCATGGGAGCCTGAATCCTCATCATTTACTATTCCTTGACATCCATGTACGTAGGCCAGCCATGAGACACCATGGGAGCCTGAATCCTCATCATTAATTACATAAATGCCAACCATGTACGTAGACAAGCCATGATGACACCATGGGAGCCTGAATCCTCCTCATTAATTACATAAATGCCAACCATGTACGTAGACAGCCATGATGACACCATGGGAGCCTGAATCCTCATCATTAATTACATACATGCCATCCATGTACGTAGACAGGCCATGATGACACCATGGGAGCCTGAATCCTCATCATTTACTATTCCTTGACATCCATGTACGTAGGCCAGCCATGGAGACACCATGGGAGCCTGAATCCTCTCATTAATTACATAAATGCCAACCATGTACGTAGACAAGCCATGATGACCCATGGGAGCCTGAATCCTCATCATTAATTACATAAATGCCATCCATGTACGTAGACGGGCCATGATGACACCATGGGAGCCTGAATCCTTATCATTTACTATTCCTTGACATCCATGTACGTAGGCCAGCCATGAGACACCATGGGAGCCTGAATCCTCATCATTAATTACATAAATGCCAACCATGTACGTAGACAGCCATGATGACACCATGGGAGCCTGAATCCTCCTCATTAATTACATAAATGCCAACCATGTACGTAGACAAGCCATGATGACACCATGGGAGCCTGAATCCTCATCATTAATTACATACATGCCATCCATGTACGTAGACAGGCCATGATGACACCATGGGAGCCTGAATCCTCATCATTTACTATTCCTTGACATCCATGTACGTAGGCCAGCCATGAGACACCATGGGAGCCTGAATCCTCATCATTAATTACATAAATGCCAACCATGTACGTAGACAAGCCATGATGACACCATGGGAGCCTGAATCCTCATCATTTACTATTCCTTGACATCCATGTACGTAGGCCAGCCATGATGACACCAATGGAGCCTGAATCCTCCTCGTTAATTACATAAATGCCAACCATGTACGTAGACAAGCCATGATGACCCCATGGGAGCCTGAATCCTCATCATTTACTATTCCTTGACATCCATGTACGTAGACGGGCCATGATGACACCATGGGAGCCTGAATCCTCATCATTTACTATTCCTTGACATCCATGTACGTAGGCCAGCCATGATGACACCAATGGAGCCTGAATCCTCTTCATTTTCTTAATGAGAGGATTCAGGTTACATAAATGCCAACCATGTAGGTAGACAAGCCATGATGACACCATGGGAGCCTGAATCCTCATCATTTACTATTCCTTGACATCCATGTACGTAGGCCAGCCATGGAGACACCATGGGAGCCTGAATCCTCCTCATTAATTACATAAATGCCAACCATGTACGTAGACAAGCCATGATGACCCCATGGGAGCCTGAATCCTCATCATTAATTACATAAATGCCATCCATGTAAGTAGACGGGCCATGATGACACCATGGGAGCCTGAATCCTCTCATTAATTACATAAATGCCAACCATGTACGTAGACAGCCATGATGACACCATGGGAGCCTGAATCCTCATCATTAATTACATAAATGCCATCCATGTACGTAGACGGGCCATGATGACACCATGGGAGCCTGAATCCTCATCATTAATTACATAAATGCCATTCATGTACGTAGGCCAGCCATGGAGACACCATGGAGCCTGAATCCTCATCATTAATTACATACATGCCAACATGTACGTAGGCCAGCCATGATGACACCATGGGAGCCTGAATCCTCATCATTTTTTTGACATCCATGTACGTAGGCCAGCCATGATGACACCATGGGAGCCTGAATCCTCTCTCTTTTTCTTTGACATCCATGTACGTAGGCCAGCCATGATGACACCATGGGAGCCTGAATCTCCTCATTAATTACGCAAATGGTTTTCACCTTTGCGGAGTGCCATGATTCAGAATAGGCTTTTAATACATTCTAAGGCTACTTCATGCACAAGGGTGGTGAATGTAAGTTACCCTTAGGGGGGTTGATTCATCAAGTCCTCCTATAGTTTCCTGAGCCACTTGGCTTGGCCCTTCCATCTTTTTCCAAATTCACGGAGAGGCCTAGCCCCCATTCCTCGACTAGCTCCTCCTTTGAATAAGATCAACAATGCAATTAATTACAGTAATAGTAAATATCTGCGCGGCGAGCCCACGGCCACGAGCCTACGAGCCACGACGGTAGCCATGGCTGTCGCCGACTCATAACTTTCCACGTTTGAGCCCCGAATTCCAGCTGTGAATATCACAATCGCTTCGTCTTTCTTTAGACGCACATGTGAAAATAATAATTTTTTCAGACAGCTATGTAACGCAATATATGACGATCAAAACGCCCCTTGCCGCGAACGCAGCCTGGCTGGCTGCGCTCGGCAATGAAAAGTCCGCTCTGCGCTTCGGCAGCAGATTCGCCCTCAAAGCCTGAAAACGGCATACGGTGACACAGCGTCACTGGTGGTTGCCCAGCCCCCTCACGGGCGACTTTGGCCTCGCCTATCTGGCATCGCCTGGCCCAAACGCAAAGTCGCCAAAATGAGGATCCGCCCCCTGACGACCGGCTGGAAAAGAAATCGACCTTTTTGACGCCAAATCAGCTGCCTGGTGGACACACGGCCAAGCAGCTCCCATCAGTTTAGGAACGCTGTGTTCTTCGGGACGCGCACCTCGCTTTTCTGCCCTGTGCAATCGTACTTTTACGTCCAATTCGCTCATTCCGGCCTACCCGCGGTGATTTCTTTGGACCCGGATCGCGGGCTCCGCTACTCCCGCCCCCGCCTTCAGTCCTCGCCCTCTTGCTGCCTCCTCGTCGCGCGCTGTCGCCGAGGATTCTGGGCCCCCCTCACCTCCAGAAATTCGTCCATCATCCACAAGGTCCACTCGAACAGCACGTGACCACCCTGGCCGCAGATGTGGCGCGCCATGGGCGGCACGCTGGTGCCGAGCTTTCCCCTCCTTCCTCCACCACCACCGCACCTCCAAGCCCTCCTCGCCTCCACCTCCACCAAAACACGACGGCCTCACCGCCCAGCTCTCGCCACGAACAAGCGCCTGCAGGAAACAATGCCATAAGACCATCGAACTGGCTTGCAGAAACACCGCCGGCATCACGGCCCAGGCGGTGAAGTGACATTCGCCGCATCCGGGCCAGCCCCTGCGGCCCTGCCGGCGATGCTCCTCCCCGCATCCCGACCGGGCGGACCATGCTTACAGCAGCACGCCACCGTCCACACTCTCCCGCCCAAGACTTCAAGCAGGAGACGCTGGACCTCCGCCTGAGGAGGCCGAGCTCGCCAAGCAGCAGCCTTAACGTTCATAGTCAAGCACTTCGACCCGCGAGGACGAGACCTCCGAGACCCATTGCCCTGGCGTTTGAGAACCCAATCCTTTTGTACCCCATGGCTATCCACTGGTAAGGGCAAGCCGCGGGGGTGACCCGCCTTTCACCCGCTTCGCGGCGGTAAGGCGGCCCCTCCCCTGCTCCTCACTTTCGACCACCATGGCGGATAAAGATGAGGGTTCCCTTTTTTTTCAAAGGGTTTTCCCGGGGGGGGCTCCGGCCAGACCGGGGGGGGCTTGCGGGGACGCCTACACGCTGGGAGACGACTTGACCTTGACGCAGCAACAACGGCGACGGAGCATATGCCGGACCTACCTCCAGGCTCGCAGAAGGGCGCGGGCAGAAGCGCCGGTCTACTGGAAGGGGCGGACATCTACGTCGCCCCACAACCCTGCAGGCGACCCCTGCCCGCCCCAGCCACCCCAGCACCCGCACCTAGGGAATAATAGAGTAGTGTAGCCTAGGGAAAGCGTGAATGACGTGGCACTGTCATGCCTACGTGACGGGCCCCACACCCGCCTTGCCAATAGCCGTAGCAATTTCGAGTCATGCTTTGCCCATCTTGCAGGTAGTTATCTCTGCTGAGACGCCATGTCGTACCAGGCTATAGCCTAGCCAATACCTTCACCCCATCATTGTCATGAGGCCTTATAGGCCCTCTCCTCAAAGCCCCCCTGGGTGCCTGTGCTTTTTTAGGAGAGGCATGAACCACCATGGAGTGTGCAGGTTGCACGCTAGTGCACCCAGAGCAGGTATAGTTGTACATCCTACACCTCAGGTTGTCGCCCTGATTGTATTACAAACCCATAAGATGGCCCTTTCTCAGGGGCTATGGTTACATATGCGCCCCACGTTGAGCTATGTTTTAATTAAATAAGTAGCTTCTACATCATCGATTCCGTCATCATTCGTTCATCGCGGCTCACAGAAGGGCACCAAGCCTTGATGCTGGCACTCCACCCCCTATAGTGACCCTATAGGACCGCGGGCTAGGGTTGGGTATCACCTAACCCTAAACCCTAAACCGCTAAACCCTAAACCCTTAAACCCTAACCTAACCTAAACCCTAACCACCGTCTCCAGGCACGCCCACGGCCAATCCCCCCACCCTGCACGACCCTTCTCCAACTGGTGACTAAATTTACTAAGTATTTACTATGGGTTTTTGGTTTTTTTTCATAGGAATTTCAAGCAAGCCTGCCATGAGTCAAAGTGCCTACAGGTTGCTGTGTGGTACAGGGAGCATATAGTGACCTGTTAAGTGACCATCGGTGGTCAGACTCCTTATGCTGGCATGCGCCAGGGTGACTATTTACTGAAGTTTACTATGGTTTTTTGGTTTTTTTTTCTAGGAAAATTCAAGGCCAGGCGCCATGAGGCTCAGGTGCGTACACGGTGCTGTGTGTGTACAGGGGTAGCATAGTGGACCTTATAGTGACCATGGTGGTAGACTCTTATGCTGGCAATCCCAGGGTGCAACTTAAGTTTACTAAGGTTTACTAATCGGGTTTTTGGCGTTTTTTTTCTGGGAATTTTCAGAGGGTGCATGAGGTCGTAAGTGGTGACATCCTGCCACAACTGGCGTGAGCGGCCATGTGGTGATACTGGGACTTAAGTGTCATGTTCCCGTGGGAAAACTATGTTACTAAGTTTACTATGGGTTTTGGTTGATTCCTAGGTAAATTAATTCAGGTGGTCACACAAAAAACACACCTGAATTTCCACAAAAAAAGGAACCCCCAAAAAACTTTAGTAAATATAGTCTCCCAGCGACACTATGCGTTATTGAAAACATAGTTTCCCACGGCAAAATGGACCAAATAAATCCATCTCCCACGGGGAAAGGCCATGGGGGCCGCCAGCGGGGGTTGCAGGGGGGGCGCGGACTGCCAATAAGCAGTGGCGGGACTGCAGGTGCGTGGTAGGGGCCTCCTGTGTTTTCTCCGTGGGAAACTATATTTACTACTAATTGAATATTTTCAGTTGGAAAATAAAGTTTATATTTCGACGCTGTGAGAAGAGTTGCACAGGGCTTGCATAATTTTCCCGCAAAAGAAAACCCAAAACCGTAGTTGTTGAAATTTAGTAAGGTGGGAGAGGTCCGAGCAGATGCGTGGGAGTTGGCGGACCCGGCGAGGGCCGCGCGGCGGGTGGCCTCACAAATGATGGTGACGGTCTGAGGGGTCCATCTGAAAGCAGGAGGACAGCTCGATTGACAATGGTGAAAAA